>JASPKZ010007281.1:600000-605000 GCA_030220185.1 Diploptera punctata | reverse complement strand
AGTGTTATAGAGTTTACGGAGGCACGAATATTACTTAAAATAGCCTAAAGTAGACGTAGAATACGCGGCTACAATTAAGTGTTATAGGATGTATTTTGAGGAAATACAAATAAATAACAAAGAAAATACTATCGAGGGATTTGAAACCTGGTTCCTATATATATTTAATTTTTTCGTAATTCGTTTCACAATCTAGACTAATGGAACGTCGGAACTACTAGTCTAAAACCATGTTGTCTTGGTTACTTTTACACGATCAATGAGGGTTGAATTTATTTGAAATGTCGCAATTTGAGTAATATTGTGTACGTCGAACACCCATAAATATCTGGAAACATGTCTTCTTCACTGCTCTATAACTATTTAAGACGATTAAAACCAAATACAGCGTATTTAAAACATTCCACAATTTGTTACCTCGTGAACCACAGATTTAAGTGGGCTATAACAGGGTTTCTCCTTTTTGAAGCCGCTCATTTTTTTTTTTTTTTAGTCTGCAGTTGAAATGCTGGATCAGGTGATTTCCTTTAAATTATGTTAAAGGATGGCGATTAAATAAATAATGAATAAATAAATTATCTATCGAGGATTAAAGTAATTTGATACATGTATTTAAATTCTTGAATATTTACAATAAATACGAATAATCACCAACTTCGAATAACTTGCTAAAATATAAACTAAATAATTATTTTCCTGTAACATAACTCAGATTTCCTAACAAAATGTATAGTTTCGAATAAACGTCTCTGTCTTCTGTTATTAAATCATACCTCGGGTGTAATCCTTCTTTCCGATATGATTTTATAATTAGTTTGTTCAATTAAACAATAAATATGATTTTATAATATGTTTGTTCAATTAAACTATATTTTACAGCATATTAGCCAATTATAAAAATTCTCGATCCCTGAGGACATGTTGTAAATGTTGTACCAATACTTCAACATTTTAAACGTTTGATATATTATTCAGGTTCAGAAAATAGTTAAACTTGAAATCTGCCAATGGAAAATAATATTTACGTAACATTCAGCATCATCGTATTGCGAAACAAATATGCAAGGTACTAAAATAATATTCCGATAATTGTTACGAATATTTTATTTATCATTGAGAGTTCATGTTAGTGTAATACACAGGATGAAACAAGAATACATCCCTCACGCAGGAACTATATAAACTAAGCTACTTTTTTAGGAAGTCCAAATTGTGTTCCCATATTGCCAGTTACATATATATATATGTTATATTTAAATGTTTAACATTGAGCAATGCAAGCTTAATATGGTATGATAAGAAAATTAAATGCCTGGACAGGATTCGAACCCGGAACTCTGAGTCTGTACCTCAACGTGTTATTCGTTACACCACCAGGCGAATCCAATTCAAACACTTATTTTTCTTATATATGTATTATATTCTCCATTATTACTAGATGTCGCGAGAACTCGGTCTTCTAGTAATAATGGAGAATATAATACATATATAAGAAAAATAAGTGTTTGAATTGGATTCGTCTGGTGGTGTAACGGATAACACGTTGAGGTACAGACTCAGAGTTCCGGGTTCGAATCCCGTCCAGGCATTTATTTTTCTTATCATACCATATTAAGCTTGCAATGCTCAATGTTAAACATTTAATTATAACATCTATAAAGCGTCACTGCTATAAAGTAAAAATATTCTCTTTAATTTGTTTACTTGTTATAGTCAGCTACTAGATGGCAGTGAAGACCGAGTTCTCGCGACATCTAGTAATAATGGAGAATATAATACATATATAAGAAAAATAAGTGTTTGAATTGGATTCGCCTGGTGGTGTAACGGATAACACGCTGAGGTACAGACTCAGAGTTCCGGGTTCGACATTTATTTTTCTTATCATACCATATATATATATATATATATATATATATATATAAGAAATCCAACTAAGATTCTGGACATATAATGAGAAGAAAGATCACACAAACAAACAAAGAAGTATTAAAATGGATACCTCCTGGAAAATGGAAACGTGGTTGACCAATGCCAACGTGGATAAAGGGAATTTAAGACAACATGAACAAGATAATTATGACAGAAGCAGACACACAAGATCGGGAAGTGTGAAAGAAAAAATTGAATATTTTGGTTGAGGACACCTGTGCAAATAACAGAAACAATCTTGGATAATATATATATATATATATATATATATATATATATATATATTTGTAAGCCCATGTTTTCCCTTTACAGAGATTTAGGAGCTCTCCCCCTACAGGGAAGAAATTGAACCATACTAATTTAGTTACACTTGTTTTCGTATAGATGTCATTTTGAGTGTTCCGTGGTCAGCGTTCCGCCTCATACTGACATCTAAGAAACCAAGGTAGTACTAGGACGGGAAAATTCGGTAAATTTTGCTTAGAGGCCTTTTCATTCAGGCTTAAGGATTTTTTACGATCCTGAAAATCTTCAGACTCGGGACCCACGGCTTAAAGTCCCTCCCGGAGGACTTGCTACTTGGATTTTTCCGTCCTAAAAATCCATTGACCCCGACCGGGTTTGAACCCGCGACCCTCGGGATCAGATGCAAAGAACATAACCATTAGTCCACCGCCGCCGATATATATATTTATTTATATGTAATTGGAAGAATCCAATTTCTGATGCTAGTTTGTTTAAATCTGATGGACCATAGTGAAAACAAATTATACTTATATAATAATATTATAATAAATTATTACCTTCTGAATATTGAATAGTTTGACATATATTTATATAATTTCTACTGATTAATTGCTCTATTACTTTATTAAAATATTTAATCGAACTAATATATATATTATAGGATACACTGCCAATTTAAGGATGAATTAAATTGTATTATATACCGATACATTGTGACGAAGATAACATGGCGGCTGCTAGATTTTGGGTATCAGGTAAATCTCTATTTCAAATGGTTGGATATCCGTGATTTTTTAAACACTGTCTTACTCCTTTTATATCAATAGAATATTCTGTGATTTATTGCTAAGCATCGAAAAATTAGACCGTTAGAGCTATTTGTAAACATTCATTTTAGGTGAAATCCGCGGTGTAATTTTGCTGGTTAATCGAACTCTGCCTTATAATCGTATTTTTAATTTATTGCTATACGCCAAGTTTGGTTTTGATGAAACTAAAAATTTCGTCCACTAGAGCGTTATCGGAGATATATATTATAAACAATATAATACATATATGAAAAATAAATTACTCAGTCGGGATTTGAACCCGAGTCTCTAAACTCTGTACGTTTAGTGCTCTAACCATCTGAGTCACTCAGGTATCCAAACACAAACATTTTATTTTTGTTATATATGTAGTCTGCTAAATGACAAAACCATCCCCTACAGTTAGTAGTAAAAAAATCTGGGTACCTACCTAGACTGGAAAATCCAGGTGAATAATACCTCCAAGAAAATGTTCTCAATTGTTCACTCCCTGAATAGTTTTAAAAACTTCTTTCCTACAAAATTAAAACAAATACCTGTACAGCCTCTTATAATGCCACGCGTCGACTACTGCGACAGATTACTGACTATTATGACAATTGATCTATCTGACAGACTACAGCGTGCATTCGATTTATATTCAATCTCCGTCGTTATGACCACGTGTCTCCTTCATTTCATGCCTTATCATGGCTACGCCTAAATGACAGAAGAACTTTACATTCACATACCTTACTATTCCAAATTCTGCACACATATTTACCAAGTTATTTAACAACACGTTTTCAAAACTTATCGGCTCATTACAACTTAGGAACAAGATCACAAGATCCTCTTTTACTTTTGATACCACAGCACAGGACATGTCTATACTCTGGAACTTGCACAATTTATATGACTAGAGCATGGAACTCACTTCCCCAGTCATGTCAGGGACTGTCATTCGCTATCATTATTTAAATACAAATTAATTGATATCTTAAGTTCGACACAATGAAAATATTAACTGCATAACAACTATAAATACAGCATTCTATAAATAATCATCTAGGAATCTACTTACTTTATTTTATATCATTTTAATTTTATTATATTTCATGTTTTTGTTAGTATTAGCTAGTATTAGATCACATCATCAATGTATTTTGTATAGTCTGTATATTAATAATATCTTAAAATTGTAATAAGTATGTAATTTTTGTATAATTCTATTAATCGCTGGTTGAGTGGAAGAGAAGGCATTATGGCCTTACCTCTGCCAGCTAAAATAAAGCATTATTAATTATTATTAATTATTATTATTATTATTATTATTATTATTATTATTATTATTATTATTATTATTATTATTATTCCCAATTTACACGAGAGGTAGCGGGAAGTCGTTCCAACTACTATCTAATGGCTATTATAACAGGTAAGCAAATTTTAAGGAGAATATTTATGGTACTTTATATCAGCGACACTTGTATATTTAGATGTTGTAACTATATTTTTGGCATTTGACAATAAAGGCAAATATGATATGAAAAGAAAAATAAATGCCGAGTCGGGATTTGAACCAGAGTCTCTAAACTCTGTACGTTTAGAGCTCTAACCATCTGAGCCACTCGGGTAACCTTACAGAAATATTTATTTTTCTTATATAGGGCCTATGTAGTATTCACAATTTACACGAGAGGTAGTGGGGAAGTCGTTCTAACTGCTATCTAGTGGCCACCATAACATGTAAGCAAATTTTGAAGAGAATATTTACTTTATAGCAGTAACGCTTGTATATTTAGATGTTATATCTATATTTTTGACATGTGGCAAGTTCCAGCGACTTCCCGCTACCTCTCGTATAAATTGAGAACACTACATATATAATAAAAATAAATGTTTGTGTTAGGATACCTGAGTGGCTCAGGTGGTTAGAGCGCTAAACGTACAGAGTTTAGAGACTCGGGTTCAAATCTCGACTTAGGCATTTATTTTTCTTTTCTTATCATATTTGCCTTCATTTCCAAATGT
>JASPKZ010007281.1:0-595000 GCA_030220185.1 Diploptera punctata | reverse complement strand
ACGCCACTCGGTCTTAGACATTCTACTAAGCTCCTCCAACAGCATCTTCTGGGCTAGGAAATTGGTGTCCGCACATGCAGTTCTTCACGTCCGGGAACAGGAAATAATCGCACGGGGCTAGGTCCAGACTGTAGGCTGAATGAGACATTAATTTCACCGGCGTCTTTTTCAGAAACCTAATTGGTGCATTGGCTGTGTGCAAAGGGGCATTGTCATGGTGGAACAGAATTTTCCGCAGTCCAGTCTTTGGCCGCTTCTCCTGGATCTTTGAGAAGACTTTGGGGAGACAGACTTCTAATACCATTTAGTAGTAACTACCCTCTGATCCTCTAGCACAAACTGTAACCAGATGACCACTTGTTAGGAAGAAAGTGGCCATCATTTTCTTCCCCACAATCCTAGGCCTTTTGACTTTGTCGGAGGCTGCTCATCTGGGAAGACCCACAGCTATGATTGGTGACTTGTTTCACGGTCATACTGGTAGATCCAAGTTTGGTCACCTGTCACTATGTATGACACCTGGAGGGAGTCCCCGTTGTTGAATCTCGCCAGCATTTATCTGCACAATTCCACCCTAGTGTGTTTATGCCCTTCTGACATTTGGTGTGGTTCCATCGGGAAGAAATTTTCCTCACTCTTAAGTATTGGTGCAGGATGGTGGAAACACTTGGCGAATTAATCATTAGGGCCCCCTTGATGGCCTTATAGGTCAGTCGTGGATCTTCCTTAATTAGAGTCTTCACTGCAGAGACTTTTCTTCTGTCACTACTGTTGTTGGCCTCCCACTTCTCCCTTCACCTTTAAGGGATGTTCTCTCCCTCTTAAATTAAGGAAATCAGCGGAAAACTGTTGCACGCGAAGGAGCAAGGTCCCCAGACGTTTGTGTGAATTGCTCGAGTGTTTACGACTCATTTAAACCGCACTTAAAATCATATAAAATCGTAGCAAGAAAATACACCCTCTCGAGCTACATAGGACACGTTTGATTTCACCACGCACAGACTACTTCACAAGGGTGCTCCTCAGAGACAACTGAAAGGATTCGCTTCTACCTGCTATGGTTTTGACGTTCGAGAGTTGGTCTTTTAAATGGTATATTAGTTTATTGCATTCCTGTCGCCATACTGCCGTGTCTCAAAACCAATCTAGTGATCCCCCGTATACATTGTATGTAGTATACATAGAGGGCAGTGGTTTTATTTCTCACACACGTGTTTGTAATATGTAATATTACAGTATAGTTATAATATTACAGTATTGTTATTTAGGTTGGGAACCCCGAAATGTACGAAGTTAATCTTTCAAACATAGTCACCATTGCCGTAAATACGTCAAAAGGCACTATCGCGCAAAAATGTATAGATTACACAGTATCGTATTATTATTGTACAGTAGGTCATGTGGACTTGAGGTAACCATACTCGCACTGATTCCGTTTGACGGATATTTAAGGGTGTAAAAACGTATTACTTTTTTTTAGCAGCAAATACAGTTATGGGCCTCTTTTCGTACGTATACGCCATAAAAAGTTAATTAATAATAATAATAATAATAATAATAATAATAATAATAATAATAATCGTAATCATCAGCATCGACGATTATACCATGAGGTCTGTTCCTATCTCATGTTATAATTGCTCTGTCCATCATTTACTGGGTCTTTTTACATTTCATAATTCATCCATAGTAATTCTGCCCGAAGGCAGGTCCTTTACTGCAATCATAGCATTTTCATGCTATGCTTGCAGCTTTACTAGGGAATTGTAGGTGTGGTAGCTTCCCGTTGCTTTCCACACCGGTGAAGGATGACGATGATGCTTATAATGATGATAATGATAAGGATAATGATATATGAATTCGGGGATCGTTTGGGCCTTAACGTTTTCCTGACATGGGTCTTACAAGTGAGGAAAAACCCCGATAAAAACCTCATCCAGAAAAACTGCCCCGACCGGAGATCCAACCCGGACCCGCTGCGTGACAAGCAGCACGCTACTTGGAGACTACAGCGGTGGACCATTTAATAATAATAATGGTAATAATAATAATAATAATAATAATAATAATAATGATAATAATAATAATAATAATAATAAAATGAATTAAGAGGAAGCTACCAGAGAAACGTTTCGCCTTGTTTGGGTTTACTGTACCCTCTACTGTATTTAATAAGCCTCATGCACTATACTAGTATATGAACTCCACTTGGCCAGATTGTGGACTTCCTAATCCATCAGAGAACAATCGCACCAGTTATTTATAGCTCCATTAATCACGTTTAATGAAAACTGACGGAACATATCTCTAGACATCTTGTGAACACACAACTTGCAGAGTGAGTAACCGTGTTCATTTAACTCTACCACTATATTGTGTGTGTACAATGCAGCTATTACAACTTTCGTGTGCGACTTGTCAGTATGTAAGTGAATATTCTTCAAGCCTTAAATTAAACCGTGAGACAAGGATATTTATGGATCCTGTGCTATCTAAATCCTTGTGTAAAGGTTTTCAACAAGGTTTAGTAATATCAGATAATCCTTATACATTGTGTTTGTAAATTAGATGACAAAATATTTACACAATATTTAAAATAATTATAGCAAAGCAAATAAATAATAGTTTATAAAACTAAAACAACGAGCGTTATTAGAAAACCGAACTAAAAAATGGAAAATAATTTCAATTTCCAACACGCTTGGTATAACATTAAAGTGGTCAACAAAAAAATCATCTCCAACACATCTAGAATAAAACTAGAGTTATCTACAAAGAAAAAATAATTTTACCATGAAAAGCGTGGGGTGCTTTGTATCAATGAATATATTTGATAATAAATAGATGTCGGTAAAAGTAAATCCTCCAAGAAGAAAACGTAAAAACCATAACAAGCACCCCACCCTTTTGATGGTAACATTATTTTTTATAGATAACTCTAGTTTTATTCCAGATGTGTTGGAGACGATTTTTTTGTTGACCGCTTTAATTTTATCAGAAGCGTGTTGGAAATTAAAATTATTTTTCATTTTTTAGATCGGTTTTCTAAAAACGCGTGTTTTTTTTAGTTTCTTTTAACTATTATTTATTTTTTTATTTTTTAGTTAGATTTTCTAATAAAGCGTGTTTTTTTAAACTATTATTTATTTTTTTAATATTTAGTTTGATTGTCATAAACCGGAATCTCATGAAAATTTAATTGCTTAATACTCTTCTAAAAAAATCCTCCGGGCCGGATTTGAACCAGCGACCTATGGATTATAGAAATTATATACCACTACAGTCCACCGCTCTACCAACTGAACTCTTACAACAATTGACTAAAAAGTCGATAAGTCCGCAACCTATTATACCGTTTTTTTTTCTGATGATTTTGGCCAGGATTTTAGAAGAAAATTAAATTATCGTATTTTCGTGGGTCCTTTACCAGTTTCATGTCGATACAATGTTTTAAGTGGGTGAAAATCGTGTTCAAAGATTGCGTTACATATATGCAGTTCCGTTACATAGACAGATACAAGTCAAGCTAATATAAAGCGTGTAAAAATAGCTTTCTCATGAGGTATATGCTTTATAAACAACATTTTATTTGCTATATTTTCTTGCGAGAAATTAAACTACGCTTCAAAGTAGATAATAACAGATTCTTCGGACTTTACTCATCTTTCACCGAGGTTTATTATCCCGCGTCGTTTATCAGTCTCTGTTTATGCAAAGAATTCGTTAAGATACATTCCCACTGTTTTTTTCAATATTTTCGAAATTTCACGCACGAAATGAGCCCTCGGTCATGACATGATACTCTGAAGGCTGAATATCAGGGCTATATGTTTGACGTGGTAGCAATTAGATTCTTCCCAATACCTGAATTTTTTTCGTTGCTATTCGTGCAGTATAGGATCCGATTGCATTTTATCCTGCGACCTACAAAATTTCATAAACTCATTATAATTGTTGAGAATAAATATCCGTCTCGACTGCGCGCTCATTTGGAAGAAACCTCCTGATATACACCTACAAATTTCCACCATGCACACAACATTACATTGAACCGAAAGTGCGTTTTTCGGCTCATTATTGCAGCGTCGTTATCCTCCCTAGACTGTGATATTCATGAACTATGCCAATATTCCTTTCTACTTGCATCTACCCCCACTCTCCCTCTTTACCTCTCCTGCTGCGCTGTGCCTACGGCGCATCTCCCCTCTACCTCGGAACCTTCATATACGTGGTGCACAGGCAGAACATTATCATTCATTCATCATTCATTCTTGGATTCATCGATCCATTCTGAGATGGGATTGGAACTCTAAAAATGGACAAGGTCGTCTGAAGCCGAGAAGCGGCGCAGTTTTAGTTGGTCCTGTAGACCAGGGAAGAAGCCACCCTGGCTTGGACGCTAGCATGAGTGTGGTATGAGGTATGGTGTGGTCTTTGTCTTGTAAACGTATTATCATTTATTTATTTATATTATGTTCTTGAATGATCAAATGTTTATCTTGAGATACTTCAGACTACTTGTTTGCATTAAATATCATTTTTTATATAATTAATGTTCAATCTGATTTATATGTACGTAGCTGTTCGGTATAATCCTATACGGAAACTCACTCACTTAGGAGATCATTTCCAGCTCCCTTTATTTTGCTGTCTAGCTTTCCTGATTGATAATCATAGTGAAAACAATCATTTTCAATCACTCTGTGGGTTTGAGAATCATTATTGATTTATGTTAATACGCCTTGGAAAGAAAGATGAATCAATCCTTGCCTTCTATGGGCCCGAGGCAAGTAGCTTTGTAATTAATAACCTTGGAGGTAATCAGATCTACGCTAATAGAAGCAACGGAAACAAAAGACGATCCCTAAGCGGCACAACATTAAAAACCAGCATTACTTACGCGAAAATCTATTAGTACGCTTATTTATTTATTTATTTCTTCTTCTTCGTCACGGTTTAGGCTTATGTACTAGCCTGTTTCAGCTCCAAATTGCTGCTACTTCCATCTTTCCTTTGGTCTTCCCAAGCTTCTTTTTCCTCGTGATGAATAGTTGTATGCTGATTTTGATATTATATTCTCAGTCATTCTTGCTAAGTGTTCTTTGTAGTTTGTTCTGTATTTCTCTGTTGTGTTTAGTTCCTCTACTTTTCGTTTTGTCTTGTTTCTGGTTTCTATTTATTTATTTACAAATGCAATCAAAGTGATCTATAGCATTTAAAATCTTCACCTGCTATCCGTAGATACCGCAATGATACTGTTTAGCTCTACGATTTCACCCATAGAGATAATCTGGCAGCGACCTGGGAAAGATTGAACAGGTCAAAGCCCAATAATTAAAACGAGAACTAAGAATATTATTGAGATCTCCTTCGATACCGGTCTATGAACTGGAGAAATATATATTTTTCATCGACGAACTTAGACTGAAATAACTCCTGCCAAGTACAGCAGTGTACGACAAGCAAAGGGAAGACCGCAAGCAAAAACGGCGGGAAATAGACCCAGAGTTAGCTCCGACGCGACGCCATGTTTTACAGGGGCTGAGCAAGATAGAACCGGAAACCGCGCACATAATTACACGAACTGCCATAATCGATTTCACCATAAAATATGTGTAATCCAGATATTCCAGGAACCAGGATTAACGTGTGTCTGGAAATCTGCAACCATGTTTGTCGTCGTTACCATATTGTGATATTTAACGAAAGAATAAAATCATTGCATTGATATACAAAATACTAATCTTACTTTGCATAATGTTAGATATATTGCATTTAGATTTATATAACTCATACACGGGGTGTAAATGAATTATACCGCACAAACTTAACTGCTTACAGAGGGACATTATACAAGTAATTTGAAATAGGGAACCAATGGTCTACGAGTGAAAATGGGCTAGTTATAGGGAATCAAAGCAATCGACAACTAATAAAGATAAATCGATAGAAGATTAATCTAGGAGAAAAAATTATACTAAAATAACTTCAGATCTTGGTAATGATTCCGAGATCCTGATTGCTAATAATTCATCAACAACGTTTGTGAAATAATGGGTTACAAAATTCCTTAAAATGTCAAAATTAGCAGATGTTTGCACGCCACTGCACTGGTTAAAGTAGCAGAGGTAAAATGGGAGCCTTAGCTCAGAGTTAAACACGCAGAATTTATGTAGTTAACGTGTGGATTAATGGGTGAAGCAATGGATTTGAGATTCGAACGCTGATGGTTCAAAACACGTCAGGCCGCCTTTTTTTCCTTTTTTTTTTTTTTTGTTTTTTTTTTTCCTGCATGTGTACTGTCATATATTGATACTCAAATTTGTCCAATGTAGGCATGCGCAAAATACCTATTCCCGTATCGTATATTACAATAACATCTGATTAGAAGTTACTTCAGTATCGATCGCATTATATTGATGGCTTCATGGAAGATTTTTACAGTTATGCTGAACTTGCAGATATGCATCTGATTTATGATGAAGCACAAGGTGTGCGCAAGAGCTGCTGTCATATTTGCGGAACGGTATCCGAATAGACGCCATTCTCATCGAACAATCCTTGAGGCTGTTGATAGGCGTTTGTGGGAGAATGGGGCGTTGAAGGTAAACAAACTAGATCCGGTGAAAGACGTATGCGCAGCACTGCAGAGTTTGAAGAAAATGTTCTTCATAGGGTGGAAGATGATCCTTCTAACAGTACTCGTGCTATTCCACATGTAGGCACGAACCATCAGAATGTATGGGAAGTCCTGCACGAAGACCAGTTCTATCCCTTTCATCTGCAAAATGTACAAGCCTAACAGCCAGTGGACTTCGCTGAACGGGTACAATTTTGTAATTGGGCTTTGTTGCAAATACCACACTTTTTTTTCCTCGGTGTTATTCATTGATGAGGCAATATTTAATACGGATGGGGTGGTTCTGAACTGAAAGAACAGTGATGTGTGGAATTATGAAAATCCTCATGCCATCTTCGAGTGAGGTCACCTGCAGAGATTTTCGGTGAACGTATGGGTAGGTGTAATTTCTGACCAAATCATTGGTCCCTATCTCCTTCCCCAGAGATTAAATGGTGTCATTTATAAGACATTTAAGAGCACGTTCTACCTAGATTGCTAGAAGAAGTTCCTCTTCACACCACTCTCCTCCCCATTTCTGCCGGAATGTGCGAAATCATTTGGATGAAGTGTATCCTGGCCATTGGATATAGGGAGAAGTAGTTCAACTGTAGTGTGGCCACCTCGCTCTCTAGATCGCTGTCCACTTGATTATTTTTGTTGGGACACCTGAAAACATTGGTGCATGCAACCCCTGTTGTTAGAGACGAATTGTTACTTTCACACATATTCACAGCATGTGATGTGATCCGCGAGATACCCGGTATCTTGAACAGGGTACGAGAATCCTTTAGTAGCTGATGTCTGTGTTGTGAGAATGGTGGTGGCCAATTTGAAAAATTCCTCCCATGAGTGTGTAAGTGCTTTACTTTTTTTCCGGTTTACTCATATGTATTGCTTTTTATTTCCCAATAACATGATATATGCCATGTGTACATTCCCTGTACCTCTTCATGTTATAAGTCTTGTGTTCACTGCACTATCATTTATCCAAGTCATAGGTACTGTACAGTACAATTACTCATTGTATTTGCGAAACCTATTGTACTCTACAGTATGTGTATAATTATTGCAATCTTTCAAACAACTGTCTATACAATACGTACGTCGATAGTTTTTTAATTTAAGTTCTGCATCAATCTTAAAATTGCGTCGGTAGTAGGACTGCGATAACGACTGAGCTAAAGGAGCATACTTGTTGCAAGTTGCAATCTCTGTATCACATTATTTCCATTTTAATTTGAAATAATCAGAGGCGTGCCAACCACTTTACAAATTGAATCATAACTCGGATATTTTTTATTCGTAGACCATTAGTTCATTATCTCAAAATGCTCATATAATACCCCTCTATATGGAATTAAATTTGTGCGGGATAATTAATTTATTCTCTGTATATACATTGCGTTTATTTGATTATTTCATTTATGTTCTGTTCAGGTGTGAGCTCTGCGTGTTTCGATGCAATGTTCTATCTTGGCAGTTAGTATTGTAGTTAGCGAGTGTTTACTATTGTATTATACGAACTAAATACATTTATCAAGTATTTGAAAATATATAATTATATGACCTTTTAGATTAGAGCTGATGAAGAAGTTCTTCATTATCATTGTCATCAACTTTACAATGTCATTATAACGTGTACAGTAACTGGCTTAACAATTATCATCACTATCATTTCCTGACTCCATAATCAACATATTATTGTCTATGACGCCAGAGACATTTTCGTTTTCCCAATACTTAACTTGTTCTTCTACTTTCTTACAGAAACAAACTCTACACATCTTCTCTAACTGCCTCTACGACTTTTTTGGTCAATTCTTTCATTATTTGAAAAATTCTTACTATCTTCTGTTCTCTAGAGCAATAAGATGATTACGTCTAAATTAAACGATTAATGGCTTAAGTTAAAGTTTAAGTTATGTAACTTGTTAAATAATTTCTGTGACATGTGTTCAAAGTCCATCTGTGATGCAATAAAAGTGCAAACTTTATATCTGATAGATTTATATTTACATTATTATAATTATGAAAATCTTCATCGTATGTAAAATACGTTAGGCTGTATGTTGAACTGTTTCGGGTTTATTGGAAATTACAATATTCAGAAGTAACTTAATACTTATTAACATTAGTATTAACAAATAATTAAAAAGTAAATTGATGGAACATTACGAATCCGCAGTATTCTGAAATAAGATATATAATGGTATCGATGCCTTACTTTACATATAATTTCGATAGGCTTCTTCTGTAATATAAAGAGTTAAAAAGCGAAGCCTAGTAGACCTAAAGTATTAATCCGCATTTCAAATCATTAATGGTATAAGTAGTAGTAATAGAAGTATTAGTAGTATCACCAGTAAAAGTAATAGCAGAGTAGTAGTAGTAGTAGTAGTAGCAGTAGCAGTAGCAGTAGGAGTAACAGTAGCAGTAGTAGGACTAGATTAGAGAGAAATTATAATTCTATAAAAAATGTATCGCACGGTCAGTAAGGCGTATCAATATATCAGTCTCTAGTAATAACATAAAACAAATCAATAGATAACATTACAATAATTGTAACATAATTATTGTATTGCAAATAAAATAATTGAGCCAAATATAAAATGATTTAGAATTAGTAATTACACTTCGTTAATAACTTATTTATTCACAATTATGTTCTTATTTACCGCGTCTTGTCCACAAATCTGCCGAGGTTTAACAAATTTTCTAGGTTTATCTTTAACTCGTTACACCATGATACAAATTATTATGGGCATGGTTTTAGTGTACAGTTAATCACACTTTTTTGTCAACAGTAGAATCTAGACAATGTTACACGTAAATATGCCTACCTGTCTCTGATAGATCATATTGATACGGTTATCCCGTCCTAAATCCGATTTGATTAAAATTCATAAAAATACACTCATAGAAAATAGCCATTTCCCCGTTAATACATAATTTAAGATCACAGATACTCTTACTGATAAAATACAGATGATTAAATAAACACCAATTTATTTACATCTTTTTATGTTCAAAACTGTAGAGTTTATAAAATAAGAGTAAAATATTTAATAGCTGCATCGCCAGCTAATAAAACTATTTTATAAACGGATTTGTATTATATAAGGCAAATAATATATTAAAAATAAAGTAGACATCAAAATCAAACCTTGAGGAATATCATGTTCCTAAAATGAACAACTTTTTCATTAAAATATATATACAGTCAATATGCCCATTTCACCAATTAATGTTTTAAAATGGTCAACAAGTTTCCACAGCCAAGCTGTCATTCTCAAGACCAGATATTGACTGAAGACAAAATTGATAATAAATAAATAAACAAATTCAGTTAAAAACAAAAAGTGTTTTGTCTCGTACAGCCGTGGTCAAAGAACAGTACGCAACTAAAATATTATGTGTAGTTTACTCAGCGACAATGTTTTGATGTTATTGCCGTTTCTGTGTTCACATCTATGAAATTCCAAATGTTAATATTTTTCTTTAGTAACCACGTTAGAATGGTCACGATTGATATTTCGTAGTAGTAGTGAAGATAATTGTGCCGTAAACTTGTTTTAACTGAATTTGTTTATTTATTTATTATCAATTTTGTCTTCAGTCAATATCTGGTCTTGAGAATGACAGCTTGGCTGTGGAAACTTGTTGACCATTTTAAAACATTAATTGGTGAAATGGGCATATTGACTGTATATATATTTTAATATTTTATCACCAAGAAGATCACTTGTGTATTAAAAACTTTTTCATGTATCAAAATTCACAGACCTTCTCCCGCTATGCTGTGTCAGAGCTCTGTGTAATAAGTAACTTTTTCATACATAATTATTATGCTTCTTTTAACATTTTTAAAACTTAAGCATACATTTACAGTGTTTTAAATTACAAAAAAATCAGTATTCGGTTAGAACATTTTAAGACACAAATGTATCATTGTTCCATATATTTTAAACTTAATCTATAGGGGTTTTCATGTCTAGAAAGTAGTATTGATCTTATGGAAATGCTGTTGCCACTTGACGCCGCAGAATATGTGACAGAGATGGAAATATATATCTCTCTATCCCCTTATAGGATAAGTATAGCATAAAAACAAGTTTACGGCACAATTATCTTCACTACTACTACGAAATATCAATCGTGACCATTCTAACGTGGTTACTAAAGAAAAATATTAACATTTGGAATTTCATAGATGTGAACACAGAAACGGCAATAGCATCAAAACATTGTCGCTGAGTAAACTACACATAATATTTTAGTTGCGTACTGTTCTTTGACCACGGCTGTACGAGACAAAACACTTTTCGTTGAAAGGGGATAGTTTAATGGCATCTCTCATAGTCGCTGTTTGATTAATTCAGATCACCTCCTAACTTTATTAAATAATTATGTGATAATCATATCATGTATAATGACATTTTGTTCGTAAATCGGGCACCACTTTCTTGGCAAAGTTATAAGTGAAACTAATTAAATTATTTATTTAAAATTATTGAACCAATATATTAATCTCAATTAAAAGAACAAGTTTATTAGCAAGAGTTGCATCATTAGTCAATGCTATATTCCAGACGTGAAAACCCCTATAGTGAAAATTATTACAGTATAAACGCCTAATCTTGTACAACGTAAAAAAACAAAACCCCCCAAGTAATATATTTATTGTATTTTATTAGTATCAAACTTTATAAATATACTTTCTATACAACTCGGTCATTTTATTTTGTAGAACAGGCTGGTTGCGTAAGGTGATTCTCCATGAAAACAAAATTGTATGATGTGACTTAGACCTACTTACACTCTACGTATTAATTTAAATATTCTTATGAATAATTTAAGCTCCTTTCCTAAATAATAATTAAATTCAATTACATTAAAGTAAGACAGCGTTTATTTCATCCAACCTTTGCATTATACTTTTAAATAAATTTGATGTTATCCAACTCCGTATTTCTCACCGACTTTGTGAGGTAACGGCTATCTCTCTGGTATCTCAAGGGTTTAGGTTCTATTCCCGTATATACCATAGAAAATGTTCTTTTGGTAGTAACATAAACATGAGTCACTGAACCTCGTAAATATAACCGAATAACTAAGCAACTTGCTAAGAAGAGTAGCAAAATCGGGTTATGAAATTTTAAATTACTCTTGAGAAGCTGCGTAAAGATAATGTAATTTTGTGTACTGCATCTTCTATAATACATTCATTATTAATTCATCAGATCCAAGTAACTGCTTAGCTGCCACATTGAATCCAGTGATAGGTTCTATGGTATGGGGAGTAGCGTCTCGCATTTCATCATGCATCATACACTCCTATACTGAGTTTTGAGACATGAAGGAAAAGGGGATTGACATTCAAATATGACCTCTTCTGACTAATGAAAATAAGTGACTTTATAGCCAGTTGATGGAAATACAACAGTTTGGAGCAGTCATCGGTAGGTTCATTCAGTCTATTTCCAAATTTGTAATGGCATATTTATTATCATAATATATGTAGGGTCTACCAGTTATTTAAACCTGGGTAGCTTCCCTGCCAGATTTAAAAACAGGCTGACTGTGCAACGGTGTGCAATTGAATAACTGAAGCACACAAAATCATTACTCTTTTAAAACATTTATTTGAAGTGAACTATTGTCCACATGGGATTTTTTTATCCAGTAGTACAGTTGTACTAACTCGAATGTCTCAATCAAATCTTGATGACTGCCGACAAACTCTGCAGTATTTGTGAAAAAAAAGGACAACAATCAACGCTGGTATCAAAACTATGTTATAACTTTTGCCACTAGGAAAACAAGTACAATTTATTATTAGAAATGTATTAAATAGATGCATGAAATATAATATGCAAAAGTATGCCATACAGGAACTGCGTAAACTAAGCGTATTTCTAAGCAAGTCGAATTTATAATCCCATTTTGCTGGTTTATATTCCTATTGTTTAACTGGATAAAGTCAATGTCTGATGTAACATATTTAAAAGTGTTGGAATCAAATGAAATCAAACCAACCATAAACGTAATTGCCTGTTTTAATATTGATGTATAATTTGACGAAATTCAAATAGTTTCTATAAATTCATATTTCCCCTACTTTATTAAATATATTAAAGTAAATTGAACTAATATATCTTATAGGATATATTGCAAATGTATGGGTTTATGAAATTCTATGATAGTCTATAAACTGCGACGAACAAAACATGGCGGTTGCTAAATTAAAATTTTAGTTTCGGGTTTCAGGTAGACCTTCCACTTCTAGGCCTAATGGTTGGAGTACACTGATGTTTACACATTCCTCGATTTATTTAAATATCATACACTGAGTTTGTTTTAAAATATAAAACATTGTGACTGCTAGAGCGATTTTTAAATTATCTTTTCAGATGAACTCTTAGACCTAATGGTCTGCTTTTGCTGGTCCTATATACCAAGTTTGGTTTCGAAGAACAAAATTTTCGGCCGCTAAAGCGTAAAGGGGCAAATATATGTGTAAACGTGGCCTAATACTTGGAAGGAAGAAGATATATATATATCTAAATGACATACGAAAAATAAATGTAATAATAATAATAATAATTATTATTATTATTATTATTATTATTATTATTATTATTATTATTATTATTATTATAGCTTTATTTTACCTGGCAGAATTAAGGCCTTGTCTGCCACTCAACCAGTTTAAAAAATACAAAAAATAGTCTTACATCTAAATTACAATAAACATAAACAATTACATGTTATAAATACAATAGAATTAATATTTATAATGTATTTTGATTTACTCTAGATTTAACGAATTAAATGTATAATATATACAAGATATATAAAATACGAGAAATAATTATTAATTACATAGTGTAAATTTAAATAAATACAGAAAAAATAATTATTAGAAAACAGGTAACTGTATAAGCGTGACTTAAAAGTGGCAAGTGTGTGGCAACCCCGGATATCTTGAGGAAGGAAATTCCAGGAGCGGACAGAGGCTACTGTGAAGGAAGAAGATTAAAAGGAAGTGCTATTAAGAGGAATTGTTAGCAGACTGTTATCTTGTGACATAGTGTCAATATTGCGGTAAGAGGATAACTTCTTAAATCTGGACGCCAGGTAAGTAGGAGTATAGGAATTCAGAAGCTTGAAAAGTAGTGAAAAAGAGTGCAAATTACGTCTGTAAGTAAGACGGAGCCAAGAGAGGTTACTGAAGTGTTCAGAAATATGGTCATAACGGCGGATCTTGAAAATTAATCGAACGCAAGCATTAAGAACACGCTGCAGTCTCTGCGACATTAGATCATTATATATAATGTCACAATAATCGAAGTGTGGCAACACAAGATTCTGCACAAGGATTTGTTTTAACAAAACTGGGAGAAAATTCTTTAAACGTCTAAGATAATTTAAGATGGAGAAAGTCTTTTTACATTTGTGTTTCACTTGTGTTTGCCAAGTTAAATTTGCGTCTAGATGTAGTCCAAGATCTATTACTGAAGAAGAATAAGGTATATTTATATTATTTATAGTAATGTTTGGAAATGTAGATAAGTCAAAGGTTTCAAGCAGACTTTGTTGTCCCATTATAATTACTTGTGACTTGTTAGGATTTAGATTTAGACCGATACTTGAAGACCAGTTAAAGATGGATGTGAGATCGTCATTCATTTTCGTCAAGCTGTTATAGAGAGAATGAGGAGGTGAATGTAGGTAAAATTGGAGATCATCAGCATAGAGGTGATAACGACAGTGCTTTAGTACAGCTGTAAGTCATTTATGTAGATTGAGAAAAGACGAGGTCCGAGAACACTGCCCTGGGGACTCCCACCTGCACGTTGCGCCAAGACGAAGATCTAGAGTTTACTGAAACGCCCGTGCAGGTATGAGTCGAACCAGGATACAGTGTTGTCAGACAAGTGTAGGTGCTTAAGCTTTATCAAACGTAAGTCATGGTCTACTGTGTCAAAAGCTTTGCTGAAGTCAACCGATTACGCTACCGAGCAAATCTAGTACAAACATTAATTTTTCTTATATATATATATATATTCTCTATTATTACGAGATGGAGCGGGAACTCGGTCTCCACTGCCACCTAGTAGCTCCTATAACAAGTAAGCAAACCAAACAGTATATTTTTACTTCACAGCAGTGACGCTTTATCGGTGTTATAATTATTTTTTTGACGTTGAGCAATGCAAGCTTAATATAACATGGAACGAAAAATAAATGCTCGGTCTGGATTAGAATCCGGACCTCAGAATGATACCCCAGTGCGCTACCGATTACGCAACCGAACAAATCTAGTACAAACATTCATTTTCTTATATATATATATATATATATATATATATATATATATATATATATATATATATGTGTGTGTGTGTGTGTGTGTGTGTGTGTGTGTGTGTGTATACTCTACTATTACGAGATGTAGCGAGAACTCGGTCTCCAATGCCACCTAGAAATTCCTATAATAAGTAAGCAAATTTAGGAGAATATTTTTAATTTATAGCAATAACGCTTTATCGATATGATAATTATTTAAAAAATACACACATATACATATATATACTTTTTTTTGTCAAGGTTACTTTCGATGTCCACTGGATAGGAACGGCAAAGGTCTGTAACTTTTTTCAAAATGTACTTCCATACGAAAAAACCTCAAAAACTGTATTCGCTAGAATGAAGCAAACTAAGAAGCTCAAATTAATAATGGAAATTTGATATAATCATTTTTTTATTTAGAAGGAAAAAAGTCTGCAGTGGTTCCAAAAGGGAATAACATACATAAAATATCCCTATGAAATGTAAATTTGTAAATTTTAATTCCGTAAATTATTACAATAATTTAATGTTATATTCCATTACAATTGTTTTATACAGGGCTCATATATCGCCTTTCAAATATTATAGAGTTAATACTGTATACATTTAAATAGAGCAAATCGATTCCCATAAAGATGTTCGTATGAAAAAGATCCAAACGCATAACGATTCAAACTTAGAAAACTCAGACTTAAATTAGTCCTTGACACTAATCATTAATAGA
The DNA here is from genome assembly GCA_030220185.1 of Diploptera punctata. Lineage (NCBI taxonomy): Eukaryota > Metazoa > Arthropoda > Insecta > Blattodea > Blaberidae > Diploptera > Diploptera punctata. The sequence continues at coordinate 579,302 of JASPKZ010007281.1, read as the reverse complement.
TTATCCAACAACTGAAAATGCCCAAATCACATTAAATTTAACAACAAAACTTTCCATTACGTAAGAGTAACCATGGTGTAAAAATGTTCCATTTTCATATGATCATGCGAATATTCAACACCTTTTGAAGAGAATATACCTACAGAATCACCAACAAATAATGTAGAGACCAATAAATTAAGCAAGGTAGTACCCTAAATACTAAAACGGAATTTTCTAAATCTAAACTACATTTAACTAACAAAATTAGGTTAGGCCTTAAAATATGCCTTAAATTCCTTGCTGCAACAACATTTTAATTCATGAATAATAAGGTATCTAATCCTAGTCTCTTAATTTGATTTCATAGCTAAGAATTAAATGATCTGACGTATAAAAGATCATACTTATAAATCCATTAATACATTATTTTTAGTAATTTTTATACACTTTTCAAAGTGTCATTTGAGTAACTGCACTAAATTCTATTAAGTGTCGGATATTACACAGCGAGGATCTCCGCAAAGATTGTAATTTTGAATTTCGTCTAATTGGACATTTTCATCTCTTGCACGTGAAATATACAGAATTACGGATTTTTTCATATTTTAAATTTAATAATGGTCCACATCTCTGCTAACCAACAAATCAATCCATCTTTTCAAACTATCAAATTGAAATATAATTTTGAAAATACGAACGGAGCCAACAGAATTTGGCACACGATCTACAAGTTATTAAAATTTTACTATTTGGATTGTTAGGGGCATGTAGGCCTTATATAGCAAGAGCATTCATATCAGTAACTAGTCAATTTGATTAACATAGGCATTTAGGAATTTTGATGAACAAAGAAGTATGTGTATAATCTGGGTACTGCACTTTTTTACATGGTTCAGGAACAGACTATTTACAGTAAAATTACATCAGGCATTAAAATAATTGAATTGATTAACTAATTATGTTGAATATCTTGAAGAAAATTTTCGGGCTGTTGGCTGTAGTCTTAGTCTCAAGACAACCCTTGAGGATTTCGGACGCAGTCTCTGGCGAACCGTTGGGGAGCTTCGAGCCTCAAGACCAAGGCCAACAGCCCGGAAATCTTCTTCAAGATATTCATACTAACTTCGACCGTGAAAGCATAAGTCATTTTTTTTAATGACACCACGTTGTCATTTCGACATTCTAGCATTCTCTGCTGGCATGGCGTTATTGTAACCCACTTCTGATGTTGGGGCTCCTGGAAGGTGGAGTTACACTGCCCCGATGATATATGTTGGGTGATGACGATGGTAATGATACGCCAGGAGGGGCCTTAATCCTAAACTTAATGAACATGATAATGATGATCAGATGATGTTCTGGGACCGTTTCGGGCATTAACGTTTCCTGACATTTGCCTTACAGGTGAGGAAAAACCGCGAAAAAGCCATCACCCAGGAAACGTGTGCCGACCGGGGATCGAACCCGGGCCCGCTGCGTGACAAGGCTAATTATGTTGAATATACTAACTAAAAACTCACTAACTTATTGACACTCTCGAATGTGTAGGATTATCATCGCGCGGATATTAGAGCTCCATATATCCCCATTCTCGGCTAAAGTTTTCCAATCGTCCGGTGTAAAATTTATCTCCTTCAAATAATGGTTAATCTTATTCTCCCACCTCATTCTTGACATACCTACTGCGCGTTTTCCTCTGGATTTCCTATAAGGAGTTTTCATGTCACTGTTTCATTCTCCATATGTGCCAACGTCCTACCTATCGCAGTCCACGGGAATTAATTATTCTTATTACATTTCGTTTCCTGTAAATATCATGTAGTTCAATGTTAAGTGGTATTCTCCATTCTCCTATTTTTCTGTCTGTTCGTCTGTTTTTGGTCCGAACATTCTCCTAATAGCCTTATTCTCAAAACTGTTAATCTCATGTCCACTCTTAAAATAAGAGTCAGTTGACAATTAACTTACTGCTAACCCGACTATGTCCAAGGAAGATTTATAAGGTTATTCCCATGATTAAGCTTTTGCTATGGATTCCCTGAAGTAGTCCCCGCCCTGAAATCAAAATGGTGGGCTATTTTACTTAAGTAAAATTTTACCCTAGTGGATCTTACGTCTGATTTTCTAGACATTTACATTTTTACGATAGACGTTTATCATTTTTTGACAAAGGTACTTTGTTTTTGTCTGGCATATCGATTTTGACCTGTCCGGTATTGGTAAACCTTACGATAGCAATGCTGCCGCCGGCATTGCACTCTAGGTTATTCACGCGAACCACTCCACCACGAAATGGTAAAAATACCATAGGAAGAGATTAAATATATTAATTAAATTACTTATTAAACATGATTAATATTATTGGTGCAATGGAATAGATTTATTTAGATTGGTGTAGTTAAGGCCAAGTGACCTTCTCTTCCACTCACCAGGACAAACATAATTTTATATATAAATACAAAATAATTACAATAATAGTACATAACTAAACGATGAATTATCTGGTTAAACTGAACAATGATATATTGTTTTAAGTGAGCACACCCTTTCAGAAAATAAAGTCGATAGTAAGGATAACTTGTATAAAAAGAGATAGTGTGATTGAACAATTTACAATTTATTACATTAAAATTTCATGAGTGATGACTATGGAGAATTCGCATAAAGAAACTAAACATTTACCAAGAAATAGAAGTACCGCACGATATAACACGATAGGAAGTGAAATGGATTCACTCTTCTTACGAACAAATATAAATATGTCGTTGTTATGAACTTTAGAATTAGAAAGAGAGAACTGAAAGATGGGTATGGTAGCTTCTGTTAGGAAAACCAAAGGAAAAACGCCCTGTTGGTAGACCAAGAAGGAGGTGAGAGAATAATATTGAACATGATTTGAGGGAAGTAGAATATAGAGGGGATGACTGTAAAACATTAGCTCTAGATAGGGATGTCTAGTGAGAGCTTATGTCCACGTAGCCATGAACCTTCTTCTTCTTCTTGTAAGCCCATGTTTCCCTTAACAGAGATTTAGGCGCTCTCCCCCTACAGGGAAGAATTTGAACCATACTAATTTAGTTACACTTGTTTTCGTATAGATGTCATTTGAGTGGTCCGTTATCAGCGTTCCGCCTCATACTGACATCTAGGAAAACAAGGTAGTACAAGGACGGGAAAATTCGGTAAATTTTGCTTAGAGGCCTTTTCATTCAGGCTTAAGGATCTTTTACGAGGCTCAAAATCTTCAGACTCGGGACCCACGGCTTAACGTCTCTCCCGGAGGACTTGCTCCTTGGATTTTTCCATCCTAAAAAAATCCATCGACTCCGGTCGGGTTTGAACCTGCGACCCTCGGGAGCAGAGGCAAGGAACATAACCACTAGTCCACCCCGGCCGATAGACATCCATGAACCTATGGGTTCGATAATACCAGATATTTAATTATACTTATTCTTCTTCTTCTTCTTCTTCTTCTTCGGATTTCCCCCACGTATAGGTCTGTAGTCTTCAGTTTCCATTTATTTCTATCATACCAATCTCCTTCCTCCAAATCCCTATCATCCATTATAGTCCTGACATAGATTTTTCCATTTCCTTCTTAGTATGCCACGTTTATTTCTTCCAGGGGGTGACCACTGCTATATATTTTTTGGCCATCTTTATTTTCCATTCTTTGTACACGGCCATCCTATTCAAGAATTTGATTTTCAATCCTCTTAACAACAGATGTGGTGGCATTCAATTTTCTCCAAAGGAATTCATTTCTTATTTTATCCTGTCTTGCTTTTTGAAGGCTTCTTCTAAGATAATCAAATTCAACTGTGATTCTGTCAAAGGCCAAGTTTCACTTCCATATGACAAAATATCTACATTATGCCCTTATAAATTTTCATTTTAGTTTCCTTTGAAATATTTTTATTCCAAATTATTCCATGCAATGTTTTAGTTGCATTCTTTGCCATTGCAATTTTAGTTTGCACATCTCTTTCGCATGTACCTAAACTTGTAATTATTTTTCCTGTTTCGAGTATGATGTCATCAACACGTATATTCTGTTTTCTGTAAATTTATATTCAGTCATCATTTTGTATATTCTTCTATTAGTTTATTTATCATATATTCATATCATCATCATACCCTGCAAAACTTTTGATCATCTACAAACAATAATGAATGTAATTATACTAATTGTTGTAACATAAAAAATGAATTTAGAAATTGAGCTCCAAATTGAAGACAAACTGGAAAATACAAAATACAATTTCCATTACAAGTTTGGTAGTAGAATGAACTATGTGCACAGGAATACGATAGTGAATAGCTGAGATAGCATGCACACCCTCTTTGAAAGCAGCGCCCCAACAGGAAGACAGATAAGATCTGTTTGAGCTGAGGTAGACCGGACGCTGTATTGTAAGGATGAAATCAATTTCCCAACATTAATAGATACTACGTGATCTACATACTCATTTCAACTTATATAATTTTCCCTTGATCATACTAAGGATCAGCACAATGGCAATCCCTCCAATGTCATATAGCAAAGAGCATACTCCCGATAATGTAATAAATTGCCAATATCATTTCCCTACAGTTAAACTGCAATTGTACACTGTGTAGGGTAATGTTGCCTAATTTCGTGAGATTTTTGTTTATATTTCTGTGCATTGTAACATTTTAGATAATGATGACAAATAATGAATACAGGAACATAGTATAAACTTTCCACGAGATTATATTGACGTAGGCTTTCACGGCCGGAGTTATTATGATCATCTTGTAGAAGAGTTCTGGGCTGTTGGCCGTGGTCTTGAGGTTTGTAGTTCCCCGACGTCTCTGGCGAAACGTCGGGGAACTACAAGCCTCAAGACCACGGCCAACAGCCCGGAAATCTTCCACAAGATCATTTCCACGGGATTGTTTATCGAATTCACTCCAAACCCATGTACAGTTGTCCCAGATTTCTCATTCTTTATCCCAAGACAAGGTTTCATAAATGTGTGATATGGCTCCTAAATCAGTAATAGTGATATCCTAACGTCCTGAGTGAATTCCTATTTCCGTGATACTAAAATAAATGCCTATAATTAAAAATAAAACTGAATCCGCCGTTTATTAATGTCGATAATCAATAGGGCAATGAGGGCAAGTACAGAAATTTCTTAAGTGATATAAAACGGCATTCAATATTTTGGTGTATTCCCCTCTAAAAATTAACGTAACATTAAATAGCAGTATCAACAGTAATAAATTGTCTGCAAAAAATACTAATAATTTATAGCTAAAATAATGTCCTTCATAAAAATAAACAAAAAATAATAATACAATTAATATTTTACATAACAACAACAAAAATTGAAAATACAGAAAAAACTCTAATTAAGGAACAATGGAGCAATTATTTTAGGAAATAGGTTTAAATCAAAAGAGTATTTAGCCGCTATAGGTTAAATATGTAATTTAGCAAAATATGTAATTTTAAAAATATTTTATTTTTACTTTAGTACACTGTCCTATGTTTTTCAACGTGGAGTACAATAGAAAACCCCATTACCTTATTTACACCAAGCTAACTAACTAACTAAATAAATAATAGTTTAAAAAACTAAAAAAACACGCTGTATTAGAAAACCAAACTAAAAAGTGAAAAATAATTTTAATTTCCTACACGCTTGGGATAAAATTAAAGTGGCCAACAAAAATATCATCTCCAACACATCTACAAAAAAAAATTACCAAGCGTGGGGTGCTCTATATCAATTAATATATTTGATAATAAACGGATATTGGTAAAAGTAAAGTCTCTAAGAAGGAAACGTAAAAACCATAAAAAGCACCTTACGCTTTAGATGGTAAAATTATTTTTGTTTTTGTAGATAACTCTAGTTTTATTCTAGGTGTGTTGGAGATGATATTTTGTTGAAACTTTAATTTTATCGCAAGCGTGTTGGAAATTAAAATTATTTTTCATTTTTTAATTAGGTTTTCTAATAAAGTGTGTTGTTTTAGTTTTTTTAAACTATTTTTATTTTTTAGTTTCGTTTTCTAGTAGTAATAGTAGTAGGACTTTATTAGACAAAAAGTAAGATATTTACAACAAATATGGGTCGCACGGGCAGTAAGCCGTACGTGCTGTTGACAGTCCGTTACAATAAAGTAATAATTGGTACTAGTGTAAAGAAAAATAAACAACAAAAAAAGCAATAACATTACAATTACATAAAGAAAACACAATAATATTACAATTAAATAATAACACAATAGCAGTATACACTAATTAATTTATAATATAATTTTTAAGAATTAATGGTATTACATTTTGATAACATATATTTATTCATGAATGAGTGTTGTTCTTATTTTCCGCGTTTTGTCCAAGAAATTTACCCAAGTTTATCCAATTTTCTGGATTTACCAATAACTCGTAGCATGCCAATCTTTCCCGATTTGAATTTAGAAATCTTTCCGGTAATAACTGACGTCTCCAATATTCTAAATCATTACATTTTCCTAATATATGTATCTCATCTTCAAAGTTCCCGCACATTGGACATATTCGCATATCGTGATCGTCGCTAATTTGTAGAAATTTCCATGCCCCTAGCCTAAACCATGCAAGCCCTGATCTCTCTTTAAATCCTAGGTTGAGTATATACGATTATTTTCGCCAGACGTGATAAAGCGTGTTGTTTTAGTTTTTTAAACTATTATTTATTATTTAAATTTTTAGTTTGATTGATTGTCATAAACCGGAATCCAATGAAAATTTAATTGTTTAATACTCTTCTAAAAGAATCATCCGGGCCGGATTTGAACCAGTGACCTATGTATTACTGAAATTATATACCACTACAGTCCACCGCTCTATCAACTGAGCTCTTACAACGATTGACTAAAAAATCGATAAGTCCGCAACCTATAATACCGGTTTTTATTATTTTGATTTTCTGATGATTCTGCCCAGGTTTTTAGAAACAAATTATGAAATTATTGTATTGCCATTGGTCCTTTACAAGTATAGGCCTACAATGTTTCAAGTCGATCCAATGTTTTAAGTGGGTGAAAATCGTGTTCAAAGATTCCGTTACATATATACAGGTCCGTTACATAGACAGATACAGGTCAAGCTAATATAAAGCGTGTAAATAATACTAAATCTCACGATAAACATACAGGCGAACAGGACTATTCTATTCCACTTGATTCAAGAGAAAATATATTACACTTGAGTATTCCAATATCTAAAAGGGAATATCATTAAAAACGAAATTAAGAACCATTCAATGTTTTTCAAATAAATGTACAACTTCACCATGAGATGGGTTCTCGGTTAATAGGCTGCATTCGCTACATTTACGACCTTCCTTCATGCTTACATGGATTCGCGATCTTAACACACACATGATAATTATCTCAACTGCCATTAGGAATATAGAGACAATTATTTTCAACCAATTACATTCTCATGAAACCAACAACGATTAAAGTGTATTAAAAATTAAAATATCAACCTATATTTGTAAGTTATTATCAATTAGGTCCATATGAATACTTAATTTCACGAAAATTTAACATATCCAGGCCTATATTATTTTAACTTTGGTCCATGCTATTTTTGGTAAAATATTAAATATATTTCTAAAAATTCAAAGAATTATAACGATATGTGCCAAGACGATGCGAGATGGACGATCAGCCTCTAACATCCCTAATGAATGCAATTTAGAAGTAGAAATCGAATAATTACATTTGTTCTCATGAATATTATCATTGTGATCTTGCAAACTGATTTCAATGCAGCTATTTCACTGCAATATCGTATTTTCCTTACCTTTTGCGATACATGAGTTAAGATATGCGGCATACTAGCACGACATCCACCTACTGAAATCCTTAGCACGACATATTTTCAACCTGTTGGTGAAAACAGAGAAAGAAAAAAAAGTATACAAGGTTACCTTTGATTGAGAAAGCCGCACAAAAAATACAAGTTATCGGTTTATTCGAAGCTTTTCTTTTGTATAGCCTCTAAGGGATTTGATAATAGTAGGAAGGTTTGTTTATCCCGTACAATTTTTGAATACTTCTGTTCGTGGTCTTCCTTCTTCTTCTTCCTTCCAAGTACTAGGCCAAGGCCTGTTACGATCCTATAGAAAATTTTCCCTCCAGCGTTTGAGGGAAATTCTCGTATAAGACTTGAAAGCATAATAATAGTCCCTTCGATTGGTTGCTGGCCAAAGGAAGGCAAGAGCAGTGATGGGGCTGCCATCTTACAGCCTGTGGCCAGGCTTTTCTGGAGAAGAAAAGAAAATAAAGGAAAGAAGAAATGGAAGAAAGGAAAGACTCCCTAGCCCTCGGATGCCCTAATAGCATTGGGGTCGAAAAAACAAGAGTTAACCAAGAGAGGTTAGATAGTAAAGTTAGAGTGCAAAACACAAGTAAGTGGAAGAAATGTTTTGCACAGCTTGGGCACCTTGTGGTCGCCATCCACATATCCCCTAGATGAGGATCCCTGAGGGTCTGTTGGTGGTCTTTATTTTATATATATAATTATTTTCTTACCGTGACTAATTCCCAGGTAAGTTCCAGTCGTACTGTAAACACACTTGCATAAGATATTACTACGCCGACTCAGTCTGTTGGGAGAATCGTGGTACAACTTTTAACCGTCATGAGACTAGATTGTGTACTATAGAAACAATGTTCTTAAGTAACATCGTATTTTACGGGAAATAAGACTGAAAACAAATGTAAGATCGCACCAATAACTAGGAATGCCCTCCATTTCTTATTTATTTACTTACTAGCTAATACCCGACGTGCGCTGCTACGCTTAAATGAATGAAAATTAATGTGATTTTATGTTTGGTTAAATACGTAGATTGAAAAATAATAATAAATTTATATTTTTTTTAGATATCCCGTGCTGATTATCCGGCGTTTCCCCGATCTTCCTGACATAAAAGAGCTGAAATACGAAACTTAATGTGTTCTATGTTTAGTTAAATAAGTGAGAGGAAAAATATATGTCGTAATTATTTTTAGCTACCCCGTGATGTTTACCCGGCGTTGCCCGGGTATCTACTCATCACGATCTTCGTGGCATAAATGAGTTGAAAGACGAAAATTAATGTACTTGTTATGATTAGTTGAATAAGTAAAATGAAATAATCACAATTGTATATCGTAATTACTTTAAGATTTCCCGTGCTGATTACCCGGTGTTGCAGGGATCTACTTATCTTGATCTTCTTGGCATAAATAAGCTAAAATATAAAATTCGTTTTTGTGAATTATCCATAAAAGAATACCCGCCATGTGCTGTTATGCTTGCACAGAAATCTAGGTACATCTCTAGATCATCTTGGCATCAATGAAAGACAAAAATGGTTATTGTGAGTTATCCATAAGAGATAAACATAGGCTGTCGCGGACTTTTTTGTAGAGCTTTTTGAGATATTCAATTCTGTGAACATTAATTTTGTGTATATGTTATGATTCAGGCAGCGTAAGCCATTTAAGCGTCCAAAGAACTACTTTTTCAAGTTTTGCACTACAAAACGCGATTTTTAAGGGTGTAGGATTTGAGTATCACAACTCTCTTATAGCCTATGTTTATCCCGGGAATCTCCTGAATATTTTGCAAAATGCTCCATCAGAATCGGATCATTAGTAATGCTGCGCATAAAGTACGAACAAACAAACAAAGAAACAAAAAAACATTTTATATATTATATTTATGGACAGAAACTATATATAGACCTACCTAATTAGATGTTTACGCATTTTCTATGACATCAATAGATAACTTTCAATTACCGATACAGTTTCATTATGAGTAGAATTTGTATTTAAATGCGCAGACGACATCATATTTTCAGAGAATTCGATACAAAAATTGTGCAAGAGGAATTAGGTAATTACTTTAATATAATATAATATAATATATATAATATATATGTAACATATACAAAATTACTGATTAACCAGTGTGCGGGGAAATTGTACGAAAATAGTATGTTTACATACTGAAATAGAGGGACTATGGCAATTACTTCAAGACCATAGTATCTACAGTTAACATAGCCGACATATCTATTCATTTGAGTGCTGAACAGTAGATGAATTAATACCGTTGTGAATCAATACAGTTTGATTTCTATATTTTGTTTTTGTCGGGATTAATGTTGTAACTCTAACGCTATTTGTGGACATATACATTTTGCACGTTCACATCCATATTTTTTCTCTGAAAAATAAGTGTTTGTCTGGGTACAATCTTTCGCTATGTCAATAGACCTGACTGAAATACGTTTACTACTTTTCATTCTCCTAAATCGTATATAGCAGTTCTTATTCTATATCCTGACAATTCTACATATCCTATAATTGAACAAGGTTGTAACCATCATTTTTCTAAACTGAGTTCGAGATGTGAAATGATTGCTAATGGCATATGGGATTGTTTTTCACGTAAAAAGCAAATTTAGGAAGATACGAACCACAACCTTGTTCTGGACTATACTCTTTCTATTATTACGTGAAACCTGACTTTTATAAAATACAAACCTAGCTTGTCTCATACAAGCTTCTAATATGCAGAGTCCATAGCTGGGCCCTGGTTTACAGACGATTTCATCTTTCTATAGATATACCACTCGTAGGATTTCTATAAACATCAATGTTTTTGAACTATACCTAATCTCTCTTTTAATATTATGAACGACTGATCATGAGGAGACTGTTAACAGGTTTGTCGATACTTTTAAAATTCATTATAACCACCGATGAGGTTTTTTTGTAATACGTTAAAACAATAAAAATAGTACCTGAGAAAAGTAAATTAACGAAAATTAACGAAAATAAACTAAAGAAAACTACATTAATAACCCACAAGCATACAGGCAGTAAATCATAAAACTGATCAAACAACAATTAGGAAACAATATAGAAACACACAAAAATATCTCACAAAATCTATAGTAAACTATACAATATCATCCTTAATAAATTGGATGAAACTAATATAATGAAAATAAAGAAGTTTATAAGCTAAATGATATATTGTTGTGATAAATATTATCAGAAATTCAAACACTTCAAATTTAAGGAAGGAAAGTCAAGTTTTGAGAAGTACATTATTAATGCAGGTCATCGATTCAACATAATATACAAAACACTTTCAATACTGAAATACAGAAAATAAACACCTTAGAAGACATCAAAATAGTCAAAGAAATTAGGAATAACAAGCTGATAAACGAGAACACACCTAACGAATTTAACCCTCTATACAGTACGCTCATTGAAAACAACCACTACCAATTGAGATGCTGAAGACGGAAGAAGTAGCTCTGAAAGGTCTACATAATTTTATTGAGTTCAATGTTGTGGACGACTGATATATCAGGCGCTAATTGTATTATTTTAACTTATTAGGCTTGTCGAACTTGTAATAATCTATATACGGCGATTCGCATTTTCTGGTGGCCTACACACTAACATAACATATACAATGTTATGACGGTTCCTTTATAATATCTTCATTTTTATCATAAGTCACCATTTAAATTAATCGAAACGTAAGACCAAATTTTTTTCATAAGTAATGCCACAAGTGATTTCCAAATTATTTAGAGAATTTGGAAATCAAAAGTGGCAATTCTTAGGACTATTTATCGAATAAAATTAAACTATTTACTCACAAATGATTCATTAAATATAGTTATTTTAATATATTTAGATATTTAATGTAAACGGCGATGTTTAAAAACAAAAAGACAAACGATTGTTACGCTTCATTTGTTCATCACTATAACCAGATCATATTATTTATTGCCAAAGGATCCCAATATTGTAAGAATGCACCCTAGTGGAGAAATTTGTAACCAACATTATATGTATTAATTAATTTCTGATGTCCTATGATGTAAGTATATCAATTATTCTTTTGCAATGTTATTTCTGGGGAAATAATTCCTTTAAGAATGTGCAAATAGTGGTTTATTTGTGGTAATCAATTGCTACGAATGTTTTTATATTATAGCCCACAAGAACTATGTGTTTGCATTCGTGCACTATATATACAGTCTGGTAGCCACATGCAGACACTGCAAAATAATGGTATGACCTATTCAGAATGTTAAAAGGAGGAGCTTGATTTTAAATTTATAAAATTAAATTGATAAAATCTAGGTGAAAAACGACTGTGATCGGTTGTAAAAAATCATTGAAATGTGATTAGCATTTGACTCCCATTTAGGGCATGAGTTAAGTAGTCACAATAATTCCATCCAAGTATCTTCTGACGGAGGATGTTAATTCTTATATTATAGCACATGGGGATATTGTCATTGTGGAGAAGCTTTCTAATTAATATTTTTATTAATATTTAAAAAACGTTCAAATGATTTTAGATATACATTTTATCTATCAACTTTCGATCTGTCATCTGCATTCCAAATTGTGTATTTGTTATTTATAAGTCGCCTTTTACAGGCAACGAGAAAAGGTTAATTCATATGCTTATATGGTAAGTTTTATCTAACGATCCCGTCAAGAAATGCGGACATGGGTTCAACTGGGGTAAAATTTTCCGGAGGTCAAATAGTCCCCCATTCGGTTCTCCGGGTGGGGACTACTTCAGGGAACCCATGCCAAAGGCTCAAACACAGGGACATGTTCCTAGGAACATGGAATGTTAGGACTTTATACAATAGCGGGGCACTAGAGATATTAACGCGGGAATTAGATAAATCGCCCTTGGATCTAGTCGCTTTACAGAAGTTAGGTGGCCAGAAGAAGGTAGGCAGGAATCAGGAAGCTTTTCATTATACAACGGGGGTGCAGAAAGACCTACATTTGGAACGGGTTTTTAGTCAGAAGGAGGATCCTGTCCGCTATCCGAGGTATTAAGTTTGTCAGTGACAGGATATCATACATAATTCTAAAGGGTAAAAGACATGCTTTTATAATAGTAAATGTACATGCTCCCACAGAAGATAAAGATGACAAGATCAAGGATGAGTTCTATGAAGAATTAGAATGCTTATTTGATAGCTTTTCACGATATCATATGAAAATTGTCTTAGGAGATTTTAATGCAAAAGTGGAGCGGGAAGATATATTCAAACCAACAATAGGCAAATTCAGTCTTCATGAAGATAATAACGACAATGGGGTTAGATTAATCATCTTTGCCACATCAAAGAATATCATTGTTAAGATCACAACATTTCAGCATAAGAATATTCATAAATACACCTGGACGTCTCCAGATGGAGAAACTCGTAACCAGATAGATCATGTATTAGTGGACAAACGCTGGTACAGTAGCATCATCGATGTTAGATCAGTTAGAGAACAGAGTGCAATTCGGATCACCATCTGGTCTGAGTGAAAATCAGACAACGGCTATCGCTTATGACAGGAACAAACGCTAAAGATAATTCTGAAAAATTTGAATTAAAAAACTTGAAAAATGATTAAATGCGGCAAGAATGCCAAATCAAAATTGCTAATAGATTTGAAGTACTAAAATCTTCAGATGGCAATGTGGCAAACGAAGAAGAAACTAATATAAATAAAGAATGGGAGGCTGTAAGAGACACTACTAAATTGTCAGCATCAGAAAGCACTGGTTATTTAAAAAAGGGGCAAAACAAGAAATGGTTTGATGATGAATGTGCCGACATTGTAAAGAAAAGAAAGCTAGCAAAAATGAAATGGTTACACGACGATCCAAATGAGGTAAATTTGGAGCAATTGGGTAGTATTAGACAGGAAACCATGAGGTTACTAAAGAGTAAAAGTTACTAAAGAGTAATAAGAGGGAATATTTGAGAGAGAAGATTAATGATCTTGAAATGAATGCCAAAAAAAGGAACATTAGAGAATTATATCAGGGAATTGGGATAGACAAGAAAGGGTTCCAGGCTAGAACAAACATAATTAGGAATGAAAATGGGGATATGATTGCAGATTCCAAGAGTATATTCAATAGATGGAAAAGTTACTTTAATGAACTATTAAATGTACATACAGAACAGGATATTGAAGAGGATAATTTACAGACAGCAGAAATGCTAATGGTAGAACCAAGTGCATTAGAGATTGAATTGGCAATAGAAAAATTGAAGCTGTATAAATCATCAGGTTCAGATGAGATCCCAGCAGAACTGATAAAATCAGGGGGAGAAAAATTGATGGACAAGATACGCCAGTTGCTTAGTATGATTTGGGAAAAAGAAGCTCTTCCAGATGAATGGAAAGAATTGATTATTGTACCAACTTATAAGAATGGAGATAAAACTGATTGCAACAAATATAGGGGCATCTCATTACTTTCAATTTCGTACAAAATTCTAACAATTATATTAGTAAGCAGACTTACTCCTTATATTGATGACATTCTAGGAGATCATCAATGTGGATTTAGAAAAAACAGGTCTACAACAGATCAGATTTTTGGTATAAGATAGATTTTAGAAAGAATATGGGAATATAATGGTACTGTACATCAACTATACGTAGGCTTCAAAAAGGCATATGATTCAATTAAGAGGGAGAAGTTATATAGTACACTGCTGGAGTTCGGAATTCCTAAAAAGTTAGTTAAACTTATACGAATGTGTCTAAATGGCACAAAGAGTAGGGTGCATGTAGGCAAACAGTTTTTGGATACTTTTGAAATCCACAATGGGTTGAAGCAAGGAGATGTACTATCTCCTCTATTGTTTAATTTTGTACTAGAGCATGCCATCGAATCTTTAGAGAATGAGGAAGGCTTACAACTCAATGGTATTAATAAGCTCTTAGTTTATGCTGATGATGTAGTACTATTGGCCGATAGCAAGGAGATACTAAAGGCCAACATGCACACACTATTGAGTAACACTAAGAAATTGGGACTGGAAGAAAATATCAATAAAACTGAATATATGGTAACATGTAAAAATATATCATATAATGAAAATGGACAGCTGATGACAAATGAGGGAAATTTTGAGGAAGTGGCTGAATTCTAATACCTATGAACAATAATCACAAATAAGAATGAGATGCAGAAAGAAATTAAACATAGGCTCAATTCAGGAAATGCGTGCTATTATGCACTACAGAGACTTATGACTTCCCAATTCTTTTCGAAAAATGTGAAACTGAAAATATATAAAACTATTATTCTAAAAGTTATACTATATGGTTGTGAAACATGGACTATTACTTTAAGGGAGGAAAGGAGATTATGAGTATTTGAGAATAAAGTATCTTAGGAAAACTTTTGGACCAAAGAGAGATGAACAGACAGATGAATGGAGAAGACTGCATAACAGTGAATTACATGGTCTTTATGGGAAGCCAGATAGGCCTATTTTGAGTTTGAGTCTTGTAGATTTCGATGGGCAGGACATGTGGCACGAATGGGGAATGATAGATGTGCATGGAAGTTCTTATAGGAAAACCAGAGGGAAAACGCCCAATTGGTAGACCAAGAATGAGGTGGGAGAATAACATTAATTATGATTTGAGGGAAGTAGATTACACAGGGACAGATTGGAAATTATTAGCTCAGGTTAGGGAAGTATGGAGAGCTTATGTCCGCGCGGCCATGAACCTACGGGTTCGATAGTGCCAGTGAGTAAGTAAGTAATTATTTAAGAATAAAGTTATTAAGATACAAATTGGGACAATGGAAGATGAACAGACAGCGAATGGAGAAGACTACAGAACAGTGAGCTTCATGATCTTTAAAGAAACCAGATATAAAAAGATGTCTCGTAGACTGTGATAGGCAGGACAGGTGACACGAATGTGGAATAAAAGAGGAACATGAGGGCTTTTTATAGGAAAACAAGTGGTAAAACGCTCAGTTGGTAGTTCAAGAAGGAGATGTGATAATGTAGGCTACTAACGATTATTGTTTGAGGCAACTATGTAATACAGGGGATGATTTGAAAATATTAGCACAGGATAGGATTGTGTGAATAGCTTATGTCTGCGCGGCCATGAACCTATCGGTTCGAGAGTGGGAGTGAGTGAGTTAGTTATTAACATATTGAAAAATTTTCAAACCGAAGTTTACAACTTATGTGAAGGTTTAGCATAGCAAGTAAAGAGAAGAAAGATAAAGGAACAGTTTATTACTGAGAAATGACAGTTGACATAAGGATGAATTAGTACATTCGAAATGTTTTTAATCGGTGGGTTTTAATTTTTGATCATCAGAGTAAACGTAGTTCTAGGCCTAATTTTTTTAACATCATACATTTTTGGGTGCCTATCCAGCCACCTAATACCTCCTTTTTGAACACGGGACCTAACTTATCTTTCTCGACCCGGGACCTATGTTTTTATCTAGGATGGGGACCCAATTTACCGGCGCAGATCTAAACTTGTTTTCAATATATATATATATATATATATATATATATATCCATCCATAGTAATTCAGCCCGAAGGTAGGTCCTTCACTGCAATCATAGCATTTTCATGCTATGCTTGTAGCTTTACTTGGGAATTGTGTAGGTGTGGTAGCTTCCCGTAGCTTTCCACACCGGTGAAGGATGATGATGATAATGATAATGGTAAGGATGATAATGATAAGGATGATGGCCATATGATTTCGGGGACCATTTGGGCCTTAAAGTTTTCCTGACATTTGTCTTTCAGGTG
Organism: Diploptera punctata; assembly: GCA_030220185.1. Classification (NCBI taxonomy): domain Eukaryota; kingdom Metazoa; phylum Arthropoda; class Insecta; order Blattodea; family Blaberidae; genus Diploptera; species Diploptera punctata. The sequence continues at coordinate 562,649 of JASPKZ010007281.1, read as the reverse complement.
AGGAAAAACCCCGATAAAAACCTCACCCAGAAAAACTGCCCCGACCGGGGATCGAACCCGGGCCCGCTGCGTGACAAGGCAGCACGCTACCTCGAGACCACAGCGGTGGACATATATATATATATATATATATATATATATCGCTGTGGTCTCGAGGTAGCGTACTGCCTTGTCACGCATCGGGCCGGGTTCGATCCACGGTCGAGGCTGTTTTTCTGAGTGAGGTTTTTATCGGGTTTCTCCTCACCTGTAAGACAAATGTCAGGAAAACGTTAAAGCCCAAAGAGTCCCCGAAATCATATGGCCATCATCATCATTCTCCTCACCCTTATCATCATCATCATCATCCTTCACCGGTGTGGAAAGCAACGGGAAGCTTCCACACCTACAATTCCCTAGTAAAGCTGCAAGCATAGCATGAAAATGCTATGATTGCAGTAAAGGACCTGCCCTCGGGCAGAATTACTATGGATGGATGGATGGATGGATATATATATATGTTTAAAGTGTAGGGCTAATTTTAATAAGATTTTCTTTTCGTAGTTACAGTTAATGTATTAATTCCTTGATCGAAATAGATATAGATTAAATAATTAAATTAATGTTTTTATTACCTCACGTCATATCCTTTTTCTTCTATACTGCAGTTTCGGAGCTTATCTCCATCGTCAGTAGCCTCTGGTCGACCGGTGTTATGTCGTTTCTTGGCGGTTTCCTTCTTACTTCTGTCGGTGGACCGATGAACCTCTGGATTAGGTCAAAATTTGCGGGAGTTTTAAAATTCATGAGTTTTTCTTTTTTGTTTTTTTGGATGTGGATTTTTTCCCAGACTGTGAGTTCCTTTTGTTTATCTGTTTGTTTGATTAGGCTAGCTTCTGTATCTATTAAATGTTTTTCAGACCAAGCATGGGCTGCTACTGCTGACTTGTCCACTTCCCCCTTTTTTACATTTCTAAGGTGTTCCTTCAATCTAGTTTTTAAATTTCTTTTTGTTTTTCCTATATAGATTTTGTCGCAATCTTGACATTTGATCTGATATATTCCTGATTTATATTCTTGTCCAATTTTTTCATTTTTGTTGGTTTTAATTATCTTGTTTAGGCTGTATTCATTCTTTGGGGCCAATCGAATGTTAAACTTATTGAAAATTTTCTGGAACTTGTGGTGTTTTACAGGATGGTAAGTGAATTTTTTGAATCTTATGTTCTCTTCTGTTTGTTTTTTAAGTGTGCTTTCATTAATTAGTTTTTGCCTTTTGAACTTATTTATTTTCTTGTGTACCATGTTCTCTTCATAACCATTTTCTATTGCTACTTTAATTATGTATTCTTTTTCTTTTTCATATTTTTCACGGTTCAGGGGTACATTCACCAATCTGTGTGTTAGGCTATTGAATACAGCTTCTTTGTGAGCGAAATGGTTGAATCCTGATGCCTTAATGTAGTTATCTTTATGTGTGTTCTTTCTGTATATTCCAAATTCTATTTGTTTTTTTTTCGTTTCTAGTTAGGGTTAGATCCAAAAATGAAATTTGTCTTTCAGTTTCAGTTTCCATTGTGAATTTTACAGTTTTGCTCTGAAGGTTCAGGAGTTTTAAGGCATCTTCTATTTGTTTATGGTTTATAATGGCTATTATATCGTCAACATATCTGCGCCAAAATTTGAAAGTTAATGGGTGTCCCCTTGTGATTTTCTGTTCGAAACTACCCATGAATAAATTGGCCAGAAAGGGAGATAGTGGGTTCCCCATGGAAAGTCCAAAATTTTGTTTGTAGTATTTCCCATTGTATGTAAAGAACATTTGTTCGATGCACAATTTTGTCAAAATGATGTATTCTTCTATCTTTTTCTTTTCCAAATTATTGTTCGTTAACCATTTTTCCAGAATATCAATGGTGGTTTCTCTTGGGACACTGGGAAACAATGAAACTACATCAAAGAAACTAACCTGTCAGTTGGTTCTAATTCTCTGTGCTTGAAATCCTCTATCAATTCCAATGAATTGTCGATTGAAAGGTTCTCAAACCCTCCCATATTCTTGTATTCGCTACATAACCATCTAGCTATTTGGTATGTAGGGGACCCTATACAGTTGATAATGGGTCTCATTTTGTTTCCTGCCGTATGTGTTTTCTGGAGGCCGTGCATATTAGGGTTTTTAGGGTTGGGAACCTTTAGGTAAAACTTCTTTTGTTTGGTTAGGATATTGTTTACTTTCTTTAGGGGTGTTGTCCACCTCATTGATGCATTTCGGAAGTGGGTTAGATTTAATTTCAGTGTATTCAGTTGATTCCAAAAGGTTGTACATTCTATTTTTATAATCAACAATGTCCATGATTACTATTTGATTTGCTTTGTCAGCTTTTGTGACTATTACATTTTTCTTGTTTATTTCTTTGATGATTTTCATGTTTCCCTTTCCCGTTTTGTTTATAGGATTTTCTTTGATCTCCTCAATAATTTGTTTTTCAATAATGCGCAAAAATTATTGAGAAGATCAAAGAAAATCCTATAAACAAAACGGGAAAGGGAAACATGAAAATCATCAAAGAAATAAACAAGAAAAATGTAATAGTCACAAAAGCTGACAAAGCAAATCAAATAGTAATCATGGACATTGTTGATTATAAAAATAGAATGTACAACCTTTTGGAATCAACTGAATACACTGAAATTAAATCTAACCCACTTCCGAAATGCATCAATGAGGTGGACAACACCCCTAAAGAAAGTAAACAATATCCTAACCAAACAAAAGAAGTTTTACCTAAAGGTTCCCAACCCTAAAAACCCTAATATGCACGGCCTCCAGAAAACACATAAGGCAGGAAACAAAATGAGACCCATTATCAACTGTATAGGGTCCCCTACATACCAAATAGCTAGATGGTTATGTAGCGAATACAAGAATATGGGAGGGTTTGAGAACCTTTCAATCGACAATTCATTGGAATTGATAGAGGATTTCAAGCACAGAGAATTAGAACCAACTGACAGGTTAGTTTCTTTTGATGTAGTTTCATTGTTTCCCAGTGTCCCAAGAGAAACCACCATTGATATTCTGGAAAAATGGTTAACGAACAATAATTTGGAAAAGAAAAAGATAGAAGAATACATCATTTTGACAAAATTGTGCATCGAACAAATGTTCTTTACATACAATGGGAAATACTACAAACAAAATTTTGGACTTTCCATGGGAAACCCACTATCTCCCTTTCTGGCCAATTTATTCATGGGTAGTTTCGAACAGAAAATCACAAGGGGACACCCATTAACTTTCAAATTTTGGCGCAGATATGTTGACGATATAATAGCCATTATAAACCATAAACAAATAGAAGATGCCTTAAAACTCCTGAACCTTCAGAGCAAAACTGTAAAATTCACAATGGAAACTGAAACTGAAAGACAAATTTCATTTTTGGATCTAACCCTAACTAGAAACGAAAAAAACAAAATAGAATTTGGAATATACAGAAAGAACACACATAAAGATAACTACATTAAGGCATCAGGATTCAACCATTTCGCTCACAAAGAAGCTGTATTCAATAGCCTAACACACAGATTGGTGAATGTACCCCTGAACCGTGAAAAATATGAAAAAGAAAAAGAATACATAATTAAAGTAGCAATAGAAAATGATTATGAAGAGAACATGGTACACAAGAAAATAAATAAGTTCAAAGGCAAAAACTAATTAATGAAAGCACACTTAAAAAACAAACAGAAGAGAACATAAGATTCAAAAAATTCACTTACCATCCTGTAAAACACCACAAGTTCCAGAAAATTTTCAATAAGTTTAACATTCGATTGGCCCCAAAGAATGAATACAGCCTAAACAAGATAATTAAAACCAACAAAAATGAAAAAATTGGACAAGAATATAAATCAGGAATATATCAGTTCAAATGTCAAGATTGCGACAAAATCTATATAGGAAAAACAAAAAGAAATTTAAAAACTAGATTGAAGGAACACCTTAGAAATGTAAAAAAGGGGGAAGTGGACAAGTCAGCAGTAGCAGCCCATGCTTGGTCTGAAAAACATTTAATAGATACAGAAGCTAGCCTAATCAAACAAACAGATAAACAAAAGAACTCACAGTCTGGGAAAAAATCCACATCCAAGAAAACAAAAAAGAAAAACTCATGAATTTTGAAACTCCCGCAAATTTTGACCTAATCCAGAGGTTCATCGGTCCACCGACAGAAGTAAGAAGGAAACCGCCAAGAAACGACATAACACCGGTCGACCAGAGGCTACTGACGATGGAGATAAGCTCCGAAACTGCAGTATAGAAGAAAAAGGATATGACGTGAGGTAATAAAAACATTAATTTAATTATTAAATTAAACCTCATAGTGTTCTTTCCCTGTGAAAGTTAAATAGATATAGATTATTTGCATCATTATCGGACATTCTTTCCGGAATATTTGCGATTAAGAAAGTGACAATTTCTCTACCACGGAGTTTTCTGCTCACTCTGTCCTATAATAATTATTGTTACTACTGCTAACATTATTATTTTTATTATTATTATTACTATTATTATTATTACTATTATTATTATTATTATTATTACTATTATTATTACTATTATTATTATTACTATTATTATTATTACTATTATTATTATTACTATTACTATTATTATTATTATTATTACTATTTATTACTATTATTATTATTACTATTTATTACTATTATTATTATTATTATTATTACTATTATTACTATTACTATTATTATTATTATTACTATTATGATTATTATTACTACTATTATTATTACTATTATTATTATTACTATAATTATTACTATTATTACTATTATTATTGTTATTATTCCTATAATTATTATTACTATTATTATTATTATTACTATTATTATTATTACTATTATTATTACTATTATTATTTATTACTATTATTATTACTATTATTATTATTATTATTACTATTATTATTATTATTACTATTATTATTATTATTACTATTATTATTATTACTATTATTATTATTATTATTACTATTGTATTATTATTACTATTATTATTATTGTTATTATTATTTAAATTTTTTCTATTATCATTATCATTATTATTATTATTTTTATTACTATTATTATTATTACTATTATTATTATTATTATTACTATTATTATTATTATTATTATTATTATTACTATTATTATTATTACTATTACTATTATATTATTATTATTTTTTACTATTATTATTATTTTTACTATTATTATTTATTATTATTATTTTTACTATTATTATTATTATTATTATTAGTATTACTGTCGTCATTTTGATTATCATTGTAATCGTTATCATCATCATTATCATTATAATCATCAACATTATCATGATATTCGTCATCATTATTATTATTATTATCATAATTATCATCATCTTTATTATTACCATTATTATCTTTATCATCATCATTCTTATGTTTATCGAATGAAATGTTGTTTGTACATGAAATTTACAGTGCTACATTTAATATATATTTTTTTTATAATTAGTACAGTGTATATATAGTATAATCTATACTGTAAACATGTATTTGCGATTTGTGCTGATTGAGTGGAAGAGAAGACCTTATGGCTTTAACTCTGCTAGAATAAATCAAACATTGTTATTATTATTATTATTATTATTATTACTATTATTATTATTATTATTATTATTATTATTATTATTATTATTATTATTATTATTAATAAAAGCAGATATATTTAAATGAGGTACTACGTATGATTCAATAATTGTTTTAGAAATTATATTCAGATATTAGACCAGCCTCATGTGACTCATGGGCGTTTTTGACTACAGTTCATTGGGTCCCGGCTTAGATTCCCAGTGAAGCCATAGGATCTTTTTCTTAAGGGGAATTATTCTTGTGGTTGTCCATGGTTTGGAATTTATGTTAAGTTTAGGTTAAGAACTCTCCTGGCGCTTCTTTATCATTTATAACATATCTTATCATAGAGGTAATTTATTTCCGCGTTCCAGGTGCCCCAACCTAAGAAATGGATTACAATTCCGCCAATGCCCGAGAAGAAACCCAGAAATGCCATAAAAGGAAACCTTATAGCATCAGACACCCATCCATAGTAATTCTGACCGATGGCAGGTCTTTCACTGCAATCATAGCATTTTCATGCTATGCTTTACAGCTTTACTAGGGAATTATAGGTGTGGTAGCTTCCCGTTGCTTTCCATGCCGGTGAACGGTGCTGATGATAATGATAAGGATGATGATTTTTGGGGACCGTTGGACCCTAAGCTTCCTGACATTTATCTTATAGGTGAGGAAAAACCCCGTAATAACCTAACCCAGGAACCTGTCCCGACGGGGAATCGACCCCGGGTCCGCTGCGTGACAAGGTGGCACGCTACTTCGAGATCACAGCGGTGGACTGCATTAGACATAATATATATATATATATATATATATATATATATATATATATGTTACAATTAAATGTTTTACAATGAGCAATGCAAGCCTAATATGACATGATAAGAAAAATAAATGCCTGGACGGGATTCGAACCGGGAACGCTGAATCTGTACCTCAGCGTGTTATCCATTACACCACCAGGCGAATCCAATTCAAACACTTATCCTTCTTATATATGTATTATATTCTCCATTATTACTAGATGTCGCGAGAACTCGGTCTTCACTGCCATCTAGTAATTGACTATAACAAGTAAGCAAATTAAAGAGAATATTTTTACTTTATATCAGTGACGCTTTATCGATGTTATAATTAAATGTTTAACATTGAGCAATGCAAGCTTAATATGGCATGGTAAGAAAAATAAGAAAAAAATTTCGTATCATGCCATATATATATATATATATATATATATATATATATATATATATATATATATATTCAGATATTATGATTTCAGATCTCTTTCATAGCTACGTTTATTAAAGCGGACGGAAAAAACCCATGAATTATCTGCAGAAAAATTGTCGGCTATCCAACATAACTGTATCCAATGATTTCGTTTCATTTCATCCATCGAAAATCGATAGCAAATAACACCCGCATCTTTGTATTATCTTGATAATTTTTCCAAGTACCAACAGCATAAGATCATATTATTATATTACCCAGAAAAATGTATCACATAACTTATCACACACATATAAATTAATATTTCTGTAACAATTCAACTTCAACCCATATGAGTATCCGTCTGTTTGTTTTGCTCTCTGTCTGTCCATAATAGACTTAAAAACTATTTGGTCCATATGGATACGATTTCTTCCATCATTTAAAAGATTTCTCTAGGACAATTAACATGTATAACATATTACCCTACGACCTATAAGGTAGGAGCTAAAAAGAATGGGAAATCAGTACACTAAAAAGTCGCTTTTTTTATCTTTAAATGACTTACTCTGCCTAAACCATAACAAATGCACCAAATTATTGGTCTAGAGAGTTGAATATAAAAAAAAATACAAAAAATCCGCGATAGCATATCTTTTACGGATTATTCACAATAATCATTTATACTTTTCAACTCATTGATGTCAAGAAGATCGGGATAAGTAGATTCCTGGGCAACGCCAGACATTTAACACGGGATATCCTATATTAATTACGATATAAATTGATTTTTTACTTAGAACTCGATTTCATTCATTTAGGTGTAGCAGCGCACGCCGGGTATTAGCTATTGTAATATAAAGTAGACAGTATGTTCTAATATATCTCCTCCAGCTGACGTTAGAGACATTTAGTCTCACTGCTCATTCATTTGTCGAACCCTACAGTTCTTCCCGTTACCATGGTTACGACTTCTATTGCCAACCGACGGGTCAAGCATTCTTGTGATGATTCAGGAGTTACAGGATGAGAACGCGAAAACCACAAGACCTATGCATCGTTTGGAGACCAGAAATACAATGAACAATAGTAAAATCTTAGATTATTTTCGTGGAAACAAAATATATTATACGATGTCATGTAAATTGGAGGTCGTCTTTTAGGAACGCAAATTAAATTCTACTCCCATTACACATACAGAAATTTTGGCTTGAGTCCGTGGCCGCGAGTAGTTACTATAACTCTCCCGTTGACCCCTGCAGGTCATTAATATATCCAGGCTCGGAGCCAATAGGAATCACCTGTTAGAAACCCCACTAGATCCCCTCAACAAATTTGCAGCACATATGAATTGCTAAAATAACTACTTTTACCTAAAATGAGATGAAATGAAGAATGATATAAAATGAATGACTTTGAAATGAAATAATATGAAAAGGAGGGAATGGAGAACAGAGATCATTGGTGGGATGACATTTGGGATATGGGAGAACTCCGAGAAGAAGCCCGAAGATCTGGGTATGTCCAATCACAAATATCTCTCCGAAACCGACAGGATTCTAATCTGAGATCCGAATCGGTGCAGCAGCTAGCCTAGCCAAGCATCTATTGAGACAGCATCCGTTATTTTTTTTTAAATAATCAACCTCTCCTTTATAAACTAAACTAGTTTTCATCGGGCTATGAAATGTTGTCTATGTCTAAGTAGAGTATATAACCAAGAGACCTGTACATTCATTGCCTGGAAAGGATTCCTGTAATTATACGTATGTGATGACGAACTGTCGCGTGACTAAATTGTTGCGCAAGTAGTCGGAACTTCCTTTTGTTTATGTAGCTAACTTCTTGAAGTGAGTCGGGATCCATTTCATACAATTTCCTGTTATTCTACCCATAAAGTTCGCCACATTAGCTGTTAATCTGCTTAAAACATTGTTTTGTACTAAAACGTCGATCTTCGTTCGCATAACAAATATGGGCAAAATGCAGATAGTTTATTCAAGAATGAAAGTAGAAACTTTTTACATAATAACAGTCATCACATAGGCCTACTGATAGTCACACAGAAATACATTATATGATAGAAATGGACAGCTAATGACAAATTAGGGAAATTTTGAGGACGTGGCTGAATTCAAATACCTAGGAATTAAAAATCACAAATAGGAATGGGATGCACAAAGAAATTAAACATAGGCTCAATTCTGGAAATGCATGCTATTATGTATTACAGAGACTCATGACGTCCCATCTCCTTTCAAAAAATGAAAATAAAAATTTATAAAACTATTATTCTACCAGTTATATGGATGCGAAAACATGGATTCTTACTTTAAGGGAGGAAAGAAGATTACGAGTATTTGAGAATAAAGTTCTTAGGAAAAGTTTTGTACCAAAGAGAGATGAACAGACATGTGAATGGAGAAGACTATATAACAGTGAACTACATGGTCTTTAGAGGAAGCCAGATATAATGAGAAAAGTTAAGTCCCGTAGACTACGATGGGCAGGACATGTGGATGAATGGGAATAAAAGACGTGCATGGAGACTTATTGTAGAAAACCAGAGGGAAAATGCCCAGTTGGTAGACCAAGAATGAAGTGGCAGAATAACATGAACTATGATTTGAGGAATGTATATTATACAGGGGATGATTGGAAAACCTTAGCTCAAGATAGGGATGTATGGAGAGCTTATGTTCGTGCGGCCATGAACCTACGGGTTCGTTAGTGCCAGGGAGTTAGTTAATCAGAGTTTACGTTGATGTAATAATATTTTCTAAGATTCTTAAGTTTTACTCGTTAATAAACATCCTTAGAAATTGGGTAAATTGTTATCCAATGGTTAAATTAGTCTATTCTCGCACAATTCTATTGATTTTTTAAACTATTTTTTGTAACAAAATTTAATTGTTTTATATAATATTTCTGATTTATCAATGGCAAATGATAAAAGGATGACCATTGAAAAATTGTCTTCATAGGTAGAGAAAGGAACAAATTAATGAGAAAAATTTGAATTTAGCGTAAATATCGTTAATATAAGTTGTTTATAATAAAGCTCGTCATGTGATACACATTGTGACTCACTGTTGGACTTGCTATTGAATTCGTGGGCAGCGGCGAGTGTCCGATCTCGTCTTGTACGAGTTGTCGACTTATAAATCGGTGCGCCCGCGGACAAACATTATCGCCTCACTATGATGGTTGTGCAGCGGCTAGCTTAGTTTCTCCGCAGCTGTTATATATAATTAAATACAAACATGCCTACTACCGCTACGTGAATGTTAATCATTGTCAAGCATTGTCGCGTGGCACTTGTTTTTATATAAACAGACGACCATTATAGTGAGGCCATAATACCTCCAAATAATACTTCCTTATAAAACTGTCTAATGTCCAATATTGGGGCCCGTACACATTACAGGCCTACATTTCAAACTACTGTCATGAATTATGGTTTAATATTTAGCTTATATGTCTTGTTGAATACGGATCATTGTAAAATATAAATCTGGATAATCCTTAAATTCGCAATGTATCCAAAAGGATGCACCAATTGCTTTAATATTTTAATATTTTTAATAAAACAGAAGAAAGCTAACGATAAGAAATGACTGAAATGTGTGCGGAATTACACAATATATCTAATAAACAGTTATGAGTGATTTCTTTTCAGTGCGGTCCGACACATTTAAATAAATGATACGAGAAATTACTGTTTTGCCAATTTAAGGGTTAATATATTCTGTATCAACGTATTAGAATAATATCGAGTAACATTCAACTGAACGATCCTGGGAAATAACCAGATAAACTACTATTTTGTCGGAATGGAGGTTGAAATGACATTAGATTCTTCATGGGTTTACTTCCCTCGATGTTTAGCATTCAGGTAAAGAAGTAGGTGCGTTGTTCATTTAAAGGTCCATTTTCTTCGTTTTATGGATAAGTGGTTTACCAGTTTTTTCTCGAACTCCACAGGTCAAGAAGGCCCATGGAGTAGCAGTGAGCTGCTGGCTTGGCATCCACATGTGTTAATCACAGAGTAACATGATCATTCAGCCAGAATATGGGTGATACGTGATCTGCAATTCGGGTGCCCCTGCTGCCATATATCAACCTGGAGCCGATACTCATTTTAGCTACCCAAATTTCTCACGATATTGCGTGCGCATCGATCCCATACTGGAGGAAATTAGATGAGAAAATTTATTTCCCCATGGGGACTGGAACCAGCGCTAGTCCCATAGTTATGTACCAAGGCATGTCTTAAATCATTCAGCTAAGGGACGGGAATTTTTCCCCTGTTCCTTTCAATTATTTTGATTCCATGCGAAATGTTGTTGGAAAAATAAAGTATTATTGTAATTAATGTAAAATAATATTTTTATGTAACGTTAAATATCATAGGCTCTTCAACATTTCCAGGGATTCAGTCAATTTCTTTTAGATATTTATAGATTTAGCCAAAACAAAATAATAAGTATAGTCTATGGATATACATTTGTAAAAAAAATGTTTAGGAGAATGTTGTAAAAGCATATCATGTGATATTTTAAACAAGAACATTGGTTAAAATCGCATGATATACACTCGTTTCTCGAGTACTGGGTTTTAACGCTCTATGTTCCATGAGAAGCAAGAATAACACCATTCTTCATACTCATAAGTCAAACCCAATCCTTTACGGAAACAAATAACTAACGCCTCTGAAGCGAGCGCAGCAAATTTATCAATAACATTCCCTTTGCAGTCAACTCTCTTTTTCAAGTGCAATTTCTATCAGCTTTATACACCTCTTTCATTTCAAAGTTTGCCTTCTTTTATAAAACTCTCTCTCCTTCAACGTAAAATAAAAATAAAATTTTCTTCTCTGCTACAGAACTCGAATACATATTCAGAATATCTACTTATAAATTCATTTTCTCATTTCTCAGAGATGAAGAAAGTGCAATTCTGAATCTTAAAATTGTAGATGAAAGCCTTTAATTCTTGTCGTACAATGCAATTTAGTTCTAATTTCATAAAGAAAATATAAAATAAAACAAAATTGCACCAAGGATGACATACAGAGTTACACAGATTAGTATTCTAACTTAAGAAGCACTGTGCACGCGACATGAAAATAAAATCTAACTTTGAAATTGATAATAATGTACGTTGAAGTTTTTATTTGAGGAGCTCTAATTTCAAAACCTCTTTTTTCTACCTTGTACCAAAACTTACTTCTTGTGTTATTGAATCCTACTTGGATTACACAGTGTTATATTTGGCTTAGAATAATATTTAAATAACTAACAACTGCGTTAAAAGTGGTTATTATAGTCAAACTGTCCACCGCTGTGGTCTCGAGGTAGTCACGTAGCCTTGTCACGCAGAGGGCCCAGGTTTGATCCCCGGCCGGGGTAGTTTTTCTGGGTGAGGTTTTTATTGGGGTTTTTCCTCACCTGTAAGACAAATGCCAGGAAAACGTTATGACCCAATCGGTCCCCGAAATCGTATGGCCATCATCCTTATCATCATCATCCTTCACCGGTGTGGAAAACATCGGGAAACTACCACATCTACAATTCGCTAGTAAAGCTGCAAGCATAGCATGAAAATGCTATGATAGCAGTGAAGGACCTGCCTTCGGGCAGAAATACTAATGGATGGATGAATAGTCAAATTGCTCTCATTTAAAAGAGAATAACGGCCTTAGATTAATCTACAAATTTATGATAATGGACAAGGTATGTTTTGGTAATATGATAAGATGCTCATTTTAATTTATTAGTAAGGTAGAATATTTTGTAATAACTTGATAAGAATAGGGCCTATAATACTTTGACCACTTTCAATTGGAAACGTGTGTACAATTACTTATATTTATATTAAAGATAATATATCAGTTTATATGTGATATATATAAATTAAGTTTGTTTGTTTGTTTGTTTGTTCGTACTATATGCGCGGCCATACCATTGATCCGATTGCGATGGGGCTTTTTGCAAAATGTTCAGGATTCCCGGGATGAACATAGGCTATAAGAGAGTTGTGATACTCAACTCCTACACCCTTAAAAATCGCCCTTTGTATTGGAAAACGTGAAAAAGTAGCTCTTTGGACGTTTAAATGGCTTATACTGCCTAAACCATGACAAACACACAAAATTAATGTACACAGAATTGAATATCTCAAACAGCTGTACAGAAAAGGCCCGGACAGCATATGTTTATCTCTTACGGATAACTCACAATAAACATATTTGTCTTTCATTGATGCAAGAAGATCGAGACAAGTACGTAGATTTCTGTAGAAGCATAGCTCCACGTGCCGGGTATTGTATTACGGATAACTCAGAATAACGAATTTTGTTTTTTAGCTCATTTATGCCAAGAAGATCGAGGTAAGTACATTCCCGGGCAACACCGGGTAATCATCACGGGAAATCTTAAAATAATTACGATATACATTTATAACTATTTTTCATTTCAGTTATTCAACTAATCGTAAGAATTAATTAATTTTTGTCTTTCAGCTCATTTACGCCAAGAAGATCGGGATGAATAGATTCCCGGACAACGCCGGGTAAACAGCACGAGGTATCTAAAAATAACTACGATATCATTTTTTTCCTTTGACTTATTCAACTAAACATAAAATAACATTAATTTTCATTTATCTCGGCATAGCAGCGCACGCCAGGTAATAGCTAGTATATACATATACAACTTACTGAATTAAAGTACTGACACTATCGAACCGAGGATTCACGACCCCCGGATATTATCTCCACCGGCTTCCTTATCCTGACCTAATGTTTTCCAGTTTTTCTCTGACAAATTCACTTCCGTCAAAATATGTTAATTTTATTATCCCATCTCGTTCTTGGCCTACCTATATGTTTTCCCTCTCGTCCTCCTACAAAATGTTTGAATAACCCTATTTGATTTTCCTGTAAGTTGTCTGCCCATCATAGTCTACGAGAACTTATTACATCTGGGTTGCCATAAACATCATTAAGCTCACTTCACCTGTCTGTTCGTCTCTCTTTGTTTCAAACATTGTTTTTATCCTCAAAATTCGCAATGTTTCCCTCCCCTTGTAGTAGGAGACCATGTTTCGCATCCGTATAACTAGAAGAATACCCGTTTAAAAAAATAGTTACAAATTTTATCAGAAAAGTTCGGCTAAGAAGAGTACCTGTAATACATAGCATGCGTGTTCAGAGTTGAGATTTTATTTAATGTCTTCCTGCACCTCAATCTTATTTATAATTATTTTTCCTGGGCATTGAATTTAACCACTTCTTCAAAATTTCGCTCATTTGTAGTTAACTCTTCATTGCTATTTTATAATGTATTTATACACTGCTCAAAAAAATTAGGGGATATTGTGGAATAACCTATTAAGACTATGTTTTTAGGAACTGTATTAGATGCAATCACTTTCTATTACTCCAAAAGAACGTCAACAAGAGTTTGAAGTCATTAAGTAACCTCTGTACCACACCAGATGTCAAAGAGATCCTGATTAGGAATATGGCAAACAAACAAAGCAACATTAACATGGGTGAAAATGTTTCTTTAGTATGGTGTATGGTCTCCTCGAACGGCCAGCACTGCCTCACACCTGTATGGCATTGATGCAATGAGTTTAGCAATGCGTTCTTGGGGGATACGTGGCCACTCTTCCATAAGAGCAATGTGCAGCTCTGGAACAGTTGTGGGAGGTGCTGGTCTGCCTGCAATGCACCTGCCTAATGCATCCCACACATGCTTAATCGGATTTTTGACATATGTTTGTTGCGCCAAATTATATATTTCTTATACCCTGATATTTGTGCTGCTTTGTCAGCTTGTTTCTTTACTTCTTTTGTTAAATTTTTAGTGTTTGTTATTAACCCATTCGCCTCAAAAGACGAGGTAGACTCGCCAACAGTTAAATGGCCTTCAACTCAGAAGACGACATACACTCGCTTAACTCTGCTGTTATATATTTTGTAATATTTTGTACATCCCTTGGCAGGGTAATGTTTTGTTAACATTTATGAATAACTAGTTAATACCCGATGTGCGCTGCTACGCCTAAATAAATGAAAATTAATGTGCTTTTATGTTTAGTTAAATAAGTAGAGGAAAAAATTAATATCGTCACTATTTTTAGATACCCTGTGCTGTTTACCCGACATTGTAGACAAGGCCTTAAGGCCTTAACTCTGCCAGGTAAAATAAAGCTATTATTATTATTATTATTATTATTATTATTATTATTATTGTCCGGGAATCTACTCATCCCGATCTTCTTGCCATAAATGAGGTGAAAGACAAAAACGAATGCACTTTCTTATGATTAGTTGAATAAGTAAAATGGAAAATAATTATAAATTTATATCGTAATTATTTTAAGATTCCAGTGTTGCCCGGGAATCTACTTATCTCTATCTTCTTGGCATAAATGAGCTAAATGACAAAATTCTTTATTTGTAAGTTATCCGTAAAAGAATACCCGCCATGTGCTGCTACGGTTGCACAGGAATCTACGTATTTGTCTCTATCTTCTTGACATCAATGAAAGACAAAAATGGTTATTGTGAGTTATTCGTAAGAGATAAATATATTCTGTCGCAGACTTTTTCGTAGAGAGTTTTGAGATATTCAATTCTGTGTACATTAATTTTGTGTATTTGTTATGGTTTAGGCAGCGTAAGCCATTTAAACGTCCAAAGAGCTACTTTTTTTCACCTTTTCCACTACAAAGGGCGATTTTTAAGGGTGTAGGAGTTGAGTATTACATCTCTCTTATAGCGTATGTTTATCCCAGGAATCTCCTGAACGTTTTGCAAAATACCCATCACAATCGGATCAAAGGTATGGCCGCGCATAAAATACGAACAAACAAAGAAAAAGCCAACAAACAAACAAACAAACAAACATTTTTATATATTAGATAGAGAAATGTGTTTTTATCTTCACATGTATTGTGATCTCATGTACCGTTATCTTTTGTTTGTTTTTAATGTCTGAAAATAGACAATATAATTGACGGTAACTTAAATCCGGTTTCTGGGAAAATGTATTGAGCATTTAAACCTGAAGCGAATGGGTTAATATACATAAATAATTAAATTCTGACACTTGTTCTATAATTTTTCTCTGCACTTCTAATTTTCATCTTACTGGTACTTTTGATATTGTTAAGCATTTTGTCTTATTCGTGTTAATTTCCATATTGTACTTTGTGGCATTTATATTAAATTGATGTAAAGATATTTGTAAATTATCTTCAGATTCTGAAAGAAGAACATCACCTGCGTAACATATTAAGTGAAATGTAGTGTTTCCCATTTTATAACCCAAACGTGGTGGTATGTTTTCAATAATACTTTTATCCATTATAACATTAAATAAGAATGGACATAAAGAGTTATCTTCCCTGATGTCCTTTGTGAGAGTTATTTCTTCGGTTCGCTGTTCTTTTACTTTGATTATTGTTTTGCAGCGTGTGTTAATTGATACTATTGCTCAAATCAGTTCACTAGGAATTTCATTCTCTCTCAAGATATGTACAACATCTTCAAGCTGTACTATATCAAAAGCTTTCTTCATATCTATGAAATATAAGAATACTGATTTATTGAATTCCCATGACTTTTCCACAATTTGTCTAACTACGTAAATTGCATTTAATGTGTATCTATTTTTTTTCCAAAACCCTTGTTGTTGTTCTTTAATATGGATTAATGCGTTTAATTTATTTTTTAATATTTTTGTGAATACTTTTAGAGAACTATTAAGTAATGTAATTCCACGATACTTTTCTGGTTTAGTTTTATGGCCCTTTTTAAATATTGGGATAATTATATTCGATTTTCCATTCTAGTGGGGTGGTACCGCTTATTATGATATTTTAGAATAACTTCTGTAGTTCATTTATCAGTTGTATTCCTCCATATTTCAACATTTCATTTGTTATCGTATCAGGACCTGCAGCCTTTCGATTTTCAATCTCCGTACTGTTTCAGTTACTTCATCTATTGTTATTTCAATTAATTCATCTTGATTTTAATATTCATAAACATCCTGATTATTTTCCTGATTATTTTCTACTTGTTTATATAGTTCCTGGAAATAATTATTCCATCCTTGCATTGTCAATTTGTTGTTTTAATACTATCCCTAATTTCCATTTTATTTCTTCTTAATGTTCCCCATATTTTTCGTTGGCGTCCATATAGATCATATTCCATATCTTTAGAATATTTTCCCCAATAATCTTGCTTAATTGTTCTAATTTTAGCGTTTGCTTGCTATATTGCGTTCTGTTGTGTATGTTTTCCAAAATTCAGGGGTTTTATTTTTCAAAAATTGTAAATATGATTCCTTTTTCTTTTTGGCTATTTCCTTAATTTCAGGTACAAACCATGGATTATTCTTCTTATTGTTGTTTACATTCACTTGTCTTAGTCCTATTACTTCCTTAACTGCGTTTAATATACTGTCTTTTATTTGTTTCCATTGTTGATCTACACTATTTTGTGTATCCGTTTGGACTTGTTGCTGTTTTTCCTTTAATCTTTGCTGGTATAGTTGTCTTGATGTTTCATTTATAATGATTGAATATTAAATTTTGTTATATACGTTGACTATCGTTTCTTTATGTTTGGCAATCGTATTCTTATTTTGCATAAAACTAATTATATACATTGTACGTGGTATATATATATATATATATATATATATATATATATATATATAGAGAGAGAGAGAGAGAGCAGTGGTTTTACTTCCCACGCCTGGCTTATAATATGTAGTATTAGATGATAGTTATTTTATTACAATATAGTTATGTAGGTTGGCAAACCCGAAATGTAGGAATACTAATTTCAATCGTGGTCGCCATTGCTGTAAGTACGACAAAACGCACTATCGCACAAAAATATCTATTTCAGTACTGAGTATTCTTTAGTTTGCATAGCGACCATATAATCCAGTATTGCGTTTTATTTTGTTTGTACAACAATCGGGTTGGATGTGAGATTTAAACATTCGATTCATGACAACATTATAGCCTGCTAATAACCTCGTCAGAACAATTAAATTTAAATAATATTGTAGACTTTCACGGCAGGTATTTTGATTCACTCAACGTTTCGTCTACTACTGCGGTAGACATTCTCAGGAGATTCTGCGTGCTCTTTGACCTCCTAACTCTTCAAATGTCTGCTGCAGACTGGCTGTGCTTTGCAAATCGTGTCCTTATTTATAGTTGAGTATTGTGTGGTGATGTATTCTATACGGTCCGTTACTTTGGAGCTATTTTTTGATTGGCTGTTTTAAGTTTAATCCTTGAATTACTGAAACAATAATTTTTGAGCCGGTTATTTCATTTTGTCGGACCACTGTGAAAACCAAATAATGCAATTGAGTTATGAATTATAACTACATGTTGTGTAATTCATCAAAAATATTAACAATTTTTACTCGTAACTTTTTTCAGTTGCTTTATTAAAATATTTAACAAAATAAAGCAATGTATATTTTAAGATGCATTACCAGTTTAAGGGCTAATTATGATGTTCATGTCTTCTTAACACGCTACTTATGTGTGTTTGTGATAACACACATCTGAACTGGTGGCACGAGTGTGAACTAAGGAACGCACGAACGAGCTGAACGATAAAATCTACGATACGTGAGCGTGATAGTAATTTCTTCGTTCTAGTCACGATCGCAAATACCCGTAAATCTAATTCATAAAGGGCCAAAAATAATTTTAGATATTTTATTAATAAATTAACACAATTTAATATTTCTACAAAAGCGCGCGGTGGGCTAGAGGTTATGTTCCCAGTCTTTAGTTCCGAGGGACAAAGGTTCAATCCCGGCCGTAGTCGGTGGATTTTTTAAGATGTAAAAATCCAAGTGACATTTCTTCCGGGAGGGAGTTTATAAACCGTGGGTCCCGAGTCTGAAGATTTTAAGGCTCGTAAAATAACGACAAACCTGAATAAAAAAGCCTCTGTGCAAGATTTACCGAATGTCCTCATTTTCAATATCCGCCGTTATGACCATATTTCCGAACACTTTAATAACCTCTCTTGGCTCAGTCTCACTGACAGACGTAAATTGCACTCTCTTTCACTACTTTTCAAGCTTCTGAATTCCTACATTCCTACTTACCTGACGTCCAGATTTGAGAAGTTATCCTCTTACCACAATATTGGCACTAGGTCACAAGATAACAGTCTGCTAACAATTCCTCTTCATAGCACTTCCTCTTATTCTACTTCCTTCACAGTAGCCTCTGCCCGCTCCTGGAATCTCCTTCCTCAAGATATCAGGGGTTGCCGCACACTTGGCACCTTTAAGTCACGCTTATACAGTTACCTGTTGTCTAATAATTAATTTTTCTCTATTTATTTAATTTTATATTATGTCATTAATATTTTCCTCTATTTTTTATATATCTTGTACATATTATATATTTAATTCGTTAAATTTAGAGTAAATCAAAATAAATTATAAATATTAATTGTATTGTATTCATAACTTGTAATCGTTTATATACATATTGTAATTTAGATTTAAGATTATTTTTGTTTGTTTCAATTTTTTTAAACCTGGTTGAGTGGTAGACAAGGCCTTAAGGACTGAACTCTGCCAGGTAAAATAAAACTATTATTATTATTGTTATTATTATTATTATTATGATTATTATTATTATTATTATTATTATTATTATTATTATTATTATTATTATTATTATTATTATTATTAGTACTATCTTGTTTTCCTAAATGTTATTATGAGGCGTAAAGCTGTCCGCGGGCCACTCAATGATTTCTATCCGAAAATAAGTGCAACTAAAAATTAAAATGGTTGAATTTCTCCCCTGTAGAGCGAGACCGCCTAAGTCTCGTTGAGAGATACATGGGCTTACTACTATTACTAAAAAATAAAGTAGAAGTAGTAGTGGTGGTAGGACTTTATTAGACTAAAGGCAAGATATACACAAATTTATTTACAAATATGGGTCGAACTGGCAGTAAGCCGTACGTGCTGTTGACAGTCCGTTACAGTAAATTAACGTAAAACAAAAAAGGAAACAATACTATTACAATTAGATAATACTACAATAGCATTATACATTAATAAGGTTTTGTAGAATTATTAAGAATTACTGACATTACATTCTGCTAATATATTTATTTATTCACGAATGAGTATTGTTATTATTTTCCGCGTTTTGTCCTAAAATTTACCCAAGTTTATCCACATTTCTGAATTTACTATCAACTCGTTGCCTGCCAATCTTTCATGATTTGAATTTACAAATCTTTCCGGCAATAACTGCCGCCTCCAATTTTCTAAATCGTTACATTTTTCTAATATGTTTATCTCGAGTACACCGCTGTGTTCTCGAGGTAGCGTGCTGCCTTGACACGCAGCGGGTCGGGGTTCGATTCTCGGTCGGGACAGACTCCTGGGTGAGGTTTTCTTCGCGGTTTTTCCTCACCTGGAAGTGTGGAAAGCAACTGGAAGCTACCACACCTATATTTCTCTAGTAAAAATGCAAATCATGGCATAAAAATGCTATGATTGCATTGGAAGACCTGTCCTCGGGCAGAATTACTATGGATGAATGTATCTCGTCTTCAATGCTCTCGCATATTGGACTTATTCGCATATCGTGAACGTCACTATTGTTTTAGAAATATCCAAGCTCCGAGCCTAAACCAAGCAAGCCCTGAACTCTCTTTAAATCCTACATTGAGTACATAAGATTCTTTTCCCCAAACTTGTTTTAGATATCTTTCTAAAAACAGTGAGCGTTTCCTCCTACATTCGTTGATGATATTGTAGACATAATACTAGGAGATATTGAGGCTCCGGAGATAAGAAATATTAAAATCCCAGTCCTGTTGTATGCAGATGGTTTAATTGTCTGTTCTATGACAATCAAGGGAGTGCAAATAGGTCTTGACCGACTGGAAAAGAAAGTAATAGTTGGTTTCTTCTTTATTCAGACTGCGAGACATGCCCTGAGCACCGCAACATGAAATATCTATAGCGCTATCCCAGTATTATGGAGATGAGTTCTATGAAAGTTTACTAGACGGTGTTACGCAAGTTGTAGATCGTCACCAATATCTACCCCCATCACCCTACCGCCATTTTCTTAGTTGGGCCTGTGGCCGCGAAGAGATGCCCCTATTGCCTATATTTATTACTCATGCTCGGAAACACGAGGAAGAACTTTGGTGGAAGCCCCGCTAGATCCTCTAACCATATAGGCATACTCTTAATGCCTGTAAATTGCTAATCTAACTATTGTTACTCTAACATGAGATGTGGTAGAGGTTGATATGAAATTAATGAATAAGAAACGAAATTACATGAAGGCGAAGGATGGGAAATGAAGAATGTTAATGGGATAAATTCGGGAAACAGGACAACCCCGAGAAAATAAAACAAATTGATTATGGTCCACCACCGATACCCCTCAGGAACCGCCAGAATATGAACGTGGGACCATGCCCGCAAACCACGCGTCTACGGAGACGAAATTATTGAACAAGTATCCCACTTTAAATATTTAGAATGTGATATCATCTATGGGTATGATAAAGATATTGAACATAAAACTCATGAGTTTCAAGCTATTTGTGGCACAGTAAGTAGAAGACTGAATAATAAAGCCCATAAACAAACAAAATTAAACTTTTATAAAACAATGGCGGTCCCTGACCTTTTTATGGGAGCGATTATTGGATTATCAGTACCAAACAAGAAAGTAAAATTCTAGCAGCAGAGATGAAATTCTTAAGAAGAGTAAAAGGATGAACTAGAATGGACCAGATAAGAAATGAGGATATCCGTGAAGAACTGGCAGAACTACTCCATAAAACGAAATACATTTAACAACAAGGATCAGTGGAAAGAACATGTTGAAAGAGTGGAAGAAAGTAGATTACCAAATAAAATCTTACATTATTTTCCGAAAGGAAGAAGATGTGTCGGACGTCCTCGGAAGAGATGGTGTGAGATTTATTAGTGAAGACGGAACAGGCAACTAATGCCTAAAATAAAAAGTGAAGAAGTAGTAGTATTCCGTTAAATTTAAGTATGTCCATGATTATAAGTGAGTGAAGTTAGACCTTTCTATTAATAAATAATATATTTTAAAATAATATTTACAAAATATAAAATAAAAAATTATTAGGGTAATTAGACTGGACAACACTTAAATTTGCACCTGATTAAAATTATATATATCCTACGTATTTGTAAGCCCTGATTTCTAAGCTGAAACCCCTTTTACGTTATCACGGTTTTGAAGTAATCGCCGATTTATGATTATACTACTTGTTCATGAAGAAGGGGCATTTTATGACAACACATTTTTACTTTATTACTGGGAAAGATACAATTCCAGCATATTGGGTGGTGTGTTTCAATTTATGAGTCCTATAAATGGCATGACTGATTGCATGGTGTAGCAGATCATATACTTACACCATTTATTTTATTACGATCTCTAAACCTCCCCACTTGTATTGTTGAAGCAGAATGCAAAAGCAGTAATTTAAAAATATATTTTATCTTCAAAAGGATCTCAATTTAACGAAAGTCAGTCTGAACTATTAGACTATTTGTTACAGTACTGGTATTTGTTTGAGCCCAATGACAAAATAACTATTTATAGGAAACGTTACACTCTTTGAATGAACGTATCTATTGTAATGATGTTGATGTATTAATGGAATAATTTAGCAGTATCTATTGTGATGATGTTGATGTTGATGTATTAATGGAACAACTTAGCAGTAAAATTTGCAATCCACAAGAATGGCGTCTTTCCAAACATTCTTCCAAGTTAAGTTTAAAGACTGTGTTGTTACATAATTGTAATGTTTACCATTCTGTGCCTATTACTATTGCTCATACTATTCATATGAAAGAAACATACTAGAATATGAATTTGCTTTTAAAAACTGTAAACAACACAATATAAATGGAAAATATGTGGAGATCTTAAAGTTATGGGGATACGCCTTGGAATGCAGAGTGGTTTCACCAAGATTTGTTGCTTTTTATGCGAGTGCGACAGTCGACCTTGAACCAAGAATAATAGGCTCAGAAAATACACTTAGGCCCAAAAATAAAACGTACCGATAATGTAATCAAATATTCTATAACATAAACATGTCTTATAGCATATCATTGGAATCAGAAAATTACAGGGATTAAGGAAGTCATATTAAATTCTAATTAAATTAATTAATAATTAATAATCAAATATATTATCTTATTAATATTGTTATAAAAATACATATGTGGAAAATTAGTTATACTGACCCCGGAAAATTCTGATACACCACTAGAATAAAAACGTATTGATAAAATGCTACCTGCTACACAAATAACAAGACAATATATGAACAGCATAAAAAAGGGTATTGTTATAATATTAAAACTCTCTCGTTTGATTACACAGGTAACAAGCAAATACATGAACACAAAGGGTATTGTTATAATAAAAACTATTTGGATTGATTATACCGGTAACAAGAAATGTTCATTCCCCTTTAAGAAAATCTAACATAGTCTTTTGATATGAGAGTTTTCAAATTTGAAAGAAACTGAAAACATTGTTATCTATTAACAATATCAGAAAGCAATTATAACCCAGTTCCCAGAAAACGTTAATAAACGCCTCTGACCAGTAGAACACCAAGAAATAAGGATAACATTTACACGTAAAAGAATCACACGTGTAAATTATCAAAACATTCATAGCTGTGTTGATCAAACTTACATATCAGGAATTCCCAGGGCGTAAACCTCCTTCTAAGGGAACATATAACTCACGAATAAGATTTACTGTAACATATGTATATTCAAATTGTATCGAGTGGAGTGGATGAACTAGGTAGAGCCATCTTCTTTTTAAGCGAAAACGCATATCAAAATTTTCTCACTCTCGCTCACTATCTATTCAATATTATAACATACACAGGTCTTCAGACCGGTATCTCCGATACAGTTCAATTTGTAATCGTCTGCGAACTTCCTAAATTTAAAGTGATTTAGAACTTAGAACAATTTAGTCTTCTAAAATTTGGACTTTGATATTTTGAATAGCACACGTGGACTTAAGAATAGCTTCATCGATGCCACTCTTAGATAAAAATAAAAAGTGTAATAGTGACAATTGTATTTTTCCATTAATAAATAATTTAACACTCGTTTAAAATTTGAGCGATAATTTTAAATTATTTCTAATTATATAAAAATTATAAACCCGGAGAACTCATCAGCCTACCATGAGCGAACCGGCACAAGCTAAACAAAAACAATATGAAATAAGAGAGTGGTCTCTAAGGGATGCTTTTCTACCAGGGGACAAGAGTATTAAATACCAACCATTAGTTAAGAAAGAAAACATATTTGCTGCCACCTCTTCACATTAAGCTAGGCTTGATGTAAGATTTTGTTAAGGCTCTAAACAAAATGGTAAAAGATTTGTGTATTTGAAAGAAAAATTCCAAGTATTAGTGAAGGGAAATTGAAGGAAGGTATTTTTATTGGCCCACAAATTCCTGAAGTGATGCAAAACAAGACGTTTGATGACATAGTAGAGGACAGTAAGAGAAAGCAGCATGGGTGCGATTCAAGATAGTGTGTGCTAATTTTCTTGCAAACTTAAGGGCGAAAACTACGAATAAATTATTGATAACATGCTATAGATATATAAAAAACTTGGGTTGTAATGTCATTGAAAATACATTTCCTACATTCCCACCTGGACTTCTTACCTCCCTACCTTGGGACCGTCAGCGAAGAACACGAAGAACGTTTTCATTAAGACATAGAAAGAAGATACATAGGGCAATGGTCACCCAGGGCGTTAGATGACTATTGTTGCCAAGCTAATTAGGGACGTTCCTGATGTTGTCCACATTCAAAAATGTTCTAGAAATCTGTTTAGAATGTGAGTAAAATCAAACTTTTTTATATATCTATACTTTTTTGCATAATAAATCAGAAAATTTGTTACTAAATCGTCCTGAAAGTTATTTAATATATACGTACTTACTCACTGTCACTATCGAACCCGCAGGTTCATGGCCGCGCGGACATAAAGCTCTTCATACATCCCTATCCTGAGCTAATGCTTTCCAATCATTCCCTGTATAATCTACTTCCCTCAAATCATAGTTAATGTTATTCTCCCACCTCATTCTTGGTCTACCAACTGGGCGTTTTCCCTCTGACTTTCCTACAAGAAGCTTCCATGCAAGTCTTTCATTCCCCATACGTGCAACACGTCCTGCCCATCGGAGTCTAGAGAATTTACTGTTCTTAATATACCTGGCTTCCTATAAAGACCATGTAGTTCATTGTTATGTAGTCTTCTCCATTCACCTGTCTGTTCATCTCTCTTTGGTCCAAAAATTTTCCTAAGTACTTTATTCTCAAATACTTGTAATCTCCTTTCCTCCCTTAAAGTAAGAGTCCATGTTTCGCATCCATATAATATAACAGGTAGAATAATAGTTTTATATATTTTCAAGTTACCTTGTCGTGGTGGAGTGGCTTGCGTGCTTAAATGATCCTGAGAGCTATGCCGGCGGTAGCATTGCTGCCGATAGGGTTACCCATGCCGAACTGGTCAAAGGTGATAAGCCAGACGAAAAGGAACATTAGAGAATTATATCAGGGAATTAGTACAGAGAAGGAAGGGTTTCAGCTAGAACAAACATAATTCGGAATGAAAATGGGGATATGATTGCAGATTCAATGAGTATATTAAATAGATGGAAAACTTATTTAATATATACAATTCTTTATTTATAATCCTTGAATTTACAGAAATAACATAAGGAATTATCAGAATACTGAAATTAGATGTGTTCGGTCATTTTATTTTTGGATTTGTATGGACATTTTCAATCATGTTTCCTGCAAATATGGTACGTGATAGAAAATGTTGGATTGCAGATCTGAATTCAGCAGAGGTTAAATATATGTAATAAACTATTTTCATTGGAGTGCAAAAGAAAATGTTTGAAATTTATTGTCCAGTGTTATTTAATTTAGATTTAATATTTAATTGTAATAATCATCAACAACAACAATAGTACCACGGCGCAAGACGTAAGTGTTCACCCTCAATATCTGCCTCCATTTTTTCTGTTCGTAATTTTCTCTTTCTAATTCCGCAACTTCAACTTTTTTTAGGTTTTCCACAGGTTTCGTACCTAATATTTGTCCTTCCACGATTATCTTGGCAATGCTCTGTACATATCCAGCTCATTGTAACTTTTGAATTTAATTATTGTTGGCACCTCTGTTTCTCTACGCAAGTCATATAATTCATCATTATATATATTATTCCTTAGTTTCGACTGTCGTTGGTAAGTCCAAATACACCATTTAATTATGTAATAATAATAATAATCATAATAATAATAATAATAACGAGGACTTTATAAGACTAAAAGTAAGATACATACAATGTTATGTAGAAATATGGATCGCACGAGCAGTAAGCCTTACGAGCTGTTGACAGTCAGTTACAATAAGTTAATGTTTGATAATAATATAACTTTAAAACACAATAATATTACAATTAGATAATAATACAATTACACTATACATTAACTAGGTTCCATCCATAGTAATTCTGCCCGAAGGCAGGTCCTTCACTGCAATCATAGCATTTCCATGCTACGCTTGCAGCTTTACTAGGAAATTGTAGGTGTGGTAGCTTCCCGTTGCTTTCCACACCGGTGAAGGATGATGATGATGGTGATTATGATGGCCATATGATTTCGGGGACCGTTTTGGCCCTAAAGTGTTCCGAACATTTGTCTTACAGGTGAAGAAAAAAACCCGATAAAAACCTCACCAAAAAAAACTGCCCCGTAGGTAGGTGGTGGTTTAAATAAAATAGTTACGCCCTTGGATGACATGTGATTAAATATTCTAACCAATCAAAATGAGAGTTAGGGTATAGACCATATGTGGGAATAATTGGTCCTGACTTCGATACGGAACTCATGAGGACAAAATTTAAAACACACACTTATACTCGACACTTAGAAGGAACAAGATCTCGATTGTATAGTAAAAAAATATCTTTTAACAACGATTATGGACTTAGGGAAAATCTCCCGCAGTCATAAGTCATTTGCTAGTCCTCATTAGCGAAATATCGAAGGCCAGGGACAGAAAAGTTTTATTTTTACTGTGTAACGTTCAAAGAGTGATTCACGAAAGTTGTGGACTGAACATCATGATCCAGCAACAGTGTGGAAGACAACATTCAAACCACGAGATGGAAGGTGCAGCTAGGAGTGGACAACAATCCAGGAGCAGATCAACCTAGATAACCGATGGCGGATCTCTACAAACCTGACGTAAGACAAACAAATGAAGATATACCAAGGTAAAGTGACAGATTTGTTTAAAAAAAATAATAGAACATAAAAGTTGTCAAAAGACGGAAAAATAAAGGATGTGGAAAAGTAACAAATTAAACGAAAGTGTTAGAGTGTTGAAAAAAAAAATATTTTTGTGAATAGAAAATAAATATTAATATTAATAAATTGTAGAATTACATGATTAATGGAGGGTAATAATATAAATTTACATGGTGGAGAAAATTTTCTAGAGGGTCAAAACAAAGAGGAATCAAAGAAAACTAATAAGTCCCAGAACGACTTTGAATATTTCGTGAGGCAAATGTTAATGTCAATTAGGGAAGAAATGAAACAATGGCATAAAGAAATGAGGCAAGACATGAGCAATTGGAGATTAGCAATACAACAAACTCGCGATTCTTTAAAATCAGAAATTCAGGGGACAGGAGAAAAATTGACCACTAGTTTAGCAGGAAAGGGTGAGATAGGTAGAAATAATTATGATGAAAGGGAGACAGGATATGAAACTCCCCAAGAAAATAAATGTAAAATTAACAATGAGATTTATATGGTAGTTAATCCAACAGACGAAAGTACTGTAGATGAAACTCAAAGGGAATCAGATAGGGAAATGACACTTCAGAATGAGGGAAAAAAATGCGAGCCAATTATTATAGATGTAGACAAAATACCTCAAACCAATGATGATGAAGTACATGGAAATATATGTAAATGTAATAATGAAATGCATGTTATTAATGAAGTTAAATTAAATCAAAATGGAACAACTGACCTGATGATTTCGGTACAGCCAAACATCCGCTCAGTGTTCCAATTTGAAAATTTGGATATGCAAAGTAGATGCATGGGAAAGATACGAACAAAATATGGAAAGAAAAACAAGAAAAAGGTAGGACGTATAGAAAATATGCTTAAGTCATACCGCGTAATAAAGAAGCGCCAAATAAATAGGAGGAAATGGTCGAAAAACAGTCAATACGTTAGATTCAAAAGTAACATAATGAAGTACTGTACTAAATTAGTGCATGATGAGAGAAAATGTTATCTAGAAAAATATCGTGCTGAAATATTTGATCCGGGCGCGAAATTATCGCAAAATGGTAGAATGCAAAATTCATACTATCCTGTTAGAATGGATGTAATATCAGTTAGACATTAACATGCATCTGCATTGTATGCACAACAATTAAATAAATGTGTAATTAAAAATTAAGAATATATTAGTATGATAAATGCAAGAAGTGTTGGTCATGCATATATCAGATTAGTATTAGGAAAATTGAATGAGAAATAGTTTAAAAGGGTTTATATTGGTACGCACTAGAAAACATAATGAGACCAGATAAATGTTGACGAAAACAGGGGAAGAAAATTTAAATTTACAGAGGGAGCGAGAGGCACCACCTCGCTTTATATAAAAAGAAAAAATAAATAAAAATAATTAGCATGTATATTTGCCTTAATCTAAAGCGTGAACAATAACAGAGACGATGATAATAATAAGTAAATTGTGAAAATTACAAAGAAATGAACAGCTGATCGTAGTGGGAATATTTAAGAAAACGTTGAATCCAGTCTAGAATAGAGATCAAAATCAGTTCACTAAACTTAAAATGTTGTAAAAGATGAAAGAGTGCGAGTGAGACGGAAATAGGCACACCCTTCACAGGTACAAAATTCATTTGTCGAAAACAAGTGACTTACACAAATACGATGTGAAATGAATAAATAAATGTTTAAACAAAACTCTTAAAAAAAATAACCATGTGCTATTATAACTTTATAGTCAATTTCATAATGATTCAAATGTTCTTAAAAACCTAATATTATTCTTGAGGAATAAAATGGAAGCGTTATAAGCATACGAAACTTTAAGAAAGAGGTTAAGGCATCGTCCTTTTAACAGTTTATGATGGGTGACAGATAAAAATACAGCGTAGACAAAGTGAATGAATGAATAAATACAGGATCAAAGCCCTAGAGTTATAGAAGGACTAAGATGAAATAATTGTTATATTCTAATAACTATTCAAAAAATCGCTCCATTAATATTAATTTCATATACAATTAATTTTAATGGGTTTATTATTTTAATTATCCTTACTTCAATTATTGTTGGAACCGTATGTCCTTTTAAACGATAAACGTTCGCTCATACGGTAGCGAGAATTATTATGGGTAGATAGAGCGACATGATTTTGATTCGACCGGTGTTGTCGAGTTGTTTACTAATGAAATATAAATTGTCGTCAAAAAACGAAATTGACGAATATGAGCTACGATGATATAAAATTCTGTATACAGCGACGGTTCTGCGCGTATGAAATGTGATATTATGTTACCGACAAGTAAATAAATAAGGATAATTTCCACCTTAATCGATTGAATAAAAATAATATGCGAATGATGAATAAAGGAGTTCTATAAAGAATAAATAGATTATCAAGGTATTGTGCAGATCAGTCAGTGAACATGCTGAGAAAAAATTTTCAATGACCACAGCTAAAGGGAGCGCCTATTTAAAAAAATAAAAATAAAATAAAAAAAAAGAGATAGATTTACAAATGAATTATTTTGATGAATCGTGAAATGTTCTGAAAACTGAGATCGCGGTTATAAACATATAGGATTATTATTAAGTACCGATATGCTTATTGATAAAGGGTGATCATCGAAAATTACATAGGAAACTAATTAGTAAAGTTACCATTTGATTAAAAGAGGGCAAATATGTTTACGGCAACATTAAGATCTATGTCTCATTAAAGAAATAAATGACCCAAATAGAATAAATTAGTAGGTAATTGAAAAAAAAAATGTTAGTTTATAATAAGTGAGTTTCAGTGCATATGTAAAGGTGAACCATGGAAAGTGCGAACGATATAGAGGGATGATATAAAAAAAATGTGCATGACATTGCAAAAATAAACTGAGTGATATATGGAAAACGTATTATGCGAAATTACCTAGCGTGTGAGTAAAAAGTGACATAATTAAAACAGAAACAATCGTATAATAAAGTGAAAAAAAAACGAGAAGATGTATGGGATATGATAAAGTACCCATAGGGTTAAAATAAGAAAAACATTTGTTGATTATAAAAAAAAAAATATGTAAGGTGAATCACCGATCGCAAATTGAGTTTAAATGTACATGTTTTTTTTGTGTTGTTCTAGTGGTAATATGCAGAAGACTGTAAGTAAACCAGGGTGATATATGTTTCAATAATATAATCTATTTTGTGTTTGTAAAAACATTTCCATATATGGTACTTGTAGGAAAAGTAATAGTGTAATACTTTTTGGTTTGATGTAATTAGCATATTTAATTACTTCTCTTCTAAGGGGAGCTGTGTTAAAAAAAAAAGATATTTATAACTTTACGTTAGTATTTTTTTTTGTTTTAACAAGAGGCATTGTGAGACGAATATGATACGGCCCTAATAGTGATTAATGAATATAAGAAATGAATAAATAATGAAGGAATAGAATATAGTTAAAAATAAATTAAGTTTCATGTTGGTAAATAGTTCTCACAAGAAGCGGTTGAAACCCTAAGTAAAAGAGGTCATAAACATGTAACTCCTCAAATTAGACCTGAAATGTTTAAGCTGGGTCTAGCTTCAAAAATCACGTTTGGGAGAAATGTCAAACTCCAAATTTACAATCGCGTTAAGCCCAAACTGGCAAACACTCCCTAGCCGTGAGAATAAAATCAAAAGGTAGGTGGTGGTTTAAATAAAATAGTTACGCCCTTGGATGACATGTGATTAAATATTCTAACCAATCAAAATGAGAGTTAGGGTATAGACCATATGTGGGAATAATTGGTCCTGACTTCGATACGGAACTCATGAGGACAAAATTTAAAACACACACTTATACTCGACACTTAGAAGGAACAAGATCTCGATTGTATAGTAAAAAAATATCTTTTAACAACGATTATGGACTTAGGGAAAATCTCCCGCAGTCATAAGTCATTTGCTAGTCCTCATTAGCGAAATATCGAAGGCCAGGGACAGAAAAGTTTTATTTTTACTGTGTAACGTTCATTTAAATTGGCAGAGATTAATTAAATAAAATAATTCAAATAATTAGTGATTGTCTGTTCCCACGCAATTCTCCTTCCGAACCCGTTATAGATAGGAGTCTCAGCGCTCACCCTGAAACAGGAACCGACTAGCTACCGAGGAAGGGCAAGTAAATTCTCAATTAAATCAAAGTGAAACCCTAGTGATATTGAACAGCCTCACTCAAAATACTGCCCCAACTTACATAAATAATATCTGCCAAAAGTGATAAAGTATACTTCACAATAGAAAAATGAAAATAATAAAAACATTAGATAATATAGAAACAATATTTTTTCTTCATTTGTACAATCGGCACAGAAGACGATGAAACTTGTATGTATGCGAAAAAGTAATTGTGAATGAAAGGGAATATCAAGAAACTTGATTTGCAGTCAAAACCCTAAGTCTAAATGTAATATATATATATATATATATATATATATATATATATATATATATAGGGCTTCCAATATAAAACCGGCCCGGCCTCAAGGAGTTTCACCCGGCACGCAGTGCTGTCTCTTCCTCCCGCAATTCACCCTGCCTGCCACCCGTCCTTGAACTGTTTCTTACCTTATAGAAAATGCTGGAAATATTGTCCTCCCGCAGTTAAACAGGCATTATAACGAGTAAACACATTTAGATTGACACGCTGTAGTTCGGGCACTGTCAAGTTTCTGATTTCATTTCTTATGTTGTTCTTCAGTTCTTCCAATGTGTGCGGATTTGTTTTGTACACTTTGTCTTTGAGGCTACCCCACAAATTTTCGCCAATTTCGTCTAATTTTTCTTCGGTGAGAACCGTACGCCTTCGCGTGTGTTTCTTATTTTGTACTGAACCAGTGGTCTCAAATTTAGTCACAAGATCGTGGATTGTCGATCTGGAAGGAGGCAATTGTCCAGGGAAGTTCCGAATAAATTCCTCGCGAACGCGACGAGCTGATTCGTATTTATAACAACATTTACACACATAAATGCGCTGCTCTAATGTCAGCTGACGTCTCATCTTGTCGAACGATAGTAAACTCACTAGTTCAAGGACAAGAGGCTGGCAGAGTGAAATGCGGACGAGGAGAGAGCGCTGCCTGACCGGTGAAACCCCGTGAGGCCGGTCCGGGTTTATATTGGAAGCCCGTTATATATATATATATATATATATATATATATATATATATATATATATATACAGAGTGTAACATTACTCAACGGCCAAATTTCAGGAATGAGTTCATCATATGAAGAGAATAAAAAAAAAGTGTATTACAACGTGGGTCCGGAAGTAGATAAATACAGAGTTATTCGAACTTTTATGAATGTTAGGTTATTAGGTTTACAGTAGTTATTAACACTCTGTTTTCTGTTGATTGTAGGCTGCTGTCAGGAATGAGTTCCTCATATGGAGAGAATAAAAAAGTATATAACAACATGGGTCCGGAAATAGATAATTACAGAGTTATTCGAACTTTTATGAATGTTAGGTTATTAGGTTTACAGTAGTTATTAACACTCTGTTTTCTGTTGATTGTAGGCTGCTGTCAGGAATGAGTTCCTCATATGGAGAGAATAAAAAAGTGTATAACAACATGGGTCCGGAAATAGATAATTACAGAGTTATTCGAACTTTTATGAATGTTAGGTTATTAGGTTTACAGTAGTTATTGACAGTCTGTTTTCTGTTGATTGTAGGCTGCTGTCAGGAATGAGTTCCTCATATGGAGAGAATAAAAAAGTGTACAACAACATGGGTCCGGAAGTAGATAATTACAGAGTTATTCGAACTTCTATGAATGTTAGGTTATTAAGGTTTACAATAGTTATTGGCAGTCTGTTTTCTGTTGATTGTAGACTGCTGTGATGTACACAAATGAAGAATATGCCTGTATTGTGGCACAAGGAGGTCACTTTTGAACATTTCGTCTAACAGAACAGAGCGCTCCAACAAGTCCCTTGCATTTTTGTCGCCATATACTAACATTCATAAAAGTTCGAATAACTCTGTAATTATCAACTTCCGGACCCATGTTGAAATACACTTTTTTATGCTCTCCATATGAGGAGCTCATTCCAAAAATTTTGCCGTTGAGTTATGTTACACCCTGTGTATATACTTATGTTAACATGATTTTTTTAAGATGGAGATAGAACCCTTCAGCATGGTTGTTACAAATTTGCTGTGTTACCTTTTCCAGTTCTTAGTTGCTATAGGAATGACTGATTTATTAAGTACTGTGTCTCTAGGGACTATAAGTAAACCTTGAAAGTGATACTGTACTGGTGGTATTTATCATAAGTGATTTCCAATTTTATTTATCTAGAGGAAATCAAGAGTGATATTTATAAGGGCTATTTAACGAATAAAATTAAGCTTGTTTACTCACAAATCATTATTTAAACACAGTTATTTTAAAATATTTATATATTTGATATAAATGGCGATATTTGAAAACAAATGAGAAAAGTATGGTTAGTTTCATTTGTTCATCCACTGCAACTAGATCATATTATTTACTCTCAAATAGGATTGCAATATTGTAATAATGCACCCTAGTGGAGAAAAAATGAAACAAATCAAATTGTATATTATAACCTACTTTATAGGTTATTAATTATTTATTAGGAAACAACTCTGTAAAATAATTATTTAAAAACACAGTTATTGAACACACAATTATCAAATACGTAGTTCCAAGGAATCTGTTCATTATTTGGTATATTGAACGTTTTAGTTAGAGTCAGTTACTGCAAAATAATAGTCTGACTTGTTCAGAATATTAAAAAAGGAGGAGCTTTCTTAAGTATGATAAAGATAAGTAGAATCTGTTCATTATTTGGTATATTGAACGTTTTAGTTAGAGTCAGTTACTGCAAAATAATAGTCTGACTTGTTCAGAATATTAAAAAAGGAGGAGCTTTCTTAAGTATGATAAAGATAAGTAGATAAATATCGAGGTGAAACACGACTGTGATTGATTGTGAAACAAAATTTAAAGAAACGTGATTGGTCATTGACTCCCAATTGGCGCATATCCTTGTAATATTTCCATTGAAAAATTTATATTGTTACCTTTTTTAATTATGTTGAGTCCTATGTTCACTGAAAGCAGTCAGGTTCACTATTCCTCTGTTCATGACAAGCTGACGCGAAGTTAATTTGATAAGTAATGATTTAATATAATGTAAGTGGTACAAAAATATTTGAAAAGTGGTACAAATCGGTTTGAAAATGAAGAAAAATTTATTGTGGACAGAATAAGGCAAGAGGTCTACTGGTCATAAAAAATTAAAAAAGGGAGAGAAAGTGTTTGAAAATTGTCCCCATTCTCTATTTCGAGCAACATTTCACAGATTTGTTTCTTGCCGAGGACTCCAATTACACGGACAAGAAAGTGCGAAATCATAAAATGCCAAGCCTACTAATAACACTTTACAACATATTGTACCTAACTATAATATAATTCAAACTTACATTCACTTAGCCTAAACTAGTTAACCTATCTATTTCAGTAAATTAACGATTACCGTGTTCGTCTGTACTGTTCGAGAATTCAAATAGGCCTGAGTTCATACACATTTTAAAGGATTACATTTTCTGAGACTGACTTTTTTTTCTGAAGTCAAATTAAGCCATTGGTCTGATGCCGTAGATTTCTGATCATGAACGCTTTTAAAAAGTATAATTAGTTGCCTCTGTGCAAAAATTGTCAGTTCTTTGACTCGCAGATTTAAATCGTGGCGCTAATGAAAGGAGTAATTTTATACGTCGGGGAAAATTAAATCCATATTACTTAATCTGCATACTCTAATGAAACATAAACATATGTATGTTAATTAAAGCCACATAGAATAGATTTATAGCAAAATAAAGTAAAATAAGAAAAGGTAGCAATAGAGGTAACATATATTTTTAATGTATTATTGAAGTGTTATATGATTATTAGTGCATTTATTTTTAGTTAATTACTCACTGGCACTATCGAACCCGTAAGTTCATGGCCGCGCGGACGTAAGCTCTCCATACATCCCTATCCTGAACTAATGCTTTCCAATCATTCCCTGTATAATCTACTTCCCTCAAATCATAGTTCATGTTATTCTCCCACCTAATTTTTGGTCTACCAACTGGGCGTTTTCCCTCTGCATTCCCTACAAGAAGCTTACATCCACGTCTTTCATTCCCCATACGTGCCACAGGTCCGGCCCTTCGCAGTCTACGAGACTTAACTGTTCTTATTATATCTGGCTTCCTATAAAGACCATGTAGTTCATCGTTATGAAGTCTTCTTCAATTGACCTGTCTGTACATCTCTCTTTGGTCCAAAAAAATTTCCTAAGGACTTTGTTCTCAAATACTCGTAATCTCCTTTCGTCCTTTAAAGTAAGAGTCCATGTTCCGCATCCATATAATATAACTGGTAGAATAATAGTTTAAGTATGTTCAGCTTAACGTTTTTTGAAAGGAGTTGGGGCATCAAAAGTCTCTGCAATGCATAATAGCACACATTTCCAGAATTGATCCTATGTTTAATATATTTGTGCATCTCATTCCTATTTGTGATTATTGTTCCCAGGGTTTTTTGAACTCAGCCACTTCCTCAAAATTTCTCTCATTTGTCATTAGCTGTCCATTTCCATTATATAATGTATATCTACGAGTGACCATATATTTAGTTTTATTAATATTTACTTCATATATATATATATATATATATATATATATATATATATATATATATATTAGTTAATTTTTTATCTCTGACAGGATCCGATAATCTCCAATGGTATAGGAAAGGAATTCTCAGATTTAACAATGGAAACAGTGAAAGACAATAGAAAACAGAATTGAGAGAAAGAATGTACGAAACAGAGCTTTAAGTACCATTGTTAATGAAGTTGGTCATAATTTTCTGATTACAGAAACAATATTGGCAGTAGACAAAAGAAAAGATTTTATTATTAGTATTAATTCATGGTGATTTTCCGTTGAGGTATTAGTTCACAGTAATATAATGTACGGTTAAAAACTATAATATAGTTGCTTCAACAAGGGTCAACAAGAACGGACCTAATGCATTCTGCTGATGATGGGACTAGTCCCGAAAGGCCTACAGAATTTTAAAAGAACTTAAGTTGAGGAGACGGACCTACAAGGCAACTATATTATAGTTTTTAACCGTACATTATATTACTATTAGTTTTAACAAATCGGCATATGTGTCATATTTTATAATGCAATAGTCAAAATATTGCAACTTCAATAATTTGGAGCCCTGAATTGCGTGATTTCTTTTGCAAACTTCCCATTTAAAATGGTGTCAATCAAATATTTCTAAATATTTTTTTCGCACAAATTCTGAATATTTATATCAAGAAATTAGTGCCTATATAAAATTATATTGTAGGACGATTGACTATTGCGAAACGATCAAAGTTTATTTTTTTATTCTCTTAACCTGCACAATAAAACATAATTTAACAAGTGAGATATTCATAGAACACATGTTAACATTTTTATTTATTAAAATATTTACATTAAAGCAAGTAATACTAACTTTATAATAGCAAATAAATATAATTATTGGACAGTCTATAAAATCTGTGGCTACATTTATCTCAAAATTTGTTTTGTCTTTAAATATACTCTTTTAAAATAAATCTAAATTTATATTTGCTCTAAGCTCGACTTCATCATTCACCAGTGTAAGGTGTTTCTTGTATAATTTATCACGTTTAGACTATTACTATTATTATTATTGTTATTATTATTACCACATTTTATCCCAAGTATTATTTTTATTATTATTATTATTATTATTATTATTACTACATTTTATCCCAAGTATTAATTTTATTATTATTACTATTATTATTATTATTATTATTATTATTATTATTATTATTATTATTAGCGTATAAAATCCCTCCATGGTATCTTTACCTTGTCATGGTGGAGTGGCGTGCGTGCTTAAATGATCCCGAGAGCTATGACGGCGGTAGCATTGCTGCCGATAGGGTTACCCATGCCGGACAGGTCGAAGGTGATAAGCCAGAAGAAAAAAGTACCTTGGTCGAAGGAGTGACGATCATTCACCGTAAAAATACAACCGCCAAGAAATGCGGACATGGGTTCAACTGGGGTAAAATTTTCCGGAGGTCAAATAGTCCCCATTCGGTTCTCCGGGCGGGGACTATTTCAGGGAACCCATGCCAAAGGCTAAAACACAGGGACATGTTCATAGGTTCATGGAATGTTAGGACTTTTTACAATAGCGGAGCACTAGAGATATTAACGCGAGAATTAGATAAATCGCCGTTGGATATAGTCGCTTTACAGAAAGTTAGGTGGCCAGGAGAAGGTAGTCAGGAATCAGGAAGTTTTGCATTATACTACGGGGTTGCAGAAACACCTGAATTTGGAACGGGTTCCCTATCCGAGATATTAAGTTTGTCAGTGATAGGATATCATTCATAATTCTAAAGGATAAACGACATGATTTTATAATTGCAAATGTACATGCTCCCAAAGACGATAAAGATGACAAGATCAAGGATGAGTTCTATGAAGAATTAGAATGCTTATTTGATAGCCTTTCACGATATCACATGAAAATTGTCTTAGGAGATTTTAATGTGAAAGTGGGGTCGGAAGATATATTCAAATCAACAATAGGCAAATTCAGTCCCCATGAAGATAGTAACGACAACGGGGTTAGGTTAGCCACCTTTGCCACATCAAACAATCTCATTGTTAAGAGCACAACATTTCAGCATAAGGATATTCATAAATACACCTGGACGTGCCCGGATGGAGAAACTCGGAACCAGATAGATCATGTGTTGGTGGACAAACGCTGGCACAGCAGCATCATCGATATTAGATCAGTTAGAGGGACAAACTGCAATTCGGATCATCATCTGGTCAGGGTGAAAATCAGACAACGGCTATCGCTTATGAGAGGAATAAGCGCTAAAGACGATTCTGAAAAAAAATTGAATTAAAAAACCTGAAAAAATGATGCAATGCGGCAAGAATACCAAATCAAAATTGCTAATAGATTTGTAGTACTGGAATCTTCAGATGACAATGTGGCAAACGAAGAAGACACTGATATAAATAAAGAATGGGATGCTATAAGAGATACTATTAAATTGTCAGCATCAAAAAGCGTTGGTTTTTTAAAAAAGAGGCAAAACAAGAAATGGTTTGATGAGGAATGTGTCGACATTGTAAAGAAAAGAAAGCTAGCAAAAATGAAATTGTTACACGAGCCAAATGAGGTAAATTTAGAGCAATTGGGTAGTATTAGACGGGAAACCACCAGACAACTAAAGACTAAAAAGAGGGAATATCTGAGAGAGAAGATTGATGATCTTGAAATTAATGCAAAAACAGGACATAGAGGAGGATAAGTTACAGACAGCAGAATTGCTAGTTGCAGAACCAAGTGCATTAGAGGTTGAAATGGCGATAGAAAAATTGAAGATGTATAAAGCATCAGGTTCGGATGCGATCCCAGCAGATCTGATAAAATCAGGGGGAGAAAAATCGATGGACAAGATACGCCGGTTGCTTAATATGATTTGGGAAAAAGAAGCTATTCCAGATGAATGGAAACAATCGATTATCGTACCAATTTATAAGAAAGGAGAAAAACTGATTGCAACAACTACAGGGGCATTTCATTACTTTCAACTTCGTACAAAATTCTAACAAATATATTACTAAGCAGACTTACTCCCTATATTGATGACATTCTAGGAGATCATCAATGTGCATTTAGAAGAAACAGGTCTACAACAGATCAGATGTTTAGTATAAGACAGATTTTAGAAAAGAAATGGGAATATAATGGTACTGTACATCAACTATATGTAGACTTCAAAAAAGCATTTGATTCAATTAAGAGGGAGAAGTTATATAGTATCCTACTGGAGTTCGGAATTCCTAAAAAGTTAGTTAGACTTATACGAATGTTTCTAAATGGCACAAAGAGTAGGGTGCGTGTAGGCAAACCGTGTTCAGACACCTTTGAAATCCAGAATGGGTTGAAGCAAGGAGATGTACTATCTCCTTTACTATTTAATTTTGTACTAGAACATGCCATTAAATATTTAGAAGATGAGGAAGGCCTATAACTCCATGGTATTAATAAGCTATTAGTTGATGCTGATGATGTAGTACTATTGACCGGTAGCGAGGAGATACTAATGGACAACACGCACACACTATTGAGTAACACTAAGGAATTAGGACTGAAAGTAAATATCAATAAAACTAAATATATGGTCACACGTAGAAATGCATTATATATTGGAAATGGACAGCTAATGACAAATGTGGGAAATTTTGAGGAAGTTGCTGAATTCAAATACCTAGGAACAATAATCACAAATAGGAATGAGATGCACAAAGAAATTAAACATATGCTCAATTCTGGAAATGCCTGCTATTATGCATTGCAGAGACTTTTGATGTCCCAACTCCTTTCAAAAAACGTTAAACTGGAAATATATACAACTATTATTCTACAAGTTATATTATACAGGTGCGGAACATGGACTCTTACTTTAAAGGAGGAAATGAGATTACGAGTTTTTGTGAATAAAGTTCTTAGGAAAAATTTTGGACGAAAGAGAGATGAACAGACAGGTGAATGGAGCAGACTACATAACAATGAACTACATGGTCTTTATAGGAAGCCAGATATAATAAGAACAGTTATGTCTCGTAGACTGCGATGGGCAGTACATGTTGCGCTATGGGGCATGAAAGACGAGCATGGAAGCTTGTAGTAGGAAAGCCAGTGGGAAACCGTCCAGTTGGTAGACCAAGAATGAGGTGGGAGAAGTACATTAACTATGATTTGAGGGAAGTAGATTATACAGGGAATGATTGGAAAGTATTAGCTCAGGATAGGGATGTGTGGAGAGCTTACGTTCACGCGGTCATGAACCCACGGGTTCGATAGTGCCAGTGAGTAAGTAAGTAAGTAAGTAAGTAAGTGATTATCGCATAAAATGTTGTTTCTACGTGAAATGTACATTGAACATTTAATGTATTTTTAAATCTTTATAGTTAGTATAGTGTATATCTATATTTGTCAAATATTTATTTGCATTTGTGCTGGTTGAGTGGAAGGGAAGGCCATATGGCCTTAACTTTGCCAGAATAAATAATAATAATAATAATAACAGTAATTATTGTTATTAATATTATTATTATTAATAATAATATGGCAATAAACATTTTACGTGTAACCCAATATCCCATTTCATTTGTTGGATTTTAGATATATCATGCAGCATCGACATCTGGTCTGGTTCTCTTGTGGATCTAGCCTGTCATACCTAGATTCCACATGATCGTTTACTTAGTCGCATCTTTATGGTTCTGTTAGTTTCAATTGGACTTGTAAGCTATTCGATGTCTGAAAGACAAACGGTCCATTGATGAGCCTGAAGGTAACATCCACCATTCAATGCAGTGCATAATATGGTATAATACAATGCCTTCCTCTGTATGGAATCCCGATAAAACGAGATGTTCTGGTCAGAATGATCCACACCGCTCTTCACGTTAATATTACGTATTCTTGGTTATTGAGTTTTAATACATTTTTTTCGATTCTTCTTTGAAATATGTAGATAAATAATTTTTCAAGGAAAAAAATGTAACAGCACTGGAAGTTATAAAAAGTTGCTGTTATTCCATGGCATAGTATCGACCCTCCCTTTTGTTGAATTGTGTTGAAAGGAACGCCTTCAGTTCTTTTTCAATTAAGACGTCTCTTTCAGTGTGTAGTTCGGTGTTGTGTTATCACGGATTTTTCCTGTCGGGATTGTTTTCTTGATGAAAGTTCAACCAGTAATATAACACTATATTTACACCAGTGAACAGAAATTACATAATGTATTGAACAATAAGCCTATCCAGAACCTGGGCACAGAATGTTAATATAGTTTCACGACCTCTCGTTTAAATGTCTGGTAATTATCTTATGTGAAGTTGAGGGACCTGTCTTCTCGTATGAAACGTGCAATCATTTTTAATACAAGCTAATTTTTAATAAACTGTTTAATCAATGAAAATAGTGTGGTACCGTATATTCAGCTATCTTTTTTTTGAAGGAGGAAATATAGATATAAAATTTCGATTTAAATATATGTTGCAGACAGCGGATGAGGCTATAAAGGAGGGATCGGACTCTTAGCTACAGTGAAAGCAAGTGGACTCCATAAAAAGTATCTGGTCCTTCAGGTTGGGGGTTGATGCTATGGGCCAGTTCCTCATACATTGTAAAAAAAGTAATGCTAAAAAAACAGAATATAGGAAAAGAGAAATATGACAGAAGCAGACACGTAAGACCGGGATGTGTTGAAGAAAACAAATTGTATATTTTGGTTGAGGATACCTGTATAAATAATAGAAACAATTTTGAAATACAAAAAGTACTTTTTTAAACAATGAATGGAAATGTAATCTATTCTATAAAATTATTTTATGTATTATGGTGTTTCTGGTTTCGACTTATCAGGTATTCACATGCGACTCACATCGCCAAATCCTGGGCTGGGCCTAGGGCTTCAAGAAGGGGCTAGAACCTTCCCTGTAGCCCTATTCTGCCCCAACTTACACTACTTCGGAAGATAATAATCTGTCCAGTTTGATTTCAGATTTTATAATTTATAATTAAATTTTAAATAATGTTTTCTGTAACTACTTTTCTTACGTCATTCTAATCCTTGTATAAAAAGCAATAGATTAATTCATCATAGATTATTACTTTCTTTGTATTTTTTTCCTTTTCGTTTTATGAATAGTAGATTGGAGCTGTTATTCCTTTCTGTATCATTAATTTAATTTTAATTGTATTTAATTTTATTGTATTATTAGACAATTTTATTATTATTCAATTTGACAGATAATTAATTGTTTAGGACAGCTAATGACAAATGAGGGAAATTTTGAGGAAGTGGCTGAATTCAAATACCTAGGAACAATGATCACAAATAGGAATGAGATGCACAAAGAAATTAAACATAGGCTCAATTCTGGAAATGCGTGCTATTATGCATTGCAGAGACTCTTGATGTCCCAACTCCTTTCAAAAAACGTTAAACTGAAAATATATAAAACTATTATTCTACCAGTTATATTATATGGATGCGAAACATGGACTCTTACCTTAAGAGAGGAAAGGAGATTACAAGTATTTGAGAATAAAGTACTTAGGAAAATTCTTGGACCAAAAAGAGATGAACAGACAGGTGAATGGAGAAGACTACATAACAATGAACTACGTAGTCTTTATAGGAAGCCAGATATAATAAGAACAGTTAAGTCTCGTAGACTGCGTTGGGCAGGACATGTTGCACGTATGGGAAATGAAAGACTTGCATGGAAGCTTCTTGTAGGAAAGCCAGAGGGAAAGCGCCCAGTTGGTTGACCAAGAATGAGGTGGGAGAATAACTAACTATGATTTGAGGAAAGTAGATTATACAGGGAATGATTCGAAAGCATTAGCTCAGGATAGGGATGTATGGAGAGCTTATGTCCGTGCGGCCATGAACCTACGGGTTCTATAGTGCCAGTGAGTAACTAAGTAAATAAGTAAGTATGACTATTATTGTAATTTTTTGAATTTATATGTAATATATATTTGTCCTGGTGAGTGGAAGAGAAGGCCACATGACCTTAATTCCACCAGGTTAAATAAATCCATTCTATTCTATTCTAATCAAAACTATTCTGACTGTGATTCTTCTAGTGACATGGTTTGGGGTGTAGAGGCTGAATTTGCCTGACGCAGTTGGCCTCGCTATAAAACTTCTATTATTTTCGATGAGGTTTGAGAATTCTTCCCGTGAGATTTATATTTACATTTCAATCAACTTCACAAAACTCAAAATCACTTTTAGTCGTAAGCAGCTTTGGCAGGGGATGAAATTACGTGTCTGTATGTCCTCTGAAATGTATAGCAACTTCTCTGTTATTAAACGTTTACTTTATTTTAATGTCTTCTCCAAAACAAATACTGACTTGTTCTTATTAAAAAAGTTATTTATAACAATTTCTCATATGCCTACAATGGTAACATTGGTACCTGGTAGGGCGACTGACCAACCAGGTACCTATTTATATTTAACAAGCGTACCCGACAGACGTTGTCCTGCCCGAACGTTCAATTCTCATGTCATGGGCGGAAGATAAAAATATGTTACTTGTTTACAATACAATTCAGCAATTAGGACATAATTACATATTATTAGAGAAATGTTCGCAAGAAAACCTCTTACAGCCTTCTGTTGTGGCTCAAGAAGTGTGAATGATGACGTCACATAGTTATGTCGGAAACTAACGATAATGCAGGTAACTACTCATCTAACCTAACAAAATCCTATAACCCGATCGCCGCGTCACCTACCAAGTCCAATTGTGAATCTAAACCATCCAGGGACCCACTTAAACACACAGAAAAATAAATCATCCAAATAGGTCCAGTCGATATACTGGAGTTTTTAATTTCGGATTTCAAGTAAAACTCCCCTTCTAATTGTCGGACAATATTGAGTTGTGAATGTCGATAAATATGACTGTTAGAGCGATTTTTCAATTTTCACTTCAGGTGAATTCCTACAACTAATGGTTTTAGAGGGTCCAAATGTGAATCTAAACCATCGAG
The DNA here is from genome assembly GCA_030220185.1 of Diploptera punctata. NCBI lineage: Eukaryota > Metazoa > Arthropoda > Insecta > Blattodea > Blaberidae > Diploptera > Diploptera punctata. Next base: position 518,582 of record JASPKZ010007281.1, on the reverse strand, counting down.
GGACTCAAATAGACTCACAAACATTTAATCAAAATTGCTCCAGTCGTTTAGGAGAAGTTCAGTGACAAATACGCATACAGAAAAATTATATATATATATATATATATATATATATATATATATATATACGAGAAACTCGATCACCAGTTTACTCGTGACCGGTCAGCAACGTTCATTGCTACTTAATACACCGAAGTTTATTTGATTTTTTAAGTGCACGATAATAGTTCATTAATTAGAATCATAATTTATCTTTACAAAATTCTCGAGGGGGGCGTGGCCCCTTCCCTGGAACCGCCACTGCTTTGTAGCTCAATTTAAAATAAGATGATTGTGTAAATTTTTTAGTGCTTGGAAGGTATTATTTTTTTTTATTTAATACGAAATGTGCACTCAGTTGAGAATTAGGGACAGCACACACACCCAGACCCAAAGTGGAGATTTTATAAAATCCCCACCCCGCCGGGAATCGAACCTGGGTCGCCAGAGTGGAAGGTACGGACTTGGAAGGTATGATTCCACATGTATTTAACATAATATCTGGTTATATAGAAACACATTAAATATATCAATAAAATTACAAACCTTGAGGTGTGTATCCATATAGAATAAAAAGAAAAGCTCACTGGACTGGAACACACAACGCTAATAACGCAACTGGATATAGACCAGATGAGTTCTTAACCATCGGAAAATTCCGATGTTTAAATTGTCTTCATAAACATTAGAATTGTACCGTCCTTTGCAGATAAGTTGAGAACCGTCACATAACAATTATATTAGAGTCAAAAAAAGATAAACTGATGAGTGTGAGTTAAAACACTTTTTTTTCCTCCAGCTAGTTTTCATTTTTGAACCACTGTGCACCGGTCCCATACTGGCCGAAATTCCATGAACAATATTTCTTCCCCCGTAGAGACTCGAACCAGCGTAAGTTCCGTAGTTCTGCGCCAAAACTTCTCGCCTTAACCACTCGGCTACGGCGCGAGACTCTTGGTATCAATGAAAGACAAAAATGGTTATAGTAAGTTATCCGTAAGAGATTAGGGACTTTTGGTATTAAAGAAAGACAAAAATGGTTATTGTAAGTTATCCGTAAGAGCTAAACACATGCTGTCGTCGACTTCTTTTTAGAGCTTTTTAAGATATTCAATTCTGTGTGCATTAATTTTGTGTATTTCTTATGATTTAGGCAGCGTAAGCCATTTAAGCGTCCAAAGAGCTACTTTTTTCACATTTTCCACTGCGAAGGGCGATTTTTAAGGGTGTAGGAGTTGAGTATCACAACTATCTTATAGCCTATGTTCATTCCGAGAATCTCTGAACATTTTGCCAAAAAACCCATCACAATCGGATCAACAGTATGGCCGCGCATAAAGTTCGAACAAACAAACAAACATACAAACAAACAAACATACAAACAAACAAACATACAAACAAACAAACATACAAACAAACATACAAACATACAAACAAGCAAACATTAATTTTTATATATAAGATATCTTAATACATAACCTCAATGGTGATTTAATATTAATATTAAAAGTGTTGATTGTAACAGTTTTTGATATTATGCTTTCTTATCTTATGCAAGATACGTCAGTACATAGTACCGTTATAGTAAGAATAACTACACGAAGATAACCATCGCTAAGACATCATTCGACATGAGGAACCTCAACATTAACAACCCGATAATGGAATTAATAGCAAACCAAAACAAAAAAATAATAAATAGCAATCTTCTCAATAACTGTAAAAACCAAAAAAATAAAATAAAATAAAATAAAAATTAAAAAGTACTTGTTGCCAGGTGCCCTTGTCCCGAACTTTGTTAAATGATGTATATAACATATTAACTTCCGAAAGGCCTCCAGTTAATATTTTATATACATCATTTTAACAAAGTTGAGGACGACGGTACCTGCCAACAGGTACTTTTAATTTAAATTTTTATCTTATGAGTATTCACCTCAACGGTAATAGATAACAATTTTATTAGTATTGGGAATAAAATAAAATAATAAAAACCAGCCTCACTTCAAAACTGTTTCCAATTTAATAATTAATTCTTCATCCAAGAAGACGAGATTCCAATGGTATTCCTATATTTGCAATGATAGCAGCAATTTTCTTCAGAACTTGAAAGATAGATATTTTCTAACGTTAATAATTAATTGTCCACCGCTGTGGTCTCGAGGTAGCCTGCTGCCTTGTCACGCAGCGAGCTCGGGTTCGATCCCCGGTCGGGGCAGTTTTTCTGGGTGAGGTTTTTATCGGGGTTTTTCCTCACCTGTAAGACAAATGTCAGGAAACCTTTAAGGCCCAAACGGTCCCCGAAATCATATGGCCATCATCATCATCATCATCCTTCACGGTGTGGAAAGCAACGGGGAAGCCACCACACCTACAATTCCCTAGTAAAGCTGAAAGCATGGCATGAAAATGTTATAATTGGAGAGAAGGACCTGCCTTCGGGCAGAATTACTACGGATGGATGGAATAATTAATTCATTATTGAAATTATAGCAAGATTTAGCAAAGCGAATTAGTAATTTATGATAATAAAAATAAAAATTACTGAATAAATACAAATAATAGCATAAACAAAATTATGGCAGTGCCTGTCTTAACTTATGTAGGTGAAAATTGCACTCTTAACCGTTCAGACAGAAGGAAAATAGAAACTGCAGAAATGAAGTTCCTACGTTCAGTAGCGGGTGTGACAATTTTTGACAAGAAAAGAAGTGAGGATATTAGGAAGGACTTAAATATTTTAATTTAACAAATAGAATTGACAACATGACAAACAACTGGTATGAACATGTTAAGAGAGTGCCCACAGATAGAATCCCTCAGCTGTTACTAAAGTACAAACCAATAGGACATAGAAATGTTGGACGCCCATTTGCTAGATGGGAGGATTCATTAAATCCCACTTGATGTGAAAACAGGTCAAAAGGCCTAATTTCATGAAGCAGAAGAAGAATAGCATAAACCAACTAGATCCAACAATTAAAAAAACTTTGCAAGAACAAATTAAAAATATACATTTACAGAAAACCTAGAAGCACTCCATTTACTATAAACAATAATTCGGACATCCTTACCGAAAAAAAGGAGTTCTTTCAACAATTTAGTAAATGATATGTTGAAACTACCATTCAATAAAGACATTTACAATACAGAGTTAAATCACATTAATTACATTGCTAAAATTAAATATAAGTCAATAAAATTATAAGAAAACATACAAAGTAATAACTCTACGTACCGGTAACTGAAAATCAATAAATAATCTGATAACAAGAACATTTCTTTCTAAAATCTGTCTTATTTTAAAAACATGATCTATTTTAGGCATACATCTTCTAAATGCACATTAGTGATCACCTATTACGTCATTAATGTAGGAAGTAATTCTGGGAACTAATAAATATATTTCTTAGAATTTTGTATGAAGTTGAAAGTAATAAGATGCTCTTGTAGTTATTGCAATCAGTTTTAAGTCCTTTGTAATATATCTAAAATGATTTGTACTGCCAATCCTTCGATCTACATAATCTGCCCTTGGAATTAACAACCCTGGTTATAAAATGTTTATCATGTAAATAACTGAGATGCTCTCCATGAAGATTCTTCCATTCTTCATTCGTATCCCTTATGGAAGGGAATACCCTACATAAAAAGCTTCTTTCGAATACTTTTATTTTATTTTCATTACGTAATATAATACGAGTAGATAACTTTTCGCCCACGTACAGGCCTGTGAATATTTATGAACAGGATGAAATTGTTAGCATTCAACGAAATTCTAAATTTGGAGACCTCTCTCTGTCGGCTGCTCAACAGAGCTGTCACATAAAATGATACATGCCTTTATGTCAATTTATAAATATGTTAAATTTTGTATAAAAGTAGACCAAGGGCACATTACAGAGAGCAGTGAAGCCAATCGGGGAGTGAGACAAGGTTGCATTTTATCGCCAATGCTATTTAATCTATTCGTTGATGATATTGTAGACGTAATGCTAGAAGGAGAAATTGAGGCTCCGGAGATAAGAAATGTTAAAGTCCATGATCTGTTGTATGCAGATGATTTAATTATCTGTTCCAAGACAATCAAGGGATTGCAAAGAGGTCTTGACCTACTGGAAATATACTGTAGAAATTGGGGATTGGCAGTAAATATTAGTAAGACAAAAACAATGACGTTCAAAAATGGGGCGGTTTATGGTAGAGCAGAGGAATGGAAATACAGAGATCAAACACTTCAAATCGTGAAACATTTTGAATATCTTGGTACGACGTTGAAAATGAACGGGAAGTGGAAGAAACATATTGATATAGCATTATTCAAAGCGAGGGGACAACTTAAGAGTATTCTCAGTATTCTGGGTAGTGTGGCCGATATTCCAGTTAGTACGTTAGAAAAAATGTATGGAGCGATGGTGAGGCCAGTAATGCACTATGGTAGTTAGATTTGGGGTTTTCAAAGAACGGAAATACTAAATTAGGTATATACGCATTTTCTAAAATATATTACAGGACTTAGTAAGACCGTTTCTAACTGTGGAATTTTATATGAATTTGGGTAATTTCAGGACGACATAAATTGCAAAATTCGTGTACTTAAGTACTGTTTGCGGTTAATCCAAGGTGAACAAACAATGCTCAGAGCAATTTGTTACGACCACCAAATTAGGAACGCAAATGGGAAATTCTGGGCAGTCGAGGTTAAGAGAGAACTCCAAAAGAATGGGATGGGTTGGGTATGGGAAAAAGGGACTGAAAATCGCAAGAATGTTTGGAGAAAAATTAGAAGGAGGTTCTTAGATATAAACCGACAAAATATTTTGGCCGAATGTACGGGAAAACGATCACTATTTTTACAAAGAGACCTAAAACAAGTTTGGGGAAAATAATCTTATATACTCAATCTAGGATTTAAAGGAGAGATCAGGGCTTGCTTGGTTCTGGTTAGGGGCATGGAAATTTTTAAAAATTAGTGACGATCACGATATGCGAATACGTCCAATGTGCGGGAGCTTTGAAGACGAGATACATATACTAGGAAAATGTAACGATTTAGAATATTGGATACATATAGGCCTACTAGGAAAATGTAACGATTTAGAATATTGGAGGCATCAGTTATTATCGGAAAGATTTCTAAATTCAAATCGTGGAAGATTGGCATGTTACGAGTTACTGGTAAACCCAGAAAAGTGGATAAACCTGGGTAGATTTCTGGACAAAACGCGGAAAATAAGAACAACACTTATTCAGGGAATAAATAAATATGTTAGCAAATTTCAATGCCATTAATTCTTAATAATTCTACGCAACTAAGTTAATGTAAAATGTAATTGTATTGATATCTAATTATAATATTATTGTGGTTTTTTAAACATAAACTTATTGTAACGGACTGTCAACAGCACGTACGGCTTACTGCCCTTGCGATCCATATATGTAAATAACTTTGTACGTACCTTACTTTTAGTTTAATAAAGTCCTTATGTATGTATGTACTTAACATATTCACATATACATAGAAGTAAGTACAATAATTATTTAATATAACAAAGATGTTGACATAGTTAACTTGAAAATTCTAAACTTATGATTAAAATCTTCCTCATCCTTGGTTTTTCCCCTTTAATAGTCATCTCATTTAAAATAATTTAATATTTGCAAATTTGCATAATGTGCACTTCAACTTAAATGAAGAAGCATCTACCGTTCTACGTGTTGACATGGTACAATTCACAGGTTTCTAAATCACGTAGTTTATAATTCACCAATAGGCCTCCACATTTTATTTTAACAAGTTGTAGTTCATATTGTGTCTGGTTTTATATTTGTTAATGAATGTTCTGACAACAAAATAAATATCAGAAAATATAAGATAACTTTTTTTCATTTTATTGAAGATTTTTCTGTTCATTGTATATTATAACGTTATTGAGATCATGTATATAATATTTTTCTACTTTATAAGAGGATTGTACGTTTTTTATACTATAGGTTCGTAAGCAATGCGCCGTTTCTTATGTTGCAGTTGTTCATAGTACACGAAAAAATCCTAAATAAAGACATATTTTAATAAATGTTATTTATAGGAGATACCTAAACATGAAATACGTTATTATTTTTGTACCATAATAAACATTTTTTTTGTATCAGGACTGTGAAGGAAAAGTGCTCTGTATACAAGAAAGACAATGGTAAAGCATCATATATTTTTACAAAATGAATTATTCTTATAAATCCCATTAAATATTTTCATCATTTATTCGTTTTTATAAAATAACACAAATATATATATATATATATATATACATATATATATAAATTTTCGTACACAACATTTGTTTTATTCATTCTGATATTAAACATTATTACGATATTGTTTTCGATATTCCATTCATTAACTAAGCACAATATTGTTCTTAGTTTCCTTGTGATATGTGGAAACATATTAGATCAATGGGTCTACGGCAGCCGACAACCAAACGATAGAGTATTAACATATCACTGGACGATCTAAACCAACATTTCACAAACCCTTACGATTAAACAACAAACTATAGACGAGCTCCTATCCACACCTACTCCTTCCCGAGCAAAATTATTATTTTCCTATATAATGCCAATCGACCTTAAACTATCCCTGGACCGCATTAGAACTAAGGCACCAGGTATAGACAATATAAGCATTGAATTTTTAAAGAAAATACTCTATGCCATACTCCGAACTGTGACCCATATATTTAATGCCACAATCATGACCTCAACGTATCCTAAACCTGGAAATAAAGCTATAATCAGACCAATCCCTAAAATTAAATTACCTGTAACACCAAACGACTTTAGAACAATCAGCATCCTCCCAGTCCTTCCTAAGGCCTTGGAGAGCATTTTTCATGGACAATTAATTGATTACCTTGATATACATAATATACTCGACCCACACCGGTCAGGTTTTAGGACAGGCCACAGTAGGCAACCGCACTTCTTAAAGTTACCGAAGATGCGCGGGAAGCAATGGACAATGGCCACATGACAATATTAACACTCTCGGACTTCAGTAAAGCTGTCGACACTGTTGACACTGACATACTAATAGCAAAATTACGCGCTCTGAATCTTTCGGATTATGCTGTTAACTGGTTTCGATCCTACCTTTATGATCGCCAGCAGTGTGTATCCAATGCAGAACTTTCCTTATCGTGGCTATCGCTGAAGGGTGGCGTCCAACAAGGTTAAGTGTTAGGACCACTTCTGTTCTCTATCTATATTAATGACATATCTACTAGACTTACGTATTGTCGACATCACCGATACGCTGACCAATAGCAAATTTACATTCACTCCCATCTTGACGATGTACATGACAGACTAGACAAACTAAATTGTGACCTAGACTCAATTTCTCAATGGTCGAGGAAACATGGACTTAATCTTGATGCTAACGAGACACAATGCATAATTATAGGACATCGACGAATCCAAAGCATTATATAGTACGAAAATATCCCTATCATTCTCCTAAATGACAAAAACATCCCCTACAGCTCAGTAGTAAAACATCTGAGTATCTACATGGACTAACATCTGGACTGGAAAATCCAGATGAATAATACCTGCAAGAAAGTGTTCTCAATTCTTCAACTCTCTAAATAGTTTTAAAAATTTCCTTCCTACAAAATGAAAACAAATACTTGTACAGACTCTTAAAATTCCACACTTCGACTACTGCGAAATATTACTGATTAATCTGACAACTGATCTATCTGGCAGACTACAGCGTGCTCATAACGCGTGCATTCGATTTATATTTAATCTCCGTTGTTATGACCACGTGTACCCTTCATTTTTGGCCTTATCATGGCTAGGCCTAAATGACAGAAGAACTTTATGTTCACATACCTTACTATTCCAAATTCTGCACACATATATACCTAGTTATTTAACAACACATTTTCTAAATTTATCGGCTCATCACAATTTAGGAACAAGATCACAAGACTATTCTTTACTCTTGATACCACAGGACAGGACAAGTCTATACTCTGAATCTTACACAATATATGTGACTAGAGCATGGAACGCACTTCCCAATCATGTCAGGGACTGTCAATCGCTCTCATTATTTGAACAAATTAACTGATATCTTAAGTTCGACACAATGAAAACATTAACTGCATAACAACTATATACAGCATTCTATAAATAATCTAGGAAGCTACTTACTTTATTTTATATCACTTTAATATTATTATATTCCATGTTTTGTTAGTATTAGCTAGTATTATATCACATCATTATTGTATTTTGTTTAGTCTGTATTTTTAATAATATCTTAAAATTTTAATAAGTATGCAATTTTTTTTGTAATTCTACTATTCGCTGGTGGAGTGGAAGAGAAGGTCCTATGGCCGTACCTCTGCCAGCTAAAATAAACCATTATTATTATTATTATTATTATTATTATTATTATATATTTATTTTAAATACTAGCTAATGCCCGGCGTGCGTTGCTACGCCTAAATATATGAAATATTAAAGTTAATTAAATTGTATGGTATACGCCAAGATGAAACAAACATGCCGGTTTAAGTTTTTAATTTCGGATTTCAGGTAAACCTCCACTTCTAATTGTCGTATTTCGCTTATTTTTGGTAATACCTACCAGGGTTTATTTTAATTTGATATACTGAGATTCGTTATGAAACAAAAAATTCTGATCACTAGAGCAATTTTTAAATCATCACTTCTGGTGAACGTATACACCTAATGAATTTAGAGGGTCCAGTTTTGAATCTAAACCATCCATGGACCCGCTCAAACATACACAAAAATTGTTATCAAAATCGGCCCAAACATTTAGGCAGTTTCGGATTTCTGGTAAATTTCCACTTCTAATTATCGGATGTCGTTAATTTTTGCATCATAGCTACCTCGGTTTATTTTAATACGATATACTAAGTTTCGTTCTGAAACATCGAAAAATGTGACCGCTAGAATGACTCAATTTTTCACTTAAGGTAAACGCCTACACGTAATGGTTTTAGAGGGTCAATTGTAAATCTAAACCATCAAAGGATCCAACCAGATATTCACAGAAAAATGATCATAATCGATCCAGTCGTTTAGGAGGAATAGAGTGACAAACACACGTACAGACGAATTATATATATATATATATATATATATACTAGCGTACCCGGCAGATGTCCAGCCCGAACGTTCAAATCTCATGTCATGGGCGGACGATAAAAATATGTTACTTTTTTTACTTTTTTCAGCACTTAGGACATAATTACATATTATTAAAAAAAATTCGCAAGAAAACCTCTTACAGCCTTCTGTTGTGGCTCAAGAAGTGTGAATGATGACGTCACATAGTTATGTTGAAAACTAACGATAATGCAGATGACTACGCATCTGACATAACACAATCCCATAATCCGATCGACGCGCCACCTATCAAGTCCAATAGTGAATCTAAACTATCCAGGGACCCACTCAAACACAGGAAAAAAAATCATCCAATTCGGTCCAGTCGATATACAGCAGTTTTTAATTTCGGATTTCAAGTAAACCTCCACTTCTAATTGTCCGAATTTCGCTCGTTTTTGGACAATATTGAGTTCTGAAACGTCGAAAAATGTCACTGCTAGAGCGAGTTTTCAATTTTCACTTCAGGTGAACTCCTACAACTAATGGTTTTAGAGGGTCCAAATGTGAATCTAAATCATCGAGGGACTCAAACAGACACACACAAAAATTTAATCAAAATCGGTCCAGTCGTTTAGGAGAAGTTCAGTGACAAATACACATACAGAAGAATATTATATATATATATATATACGAGAAACTCGATCACCAGTTTACTCGTGACCGGTCAGCAACGTTCTTTGCTACTTAATACACCGAAGTTTATTTGATTTTTTAAGTGCACGATAATAGTTCATTAATTATAATCATAATTTATCTTAAAAGAATTCTCGGGGGGGGGATGGTCCCTTCCCTGGAACCGCCACTGCTTTGTAGCTCAATTTAAAATAAGAAGATTATGTAATTTTTTTAGTGCTTGGAAGGTATGATTTTTTATTTAATAAGAAATGTACACTCAGTTGAGCATTAGGGACAGCACACACACCCGGACCCAAAGTGGAGATTTTTTAAATCCCCACCCCGCCGGGACTCGAACCCGGGTCGCCGGAGTGGAAGGTAGGGACTCTACCGACTTCGCCATGGCGACGGACTTGAAAGGTATGATTCCACATGTATTTAACATAATATCTGGTTATATAGAAACACATTAAATATATCAATAAAATTACAAACCTTGAGGTGTGTATCCATATAGAATAAGAAGAAAAGCTCACTGGACTGGAACACACAACGCTAATAACGCAACTGGATATAGACCAGATGAGTTCTTAACCATCGGAAAATTCCGATGTTTAAATTTTCTTCATAAACATTAGAATTGTACCCTCCCTTGCAGATAAGTTGAGAACCGTCACATGACAATTATATTAGAGTAAAAAAAGATAAACTGATGAGAGTGAGTTAAAACAGTTTTTTTTTCCAGCTAGTGTTCATTTCTGACCCACTTGTGCAGCGGTCCCATACTGGCCGAAATTCCATGAAAAAAACGTCTTCTCCCGTAGAGACTCGAACCAGCGTAAGTTCTATAATTCTGCGCCAAGACTTCTTGCCTTAACCACTCAGCTACGGCGCGAGACTCTTGGTATTAATGAAAGACAAAAATGGTTTTTGTGAGTTCTCCGTAAGAGATAAAACATATGCTGTCGCGGACTTCATTGTAGAGCTGTTTAAGATATTCAATTCTGTGTGCATTAATTTTGTGTATTTCTTATGGTTTAGGCAGCGTAAGCATTTTAAGCGTGGAAAGAGATACTTTTTTCACGTTTCCCACTACAAGGGGCGATTTTTAAGGGTGTAGGAGTTGCGTATCACAACTCTCTTATAGCTTATGTTCATTCCGGGAATCTCCTGAACATTTTGGCAAAAACCCCATCACAATCGGATCAACGGTATGACCGCGCATAAAGTACGAACAAACAAACAAACATACAAGCAAATATACAAACAAACAAACATTAATTTAAATATATAAGATATCTTAATACATAACCTCAACGGTGCTTTAATGTTGATATTAAAAGTGTTGATTGTAACAGTTTTTGATATTATGCTATTCTCCTCTTATGCAAGATAATCAAACAAACATTAATTTATATATATATATATATATATATATATATATATATATATATATAAGATCTAAATTAATGAAAACGGAGGCATTTGTGTGGTTATGGACGTGTTGCAACTTAGGAATTTTAGGTAAGGGACCTAGTTAAACGAAATATGCTGAAATTAATCTATCGGTTATTGGATTCGTTAAACTAATTAGTTGTATTAGATATTAGATATTTTCTAACGTTAATAAACAATTGCCCACCGCTGTGGTCTCGAGGTAGCGTGCTGCCTTGTCACGCAGCGGGCCCGGGTTCGATTCCCGGTCGGGGCAGTTTTTCTGGGTGAGGTTTTTATCGGGATTTTTCCTCACCTGTAAGACAAATGTCAGGAAAACTTTAAGGCCCAAACGGTCCCCGAAATCATCCTTATCATTATCATCCTTACCATTATCATTATCATCATCATCATCCTTCACCGGTGTGGAAAGCAACGGGAAGCTACCACACCTACACAATTCCCTAGTAAAGCTGCAAGCATAGCATGAAAATGCTATGATTGCAGTGAAGGACCTGCTTTCGGGCAGAATTACTATGGATGGAGATGTATATAATGGAATGGGGTAGGCTTTAGACCTTATTTAGAGATTGTTGGAAACCCAACTGATAAAATTTAGCCATCCATAGTTTGAAAATTTCATTTTGAAGTATAGCTCGTTATTTGCTGAAATATTCTGCAAAGGCTAAATTTTGTAAATATAGTTGGTTATTTCACGTTAATTATCGAGTTTAATCGAATCCCTAAATATAGTCCGAAGCATCTCGTACCATTTAGTAAGCCTACACCTATTTTAATGGTGGGGCGTGAGTTTTAGAAAATAAACAGCTTATAACTTAGGATATATTTTGTCTGATACATATTTGATCTACTTCACAATTTCCCTCATTTGTCCACTAACTGCCCATTTCCATTATATAATGTGTTTCTATATGTGAAGATATATTTAGTGTTATTAATGTTTACTTCCAATCCCAATTTCTTAGTGTTATTTTCATTATATAATACATTTTCCTTAATAGATCCACATATCGTCCTGAGTATCTTACTTTCAAAATCAGTCAGTTGAGATGTTTCATGTGCAGTCAGAAGTCAGGTTTTACTTTTCTGTAAGTTAACACCGTTTAATTAGTAAAGTAAAGTAAAGTGAACCCACTACAGGCCCGGAGGCCCTTGGGGTAGTAGAAGGTTAAGGCTCCCACTTTTTCTAGACAATCGGCTCTTTATGTCAGCCGGGTTGTCAGCCCGCGTGACGGCCGCCTTTACCCCCAGAACAAGCGGCTGGTACTCATTTCAGTTAGAAGCTGAGTCGACCCCAGCACCATAGTGCCGCCAGAGGGTTTGGGTCAGTTTAAAAATCCTGACCCCAAAGTGCTTCATACAATCTGATTTTTGTTTCACGTGTCAATTATTTTGAATTTAAATACTTTATTTATTGAAAAAATAACATTTCTTAGCATTTTGTATTCTTTTATTTATTTATTCCTGGATATTATCATGTTTATTTAGTCTCATTAAACATGAGTCCATACATTATACGGTTATGAGTTATGTCAATTTTACTGTTTGGCACTCGCTGATAGCAAGTGCCAATTGTAATAAAATCATCACAGCCCAATTGAATTCACATTTATTATCTTAATCTCATATTGGCTAAACAGTAATTTCTCCTGTCTGTTATTTAAATGTCCCGGACCGCAAGGAAAACAAGATTATGTAAAATGCTAATACCCGGCGTGCGCGGCCACGCGTAAATAAATGATAATGTGTTTTTGTGTTTAGTTTAATAAGAAAAAAATAATTATAAATGTATGTAGTTATTTTTAGATACCCGTGCTGTTTACCCGGCGTTGCCCGGGAATCTACATATCCTGATTCACTTGGCATAAATGAGCTAAAAGACAAAATTCGTTATTTTGAGTCATCCCTAAAAGAATACTGGTGCGCCGTGCGCTGTTGTGCTTGCCCGGGAATCTACTTATCCCGACCGTCTTGGCATTATTAAAAGACAAAAATGGTTATTGTGAGTTATCCCTAAAAGATAAACATATGCTGTCACTGACTTTTTTTTAGTTTTATTTTGCAGAAAGTTCAATTCTGTGTACATTAATTTTGTGTACATGTTATGGCTTAGGCAGCTTAAGCCATTTAATCGTCAAAAAAGGGACTTCTTTTTGCGTTTTCACTAGAAAGAGTCGTTTTTAAGGGTTTAGGAGTCGAGTATCACAACTCTCTTATAACCTATGTTCATCCCGGGAATCTCCTGAACATTTTGCAAAATGCCCCACCACAATCAGCAGCGCATAAAATACCAACAAACAAACAAACGAACATTCATGTTTATATATTAGATATAACACCTAATCAATCAATCAATCAATCAACTAACAAACTCACTGGCACTGTAGAACGTGGATTATGACTTCGCGTACATGAGTTCTCCATATATCTCTGTATAATGCACCTCCCTCATATCATGATTAATGTTATTCTCCGACTTAATTCTTGACTACTTCTTGGGCGCTTTCCTTGTGGTTTTCGTTATAAACATTTTCCATTCCTACTCTTGTCTACAATTCCAAGCAAACATTGTATAATCTGACCCTTTGTCCACTTATATTATAAGCATTAAAAATGGTAGAATTAATTTATACTTTGCTCAGCAGTTACCTTCGATGGGATGTAAGAAAATGCAATGATGTACGTAGGTAAGTAGTATTTAAGGTACCTCTATAACGATTCAGATCATTAGACCCTCAATTCGATTCAGGACGTGAAAGGGCCGACAAATGTTGCTCAGAAGCTACCTATTTCAGACTTGATGTTCTTTTACAAATGGGACTCACGAATTTATTTAGCCTATTTTTGCAGGAAGTTATACTCAAAAGTTTACGTACTAAAAAATTCATCGATGTCACGGCGGCCGCATTGGAACCCGCGAATCTATTAACGAGAGACGAGCAGCGTAATCACCACGTCTAAGATTTTTATGTAAATACATATGTTTTTACATGAGTTAATGTTAAAATTTTATGTGTTTACGAATTAAGATATCTGAAGTGATATAAGACAAATTTGTTTATCCATATTTATCTATATTTCAGGGAATAGTAATCTCAACGGTAATTCAAACTCATATTTTAAAAGTATTTAAATAAATTTCATGAGGAAAAAATACAGAAAAAACTAAGACTTGTACTCAATTTTGTAAAAAGTGGACTAAGGTCATTTCTGCATGAATAGGTTAATTTATTTAAAATATTTTATTTCCATATTATTTATACTATGTATGATTGTTTCTCGAAAAAAATATCATTCTATATGCATGCTCATTTTATATCAAGCCCAGAGAATGATATTGTTTTTTATGAAATATTCCATCTGTTGAATATTACATGGAGATTTATACTGTTCATTAATTTTACTTCTTGTATTTTGTTGTAGTATAAGACAGATTTTAGAAAAGAAATGGGAATATAATGGTACCGTGTATCAACTATATGTAATTTCAAAAAAGCATATGATTCAATTAAGAGGGAAAAGTTATATAGTATCCTGCTGGAGTTCGGAATTCCTAAAAAGTTTGTTAGACTTATACGAATGTGTCTAAATGGCACAAAGAGTAGGGTGCATGTAGGCAAACAGTTTTCGGATACTTTTGAAATCCACAATGGGTTGAAGCAAGGAGATGCACTATCTCCTCTACTATTTAATTTTGTAGTAGAGAAGTTTATGCTGATGATGTAGTATCGTTGGCCGATAGCGAGGAGATACTAAAGAACAACACGCACACACTATTGAGTAATACTAAGAAATTAGGACTGGAAGTAAATATCAATAAAACTAAATATATGGTCACACGTAGAAATTCATTATATAATGGAAATGGACAGCTAATGACAAATGAGGGAAATTGTGAGGAAGTGGCTAAATTCTAATACCGAGGAACAATGATCACAAATAGGAATGAGATGCACAAAGAAATTAAACATAGGCTCAATTCTGGAAATGCATGCTATTATGCATTGCAGAGACTCTTGATGTCCCAACTCCTTTCAAAAAACGTTAAACTGAAAATATATAAAACTATCATTCTACCAGTTATATTATATGGGTGCGAATCATGGACTCTTACTTTAAGAGAGGAAAGGAGATTACAAGTATTTGAGAATAAAGTACTTAGGAAAATTTTTGGACCAAAGATAGATGAACGGACAGGTGAATGGAGAAAACTACATAACAATGAACTACATGGTCTTTATAGGAAGCCAGATATAATAAAAACAGTTAAGTCTCGTAGACTGCGATGGGCAGGACATGTTGCGCGTATGGGGAATGAAAGACTTGCATGGACGCTTCTTGTAGGAAAGCCAGAGGGAAAACGCCCAGTTGATAGACCGAGAATGAGGTGGGAGAATAACATTAACTATGATTTGAGGGAAGTAGATTATATAGGGAATGATTGGAAAGCACTAGCTCAGGATAGGGATGTATGGAGAGCTTTTGTCCGCGCGGCCACGAATCTACGGGTTCGATAGTGCCAGTGAGTAAGTAGAGCATGCCATTAAATCTTTAGAGAATGAGGAAGGCTTACAACTGAATGGTATCAATAAGGTGTTAGTTTATGCTCATGATGTAGTATTATTGGCCGATAGCGAGGAGATACTGAAGGACAACACGCACACACTATTGAGTAACACTAAGGAATTAGGACTGGAAGTAAATATCAGTAAAACTAAATATATTGTCACACGCAGAAATTCATTATGTAATGGAAATGGACGGTTAATAAAAATGAGGGAAATGTTGAAGTGGCTGAATTCAAATACCTAGGAACGATAATCCCAAATAGGAATGACATGCACAAAGAAATTAAGCGTAGGCTCAATTCTGGAAATGCATGCTATTATGCATTGCAGAGACTTTTGATGTCTCAACTCCTTTCAAAAAACGTTAAGCTGAAAATATATAAAACTATTATTCTACCAGTTATATTATATGGGTGCGAAACATGGACTCTTAATTTAAGGGAGGAAAGGAGATTACGAGTATTTGAGAATAAAGTTCTTAGGAACATTTTTGGACCAAAGAGAAATGAACAGACAGATGAATGGAGAAGACTACATAACAATGAACTACATGGTCTTTATAGGAAGCCAGATATAATAAGAACATTTAAGTCTCGTAGACTGCGATGGGCAGGACATGTTGCGCGTATAGGGAATGAAAGACGTGCATGGAAGCTTCTTGTAGGAAAGCGAGAGGTTAAAAACGCTCAGTTGGTAGACCAAGAATGAGGTGGAAGAACAACATTAACTATGATTTGAGGAAAGTAGATTATACAGGGAATGATTGGAAAACATTATCTCAGGATAGGGTTGTATGGAGAGCTTATGTCCGCGCGACCATGAACCTTAATGTTCAATAATGCCAGTGAGTAAGTAAGTAAGTGAGTATTTTTTCAGTGTATCATTAACATTTATAGAAATTTACCGTCCACAACAGTTAACACGTCATATTTAACATCAATGTATAAGGTAAAAAAAAACACAAACAAAAAACATGACTTTTTAACAGGTAGACTGCTATGAAAACTATATCAGAAACATATATTAGAATAGCGTGTTATTAAAATTATTAACTTATTCACTACAGAAAATTAAAATTCATATATAGGATACCAATTGAAGAATATGTTATGTTCCTACTAGCTTATATCCGGCGTCCGCTGCTCCGCCTAAAAATTAAAATTAATGTTTAGATGAATAAGTAAAATGAAAACATAAATATACATTTATATTTTTATATACCCCATGCGGATTACCCGGCGTTACCCGGGAATCTACTTATCCCGAACTTCTTGACACAAATGAGCAGAAGTACGAAAATTAATGTGTTTTATGTCTAGTTAAATAAGTCAGAGGAAAACATTTATATCGTAATTATTTTTAGATACCCCGTGCTGTTTACCCGGCGTTGTCCAGGAATCTACTCATCCCGATTTTCTTGGCATAAATGAGCTGAAAAACGACAATTAATGTACGGTACTTCTTATGATTAATTGAATAAGTGAAATAAAAATTAATTATAGATATATATCGTAATTATTTTAAGATTCCGTGTGCTGATTACACGGCGTTGTCCGGGAATCTACTTATCTCGATCTTCTTGGCATAAATGAGCTAAAAGACAAAATTCGTTATTGTGAGTTACCCGTAAAACAATACCCGTCATGTGCTCCTATGCTTGCACAGGAATCTACGTACTTGTCTCAATATTCTTGGCATCGCTGAAAGACAAAAATAATTATTGTGAGTTATCTGTAAGAGATAAACATATGCTGTCGCGGACTTTTTGTAGAGGTTTTTGATATATTCAATTGTGTTTACATTCATTTTGTGTATTTGTTATGGTTTAGGCAGAGTAAGCCATTTAAGCGTGCAAAGAGCTACTGTTTTCACGTTTTCCATTACACAGGCGATTTTTAAGGGTGTAGGAGTTGAGTATCACAACTCTCTTATAGCCTATGATCATTCCGAGAATCTCCTTAACATTTTGCAAAAAAAACCCACCACAATTGGGGCCGCCCATAAAGTACGAACAAACAAACAAACATTTTTATATACTACATTAAATTACATTATAAACTCTTTAAAATATATTCTAAAACTATGAAAAATTAAAATTATTGAAAATGCGGGACACGGTACCTTGATATTTAAATTTCCACTGTTAAGATAATTATTAACTAGTGCACAACACGAATATTTTTCTCAAACCTGACAACCACGATGTTTCGAAGGCGCAAGGCATCTGAGAAGCGCCGGGAAAAAAATCTACTATAATTTCTTAATATGCACTTATTCTATTAGCCATCAATTGAAATAATGATATATATATATATATAGAGACACTGACAGTGTTAAGAAGATTTGGCACGACATTTTTCAATAATGTACTGCCAAATAATAAATAATAGAATATGTATAGTATAGTTGTATATCGCCTGGACATGCAACAATTCAACGGCAGAAAATCGTTATGTCGAATGAAATACAATGAAGTGGTGTAGTGTGTGGCATACCGCACAGGCGTAGGCTATATAATAATCCAGGCTAATGTAATGCGCACAAAAGGTAATCACCCCTTATTACGTGAATTGCAATCACCACTCAAATTAATCTCTCTACATGTCATCACTGCAGCACATAATCATATAGTCCATAGCCCTTTCACTCTTCTATCCGAGGAATTTATAAAATGAACGCTTTACATGTATCTGTGTTTGTTGTAACAATAATAATAATAACATTTATTCTAGGACCGGGATTCTTATTTTTAACCCATTTTACACGTTATGAAATTTCAATATCCAAGAACGTACAGAAATATTAGTTCAAAATAATAAATAAAAGATTTATTTAAAAAATCCAAATACAACAGTACCTGTCTTAACATATTCAAGTGAGAATTGGACTCTTAACCTTTCAGATAATAGAAAAAATAGAAACTGCAGAAATTAAGTTCTTACGTTCAGTAGCAGGTGTGACAATTTAGGACATAAAAATAAATGAAGATAATAGAAAATACTTCAATAGTTTTAATTTAACAAATAGAATTGACGGCATGAGAAACAAATGGTATGAACAGGTTAAAATAATGCCAGCTGTTACTATTAAAGTACAAACCAATAGGGCATAGAAGTGTTGGACGCCCTTTACTAGATGGGAATATTTATTAATCCCATTTGGCGTGAAAACAGGCCAACAGCCTAATTTCATGAAGTAGAAGAAGAAGAAATACCACAACTAATCTACACACAGGTAAAGAGACTGAATTTAATGATTATTGGAAATCTGAAAGAGCAACAATATTGTGACACATTTTTGAGTTGGCTTTTGATTTTCGCGTGCGGTGAAGTAATTCTGGTCTCTCCATATATGGTAAATGAGAGTTGTGACTGGCGGCCCACGAAAAGTTAGGCCCGCGGATTAATTTCCACATGCGTCTATACCTGCATCTAGAAGTATCGGTCTCTCGAACTTTCTGTTTAAGAGTCGTCCAGAGTAGGATTCGAGATAATTCCTATACTGATATATATAAAAAGGTGCGAGATTCTGGTAGTCAATGAACCAGTCAATCGCCAGAGACAGTCGTGTCCATGCTGTGTGGAAGCGAACTAATTGCGACAAGAAACTGTATTAACTGGATATGTCACTTGTGTGAAGAACTGAATTATTAAACAAACATAAACTAAGAGACTTTTAGCATACAATTATTTGAGAGAATGAAGTGCAGTATTGTGAATAAATTAACAAAGGAAATTTGAAAATTTTGTGTAAACATATTTGAAGTCAAATTAGAGAAATTCATATGTTTTCCAACACCACCACCATCCCAGACAACATGTTTAAAACATCATATTGCAAGTAGCATCACGTAGAATCATAAACGTTCTTATATCAGAAATAACTACAATTAAATTACTGAATCAAAAGAATAACAGTCTAAATCGAATTTGTGGATAACCATACATTTCTATAAATAATGGATGGAGTTCCATTAGAAACGGAATGTGTAAATAATATATAATTTAATATATATTTTTTTAAATCAATGCGACCAGGTTCTTATACATCACTTTGTCCATCTTTTATATTTCTTCTCACTTCTATTCACTATATTCCCACCGCAATGAAACACACGATATTGAGAAAGTTAATCTTAAGATGTAGCTCTACATCGGGCATCTGACTATTCTTCACCCTTCCTTGTTTCAGCCACCCGGCTCTGGAATTCCCTCCTTTCTTATATCAAGGTTAAGAAAACAGTTAAAAAGTTCACTAAATATTTATTTATACAATATGGTATATAACCATGTTCTGTGTATATTTTTATTATTATTTTATTTTTTCGACTTCCTTTAACAAGTCAATTACTTAATCAAAATTTGGGTTATTATTATTATTATTATTCATATAATAATAAAAATAATTATTACAATTTAATGTTTTGTTGTTTCCTTTCAACTGTACATTGTGTTGCCTACTCCTATTATGTATTATCAAATTTTATAAGATAAATATTGTTAATATATGCATAATTTAATCCTTGTGATGTGGGAGAGAAGATCTTATGGTCTTAACTCCATCAGATAAAATAAACCCTTAATACCAAAGTAAATAATAATAATAATAATAATAATAATAATAATAATAATAATAATTATTATTATTATTATTATCCTCTTTAGGTATAAATCTTTGTTTATAAATATACTTCAGTAGATATATCCTGTTGGAATAAGGATAATAATGTTATATTTAGATAGAAAACAACGTGTCCAAGGTAGAACAAATCTCAATACTTTTTTGTATTCAATAATGGATTATGAAACCAAGTGACCAGTCTGTGTGTTAACGAGAAAGTGAGTCATTATTTAATTCTGTGCAAATATTCTGATGGTGGGAGATTTCAGATAGTAACGCTGGTAAGATATGCGTTTTATTTTATTAAAAATTAATATTAGTTCTTTGTATGACGAAATGATAAAAGTAACTATTTTAAAGCTAGATACTTGTTTTAATCTATAAAAAACTACTTCTTTGTGCGATTAAGAAACTATTTTTAACACACATATTTATTAATACGTTACGATAAAGTTACCATAAATAGAATCGACCTAGCAAGTGCTGTACAGATTCATAAAATTTATATTAATACAAATTTCATCCAACAAAGACAATATTTTTTTAAAATTTTATTTAAATTTGACAGTGTACTCTTACGTTAGTACTATATATAGCATGTTTTCTATTTCATCCTTTATATAAATGAAATATACTTATCAATATTTAAAAGTATGACTATTATCAGAAATATTATCTGGTTATTAAGCATGAATAAAATAGTCCTAAAAAATATAATACTTAATCACAAGAAAGTGGCATTCATTAAAAATGTAATAATTATATAAATATATATATATACATATATATATATATATATATATATATATATATATATATATATATATAAGAAGTAATACATGATGAAAAAGGCATGTACATTTGTGAGGAATACATCTTGTGTTCGATCAATGGGTTATAACAGACAATATCTTCGCTAAGAAAATCAGAGCTTTAAAAAGCCCTTCCGACAATACTTGATACCTGCTGGAACCATTGAAGACAAATAGGAAAGCTTCGCCTGATTTTTTCATTTTACTTTTGTTAGCTGTGTCAGAAAATATAATAAAAAAAACTGTTTTGCAGATGTCTAAATTTAATATTGCATGAGCGAAATTTGTATCTCGTTACACAGGGAACATTTACAGAACTTTAGTTACAATTTTTGTAAATTATTAAAGCTATTACTATACACATATTTACACTATTCAGGTTCGGTGAAAAACATACAATTACCACTGTTTCTTTCCAGCAGCACAAAGAATATTTACCTTTTTTTCCTCATAATAAAAAAGAACTGAAACAAATTGCATTATAAATTTATACGTATATTGAATATTTATTATTTTTGTTTAAGTAATACAAATTTTAATATATGTGTGTTATACAAGCTACTACTTATAATACGTATAATATAATTTTAACTGAATAAATTTTCTATTCAATTTTAATTATTATTTTTGACCACATCTCTTTTCATCATCATCATCATCATCATCATCATCATCATCACTCCAGGGATTAGGCAATTGCCCGTTCCGACTTCATAATGCATCAGCCCAACGTCTTCTAGGTCTTCCAACATCACGCCTTTTAAAAGTCTAATATTTTTTCTCATAATAAACAGAATGTGAAACAAATTAAAAATACAAGTTTGAATACTTATTATTTGTATTTATGTAATACATATTTTAAAACAAGTGTTAATATAGAGGGTGAAAACAATACGTAAGAGCTAATTATAACGAAAGTATGTCATCATCATCATCATCATCACTCCAGGGATTAGGCAATTGCCCGTTCCGACTTCATAATGCATCAGCCCAACGTCTTCTAGGTCTTCCAACATCACGTCTTCCTCGTGCTTGATAATTTCTTGCTAACAATTGATATCTCTCCTTACTCATTCCATCCATATGATCAATCCATTTGTGTCTGTAATTCGTGACCTTATCCAATAAAGGCTGTACTTTCAATTATTCTCTTATATCCTCATTTCTTATTCTATAAAGTCTTGTACATCCTTTTACATGTCTTAGGAACCTCATCTCCGCCGTCTGTATTCTATCCTTCTGTTTTTTCACTGGAGCCCAAGTTTCACATCCATACAATATTGTGGGAACTGCCCTAACATTATACATTTTTATCTTGGTTTCTTTTCTAATTTTATTACGAAAGTATGTTTTTCATAATTAATGCCACGAGTGTTTTCGAATTTATCTACAGGATTTGGAAATCAAGTGTGGCATTTGTTAGGACTATTTAACGAATAAAATTGAGGCCATGAGAACCATAGTGATATAAGTGACATTTTTTTACAAAAATGAGATGAATGCATAAAATTGTAGCCATTTGGTTATTTTACTTCGTGCCATAGAGATACAAGTACTTTCCATCACCTGCTGCCATCTAGAGGGAAATATGTTAACTACATAAACCAGAAATAAGCTTTGTTTCAGGTTCATACTGATACAAGTGACAAGATGGCTGCCATCAAAGAGAGCAATGATAATGCTGCTACTTTTTTTTCCCCGATTTCAATCATTCCAATACACCATGGCTTTTATCTTAACCTCAAAGCTTCTGCTTCTAACATCACTAACTCAGGAAGAGGTAGCGGAAGAGGACATGCACGAGGACAAGGGATTGGGGTTCGAGAACGGGCATGAGAGCTGTGAGAATATTGTTCCTGGAGAAGAATACTCAGATTCAGAGGAAATAAGTGATGAAAGTGATTAATCCTATCAGTGTTTGTAGAGACAGAATTCTAATGTTTATTATTTTACTGTTGGCAGACTTACGTATTTCTGAGACACTGATCTTGAACTTGATACAGATTTATACTTATTTGTAATGTATGTAACAATTCAACAAATGTATTCATGATCACATTTATTAATTGCATTTAAAAGTTACATTAGCACTAGGCTATAATGTACATCATATAGCAAATACATACCTATTTAAAGTCATACTGATACAAGTGTCATTGATAACAATAATATCAGGACCATACTGGTACAAGTGACGTTTAATTTAGGCTGTAATGGATAAATTACATGCGTTATGTACCATATGTTCATTATAGTAAGTATTTTATATGTTTCACTTGAAAATAATAAAAGTTGTTTGATAAGAAAATTGAGTGAATTATTATTCTATTATAAACTTTCAAGTGCTAATATCTCAAAACTTGATTTATGCTACTTAGATCACTATGGTTCTCATGGCCTCAATTAAGCTGTTTACTCACAAATCATTATTTAGATATAGCTATTTTATTATATTAATATATATTTAATGTAAACGACGACGATTGAAAACAAACGAGAAGTGTTTGGTTATGTTTCATTCATTCATCCACTGCAAATAGTTCATATTATTAATTGCCAAATAGGATCGCATTATTTTAAGAATAAACTCTAGTGGAGAAAAAATGAAACACCTCAAACGCTATATTATAATCAACATTATAGGTTATTAATTCAATTTTCGGAAACAACTCAGTAAAATCAGCATTTAAAAACACAATTATTGAACACTCAATTATCAAAGTGTAGATCGAAGTAATCTGTTCATTATTTGCTATATTCAACATGTATGTTGGAGAGTCAGTCACTACAAAATAATGCTCTGACCTGGTCAGAATGTTACAAACGAGGATGTTTCTTTATTTTGATAATCTAAATTAGATAATTATCGAGGTCAAACGCGACTATGGTTCGTAGTAAACGAAACTTCATTGATTGGCCATGGACTCCCATTTGGGGCATGAGTTAAATAGTGATTTCAATTTATTAATTGCCATATTTAAACATATCTCAATCAAGAGTCTTATAAACTTTAGTTCGCATGTTGTACTGGGAAAAATATTTTTTAACAATAATAATACATTTTATTCAGAATAAATTGTTGTACACACTATTGACATTCGAATAAGGAAGTACAGTATCTGTTCACGTAAAAAACATACTTATTATTAAGATATAAATAACGAGATAATGGAAATAAAAAATACAAATTTATGAAAAGTTTCAAAATTGAAAATTCAGTCAGATTAATATCAGACTGTGAATAAATTAAAGCTATGGGATGTAATATAAATGACAATAGGCTACTAATTATTATCTTACTCTTCTTGATCCTAGTTTAACCTCATATTTAAAGAAAAGTTTACAAGTTTTACGCCACTCAGACCTTAAATGACACAACCTATCGAGATATGTTTACACACTGATCACAGACGTAGTTTTCTGATAACACAAGGACATGAGACGCCTCCCGAGATGAGTGATCAGCTCAATACCAGATGCACAATTTTATTATATAAAACTTTTCTTATTGGAGGATTGCCACAAGGACAAAGTGACACAGAGAATTTTCGAAATTGATGAAATACATTTAAAAATTTCAGATTATAATGGAAGTATCTATAATATATATATATATATATATATATATATATATATATATAAATGAATGTTTGTTTGTTTGTTTGTTTGTTCGTACTTTATGCGCGGCCATACCGTTGATCCGAATTTGATGTTTTTTTTTAATTTTAGGAGATTCCCGAGATGAATATAGACTATAAGAGAGTTGAGATACCCTTAAAAACACCCTTTGTATTTAAAAACGTGAAAAAGTCCCTTTTTTAACCTTAAATGGCTTACGCTGCCTAAACCATAACAAATACACAAAATTAATGTACACAGAATTGAATAACTCGAAAACCTCTACAAAAACGTCCCCGACAGCATATGTTTATCTTTTAAGGATAACTCACAATAACCATTTTTTGTTTTTCATTGATGCAAGAAGATGGGGTAAGTAGATCCCGGGCAAGAATAAACAGTGCACGGTGGGTATTCTTTTATGGATAACTCAAAATAATGCATTTTGACTTTTAGCTCATTAAGCCAAGTACATCGGTATGCGTAGATTCCCGGGCAACGCCGGGTAATCAGCACGGGGTATCTAAAAATAATAACGATATAAATTTATATTTATTTTTCCTTTTACTTATTCAGCTAAAGTCAAAAACATATCATTTATTTAGGTGTAGCAGCGGACGCCGGGTATTAGCTAGTATTCTATAAAATATAAATTTTGTAAAGATGGTTTCTTGAAATAGAAATTGATCCTCTAATGGCACCGATGGCAATTTTAGAAAGATACAGTCTGTCCAAATCTACGAAATTCCAAAAATTAGCTAACAATCCTGATATAGTACCTCTTGACCCGATCATCAGTCCTGTTACAGTTATACAATCTAATTGGAATTTTCTTTGTAATAGTCATCGGTTGGTTTATTATTTATTCAGGTGGCTGTGCTTTTTGTTGCAACCGCGAATTTCAATTGAATTACAAATATTGATTATTTCATAATTTAAGTGTGTTTGTGTTTATTTTATTTTCAAGATATTGATAATAATATTAATTTCGTGTGTAAGTATTAGTTTTAAGTAATCTGGCTGAAAGACAGCAACTTAATTTAAATTTAACTGGATCGAGAAGGGACATTGAACGATATGGCGAATTAGTTCTAGAGACCATGAATGATAAGATATCAAGTGAATTTCCGCAAATTGGTATAGGCCTACGTGACATAAAGCTTACATTTAAGAAGAATGCCAATTTAAAAACATATGAACGTCCTAAGGAACGGAATAAGAGAACTGTAAGTAAGTCTGTTAGTTATAATAATATGCCTAATATTATAGAAACAATCTCCATGCTTCAATTAAATTAAAAACAAGATGAATATAATATATCACAAGATGATATTACTATACAGAGACTTCTTGATGATGCTGGGAATCCAAACTGCCAACAAGTTCGTAGAAAAAAACGAAAGTATAATGAAATCAGCAAGCCTCCTCAAAATATGCCATCAATAAATGTATATAATCCTTATGATACACTTATGGATGATACTGAGAATGCAGACAACATAAATTCATCTCAATCAACAAAACCACTTCCACATAAACCATCACTCATATTTATACCGGGTGTAGTTACGTACCAGAACTAAAAAATTGTGTAAAACAAAAACTTTCTGATTTAGATTTCTCACTTAGTTTACTACAACATAATTTAACGTATACCTTAACCACAGCAACGCGTGCCCGGGACTTTATATATATAAAACAAAGTCGGATAAGTTACACTATTTATAACTCAAGAACGGCTGGACCGGTTTTTATGATCTTTGATTTGTTGAATTTGTTTCCGCCCCGAATAGCAGAAAACTATTAAAACATTGGAAAAATTAACGTACATATATTTAAAGGCGATACAACGGTCGCCGGGCCAGCTAGTAAAATATTAGTCTTTTACCTGTGTTCAGAACGTATTCGCATTTCCAGACCTAGTATTTCTTTATAAGTGGAACAAGCCTCTGCATTAATACTTTTCGATCCCATTTCCACGTTAGAATAAAGTAAATTAAATAATATATGTGAAATAAACATTTTTATTAAATATATGTATGCGGTCTGTACTCTCTATTGTTTGGATATTCATATAAATAAGACAATGTAAATAAGGAAACTATTTGAACTAAGAGACATTACATAAGCAAATGGAATGTTACTGAATACTATTTTATTCCCGATTTCAAGTTTTATCAACAGAAAAAAGGACGATCTCAAATTTATAATTGCGAAATTCTACCTATCTGTCTGTCTACCCATCTGTCTGTCTATATATCTATCTATCTATCTATCTATCTATCTATCTATCTATCTATCTATCTATCTATCTATCTATCTATCTATCTACCTACCTAATCTACCTATCTCTCTCTATCAATCTATCTATCTATCCATATATATCTCAATCAATCAATCAATAAATCTATCTATCTATCTATCTATCTACCTATCTATCTTCGGCTTTTTACAACTGCTGCCGTCTTCCCGTGCCAAACCTCCAAAGTCAATGATCTTGGGCATTTTCAATGCTTAGCGCTCTTGCATGTACTATTATCCTCATGCTCTCCTTTCATATTAACTTTGGTCTCCCTCTTTTCTTCTTTCTAGTCGGTTGCAATTGTTGTAATAGTTTCGGCCATAGCGCATCTTCCATTCATAAAACATGTCCTAACCATTTTAATTCCTACTCCTCAATTCTTTCAATTATGCTTTCTTCTGCTTTGCGTTTCTAATTTCCTTATTTGTGACATGTTCTAATTTTGACTTTCTGGCACTTCTGCGCCAATAATCAATTTATAGAGCTATTAGTCAATTCTTGTAGTTCTTATTGATTGTCCATTGTATTACTGAAGTCTCAAGTTTATATGATTTGTAAAAATGCATTAAAAGTGAAAACATTGAATTTTTAGGCGGAGGACAAAAGGGAGTAAAAATGTATAATGTGGTTAACGAACAGGTGTACATTATCTGGGCTCCACATGTTATGCAATAAAAACAAACTGGGATGGAGAAGAAAATGTAAATAAATTTAATAAATTGTGCCTTGCAGCAATATAATGTTGAGCGCCAATCTGACCACTTCAAATTAATGATTTTTGTGTGGACTTTATATTCCCTTTTCCTTTGTTATATTTGTGATTTGCAAACTCATAAAAACCATATTGTAATTGAATTATTCTGTATAGGAAAGTTGGATAATAAACATCCACTGTAATATTTTACGTATTTGTAAATACGTTACATAGGGTAGAGTGGTACATTTTCGAACACCTAAGACATTTTTAATATTTCTGCATAGAATATTCCACCAAATGTTACAATTTTATTATGTACACAAGGCCACCTATCCTCTTTAGTAACCACGTGAATGTAAACAATAAACGGATAACTGTGGCTAAGAAAATATTGTTTTTCTAGTTTTATGAAATTGTTCGAAAATGTACTACAGTAGGTACTATTATAAACAGAGCATGGTACAATTTCGATCACTTACATTTGCCACAAATAAATTGTTTTTTCCCTTTAGCAACCACACGTTCTTCATGATACCAAAGATTACAAGTTTGACATCTGATCCAATCGCCTTTCAAAACAGATTCTACACTGTAATAGTTCCTGAAATAGAAACCGCATTCATCTTCCTTTGATGGTGATGAGAGAGATACGTTTCTCTCTTTTTTACTCTTGCATTCACTGGTTTTCTTATTTGAACTGTCTTTAAACAATTTCTTCATGGTACGGAGGTCTGCAATGTGTTGTGGTGATGTGAGGTGAACTGAACTAAGACAGTTTCTTTTGCGTAAAAACTTTTTCTGCTTTTCAGGTGTGGGAAGAATTTGGTGAACAATTTCTGGAGAAGTCTTACAATTTGTGGAATTTGGTACAGTCGATGGAGTCTCACTGCCAATACCTCCGAAATTTGGGGGTTCAATAATCTTTGAGTTGTCATGTTTTTCCTCGTTGCTTCTGCTGTGTCCGAAGTTGCAAGGGATGTCTTCAGGAGAAGCTGTTCCAAACGAACTGCTGGAGAAAGTTTTTTCAGTGGCACAATATCTTCGGAGAACGCCATGATTCCTGTGCAAGCAAAGCCCTTTACTGCACAAGCTACCGTGGCTGCTGTATTGAATGCCTCGCAGAATATGGGGTTGAATCTAACTTTGGACAGTGTTTGAGTGGGATTACGTTGCATCCACTCTGTTGCCTTGCGATGGTAATGGGCTTTCAGATTCTTGAAAAAGGTTCTATCCAACGGCTGTAATACATGGGTGCTGTGAGGCGGCATTTCTAGCAACTCAATTTGATTTCTTTGGCAAAATTCCAAAGCTTGGAGACTTATCTGGCTACAATGGTTGTCCATTTTGAGTAAACCTCTTCCTGGAATCTTACATTTATTGAAATGTTCCAGCCATTTTAAGAAAAGTTCTTCATTAATGTAACCCGAGTCACTCATTTCTACAACACTGCATGCTGGCAATCCATCGGCAAATTCCTGCTTCTTCCTTGCCCCTTTAAAGATGACCATAGGTGGAATATATGATCCTGATGCAGAGAAACAGGCGACAACTGTCACGTTTTCTCCTCTTTCAACATTTGTCAGACATACAACTTCTCGTTTATCTTTCTCACTGACAATTTTAAGTGGCCTGTTGTTTAGAGGAATACCACTTGCATTAACGTTGTACAGATATTGAGGTTTGTCAAACAATTCAAAATCTGACATAACTGTTCTTAAATTGCTGAAGTAATTTTTCACTTCCTTCTCGTTTAAACCTGCAGCTCTGGCTCAAGACAACCCTTCCGGTTTTCTCAAACTTATATTTCTATGCCTCTTCAAAAAGACCCGAAACCAATCTATTCCAGCCACTTTTTTCTCTGGATTCCAAGGATGTCAGATTCCAGTACTTTCAGCAATATCGTATGCAGCACGCCTCACCTGAAGAGTAGTTAAGCCTAGACCTTTCCTTTCTAGAGCCAGCAGCCTATCAACCAAAGAGTTTTCTATTTCCACGGACAATACAGTCGAGTGCCCAATTTTAACAATAGGAGGCGTATTAAGACCAAGTTGCCTATCCTTTTCTTTTCTCACCCGATCATGCAAAGTGCTGAGTGGAATTTTAAATAGCTCAGATGCACCTCTCAAAGATACATCGTCCGAAATTACACTTTCCATTGCAGTTTGAAGAACAGATGGATTCCATTTTAAGTGTACCTATCTTTCATTTAACTTGCGCGGCATCTGCAAAATGAAAATTGATACTAAATTACCTGATTAATAAGTGTTCGGAATAGTACCGAATTACTGTTCGAAATTGTACTTTTACTATGATTTTTTAAAGAGCACGTAGTTCTGATCGGGACTCACAGATGTCAGGCTTAGTTAAGTATAAATGTTCCTCAAGAATGACACCAACACTGGTAAAAAAAATATATTAATTGTTTAGAAAATTAAGTTGTAGCCAAACGAATTATTTCGTATTATGTTACATACCACTGAATTCCTGGAAGATAAAACACTTACCTTTACATAAAATTAAGTTTAATTCAGGTAACTGAAGCCCTTTTCAGAACACTTTATTACAGAGAAACTCACAAATGTTCACTCTTCCTAGCCATACATTCAACTCAGTGTTGCAAACAGTTTAACATAAAAAAAATATAGCCAAAGCTTAGCTTGTTCGGAATTGTACCATGTTCGAAATTGTACATGACATAATATTGCTTTGAGAATATACTATCTGTAACAAGGATGACTTAGAATAGAATACCAAAAGCAGCATACAACTATTCACAACGAGAAAGAAGAAGTTTGGGAAGACCAAAGAAAAAATAAAAACAGCAGCAATTTGGGGCCGGAATAGGCTTGTAAATAAGCCTAA
This sequence comes from Diploptera punctata, assembly GCA_030220185.1. Lineage (NCBI taxonomy): Eukaryota > Metazoa > Arthropoda > Insecta > Blattodea > Blaberidae > Diploptera > Diploptera punctata. The sequence goes on along the minus strand of JASPKZ010007281.1, from coordinate 487,781 downwards.
ACCATGACGAAGAAGAAGAAGAAGAAGACTATCGGTAAGAGATATTTTATTTCTAAATCTGAAAATAATTTATTTCGAAATTTGAATTTAGGATTTTGAATACGTGTAATATTCTAGTAAATCTTAGATACATGACACTAGTACCAATTCAAAGAGAAACTAAAAATGATATATCACAACTGGCAACATTGCGTAATTGACATATATTCATTGCGCATAGCTGACAGTTACAAAATGGCTGATATAGGTGACAGAGCAGCGTTCTAGTTTCTTGATTACCATGTATATCACTTTCTAACTGTTGTTCAACGAACTTTTCGTACATATTTGGTGTAGATTTTCCACTTGGCCTTCAAATTGTATCTATATATAATGGCGTAGTTCACTGTTGAGCCATAGCCTCTCCTTGATAAGGAATTAATAGATAAAGTTAATTATTAACTAACTTATTTGCTTGTATGTGTCATTATTCGGTTCTCACGGCTTAAAGTCCTTCCCAGAGGACTTGTTCCTTGGATTTTTCCGTCCTAAAAAATCCATCGATCGCGGCCGGGTTTGAACCCGCGACTCTCGGAACCAGAGACAAGGAGCATAGCCACTAGTCGTCCGCGGCCGATTCAAATCATAACTGGTACTCTGAATTCACGAAAATAGGGGGCGTTTTAAAGGAAAATCACCTGGACGCCCTACAGCGATCGAGAAAACTGTAGATAGGATTCCTGAATGTTTCACAAATAGTCCTCAAAAACAACAGCCAATCTGAGGAAGTTGACTCTGAAAGAAAGCAATATATGAGCCAACAGTTGACTATTACAAAGATAAATACCAATTAGATAGTGTAACTGTCACAGGATTGATGATCAGGGCAAGAGGTGCTAGCCTATACCAGGATCCGTAGCTAAATGTTGGAATTTCCCAAATTTGGACAGAGTGTATCTTTCTGAAATTGCCATCGCTGCCATTAGAGGATCAATTTAAATTTTAAGAAACCATCTTTATAAAATTTCTACTTTATAGAATATACTTTAATCACAATTTGAAATTTGTTAATGTACGGGCCGCGGTGGACTAGTGGTCATGCCCCTTGCCTCTGGTCCCGAGAGTTGCGGGTTCAAACCCGACCGGGGTCGATGGATTTTTTAGGATGAAAAAATCCAAGGAGTAAGTCCTCCGGGAGGGACTTTAAGCCGTGGGTCCCGATTCTGAAGATTTTCAGGCTCGTAAAAGAAGCCTAAATGAAAAGGCCTCTAAGCAAAATACCGAGTTTTCCCGTCCTAGTACTACATTGGTTTCCTAAATGTCAGTATGAGGCGGACCTCTGACCACGGTCCACTCAAATGACATCTATACGAAAACAAGTGTAACTAAATTATTATAGTTCAAATTCTTCTCTGTAGGGGGAGAGCGCCTAAATCTCTGTTAAGGGAAACATGGGCTTACAAGATTACAAGAAGATTTACAAAATGTATTTCATCAATTTCGAAATTTAATTGTCTGTATCACTTTGTCCTTGTGGCAATCCTCTGATGAGGAAAGTTTTATAGGCAGCCATAATTCCACTTCATGGAAGGTTCTGTGCAAACGTTTGCGATTTCAACCGTACCGAGTGCAAGTGCTCCTCCGGTTCCTAAATTGGGAAAATAAAACGTTTCGTCCTTTCTGCGAGATATGCAGACATATATAGACATAACGTTAGAAGCGGGATCGGAAAAATCCCTATATCTAGGTGCAACATATCCGCGACTTTGGCAAAGTGAAATTTTTTAATGCTATAAGCCGACAGAATGTGTACGACCTTCTTTTTTTTTGTAGAGAAATCAGTCAGGGGGAAGTGGGTACCTGGATATGCTCCTGCCTCTCCTGGAACAGAATGTGCCCAACTTCTTTCTTCATCTGGACAGTGCGCCCCCACTTTTGCATAATGAAGTCAGATTTGAGTTCAACACCAGACTACTGTACAGTTGGACTGGCAGGGCTGGTAATAACGATAGATAACTTCTTAGTAGGCCTCTGTGTTCACCTGACCTGACACGCCTTGCATTTTTTGTGAGGTTATGTTATAGATATTGTGTAAAAAAGATCGTCCTTTACCTAAGAACTCACATCACAGGAGCCATGTTATCAGTTGATCACATGCTACAACGTACTTGGGCTGACATGCACTACAGGCTTTAGGTGTGTCGTATTACACAAGGAGTTCACAGTGAACATTTTTAGGGTACAGGAATATAATGTTTTGAGATTATCATTCCATTGGTATTAGTTTCTTGTTTCTAAGTTTTATTAAACTAAATACATACAGTTCAAATTCCGATAGGTATTTCGTGTGTACTTTGAAAATGGAGTCCTCGCAAACAGTAGCTCTCCCTCAATCAGGGGAGTGCTGGAATTTTAGTTACTTGTATTTTGTATAATTAGCTGCATTTGGCAAATAAAAATAAATTAAACAAATGAATGTTGTGTCTACCATTATTTTATTAAAAAACAAAATAAAAACAGACATTATATATATATATATATATATATACACACACAGGTTGTAAATGAATTATACCGCATAAATTTAACTACGTATAGAGGGGTATTATATAAGCATTTTGAGGTAATGAACTAATGGTGTACGAATAAAAATGTCCAAGTTATGATTCAATTTGTTTGGATGCGAAATATGGACCCTTACTTTAAGGGAGAAAAGAAGATCACGAGTATTTGAGAATAGAGGTCTTAGAAAATTTTTTTGGACCAAAGAGAGACGAACAGACAGGTGAATGGAGAAACCCGCTAACAATGAATTTCATGGTCTTTACAGGAAGCTAGATATAATGAGAACAGTTAAGTCTCGTACTGCGATGGGCAGAACATGTTGCACGAATGGGGATTCAAAGTCGTGCATAGAAGCCTATTGTAGGAAAACCAGAGGGAAAACGCCCAGTTTGTAGGCCAAGAATGAGGTGGGAGAATAACATTAAATATGATTTTTAGGGAATTAGATTATATAGGGGATGATTGGAAAACATTGGCTCAGGATAGGGATATATGGAGAGCTTATGTCCGCGCGGCCATTAATCTACGGGTTCGATAGTGCCAATGAGTTAGTTAGATAGTTATGATTCAATTTGTAAAATGGTTGGCACGCCACTGATTATTTCAAATTAAAATGGAAATAACAAGGTACAGAGACTGTAACTTGCTACAAGCATGCGCCTTAGCTCAGTAGTTATAGCAGTCTAATACTGACGCAATCATTCGATTTATGCATCACGTTCGAAACTACCTACAGTACGTGTACACTTATTTTTTTCTTTCTTCCTTTATTAAGTACGAACTGTGAATTAGGTACGTGCGCAGATTTACTTCTAGTTTAATTGTTTATTCATTATTTTACAGAATACGGCATTGGAATGTCGGCGCAGTACACGAGTTACAAAACTATCTATGTACATATTGTACATACAATTGTTTGAAAGGTTGTAATATAATACGCATACTGTAGAGTGCAATAGATTTCGCAAATAAAATGTATAATTGTAGTGTACAGTACTTATGTACTTAGATAAAAGACAATGCAGTGATTAATAACATGAAGAGGTATAGTGTATATACATATGGCATACATAATGCTATTGGGAAATAAAAGCAATGCATTTGAGTAACCCAGAAAAAAGTGAAGCACCTGCACACTCATTAAAGAAATTGTTGAAATTGGCGATTTCCAATTTCACAACACAGTCGACATCGGCGACGAAAGGATTCTCGTACCCCGTTCAAGATACCAGGTGTCTCATGGATCACATCACATGCTGCAATTATGCATACAACTAATAGTTCATCTGTATCAACAGGGGTCGCATATACCAGTGTTTTCAGGTGTCCCCACAAAACATAATTAAGTGGACTGAGATCTGAAGAGCGAGGTAGCCACACTACAGCTGGGCTACCTCTTCTTATCCAACAGCCACGATACACTCCATCCAAATGATTTCTTACATTCCGGTAGAAATGAGGAAGAGCTCCATCGTGCTGAAACCGCAAGTTAATCCTGATGTGGAGAGGAACTTCTAGTAATGTAGGTAGGACGTACTCTAAATATGTATTATAAATGACACCATTTAATCTCTGGGGAAGAAGGTAGGGGCCAATGATGTGGCCAAAAATTATGCCTACCCATACGTTCACCGACAATCACTGCTGGTGACTCCTCTGGTAGATGGCGTGAGGATTTTCATAATCCCACATATGACTGTTCTTCGAGTTCAGAACCAGCCCATCCCTATTAAATACTGCCTCATCAGTATATCATACCGAGGAAAAGTAGTGCGGTGGCTGCAGTAAAGCCCTATTATAAAAATTGGCCCGTTGAGTGAAGTCCTGTGGCTGTAAGACTAGTACTTTTTGCAGATGAAAGGGATAAAGATGTTATTCATGCAGGATTTCCCATACATTTTGATGATTCGTACCCTTTACACGTCCGATAGAACGAGTACGAGTAGAAGGCTCGTCTGTCACCCTATGAAGAACATTTTCTTCAAAATCTGCAGTGCGGCGCGTACGTCTTGCACCGGCGTCTACTCTGTTTACCTTCAATGTCCCATGCTCCCGCAAACGCCTATCAACAGACTCGAAGGTTGTACGGTGAGGATGGCGTCTATCCGGATACCGCTTCGCGTACATGGCAGCAGATCTTACACCATTACCTTGTTCTGCACTATAAATCAGATGCATTACGGGAAGTTCAGCATAACTGTAAAGATGTTCCATGATGCTTTCATGTATTGCAACTGAACTGATACTGAAGCAACTTCTAATCAGATGTTAATTCACCAATAGAAGAATATGAATTTTGCGTATGCTCATACTAATAAAATTTCAGTGTCAACATATCACAGTATACACGCAGTGTACAATAGGAAAATAGGAACTTTGCGCAAACCCATGCTAACCAAATTTCAGTGTTAACATATCAAAGTGATGAAAGTACGAAAGAAAGAACAAGTAAAAAAGACAAAGAAAAAAGTCACCTGTCGCGATTTGAACCATCAGTATTCGAATCTTAAATCTATCACTTTGATAATTAAGGTACAAGTTAACTACATAGATTCTGCGTGTTTCACTCTGCACTAAGTCTCACACTGTACCGATTCTAATGTAACCAGTGCAGTGGCGTGCAATCATCTCTTCAGATCGAAATTTTAAGGAATTTGTTAACCCAATATTTCATAAACGTTGTTGATGAATTATTATTAGCAATCAGGATCTCGGAATTAATACTAAGATATGAAGTTATTCTAGTATAATGTTCTCTCATTATGCTCTCCTGTTGAATTATCTGTATGAAATATAATTTAGTTTAATTCCCTAGAACTCGCCCATTTTTCCTCGTAGACCATTAGTTCATTATTTCAAAATGGTTATGTAATACCCCTCTATACGCAGTTAGATTTATGCGGTATAATTCATTTAAGCACTGTATATATATTACGCGATTTTTTAATTTTTGAATAGAAATTTATATTAATTTTACCAATATTTCTAAACACCGGTAAGCTTTAAGATTTTTTAAGCATGGTTGAATTCTCGCAACGGTATGCAGAGCTCCTAGGGATCGTAACTGTCCAGCGTTCAACTTTAGACTGACTGACTTGGAAAGTAAAGCACATACGCTCTTTGGCTACGCGCTATTCCACAAACACAACGCGCGAATTTCTCTACATTTTCCGCGGACATATTTAAATGTGAGTGAAATTACACAATATATCTAATAAAAATATTTATGAATTATTCTGTTTTCACGGCGGTCCGTCATATTTCAATAAGTACCTTGAGAAATTAGTGGTTTGCCAATTTAAGGGTTGAAGAGTGTTACTCTTAATTTTGATAATTATTTCAAAATTATGCAAAGCTTCATTCATCAAATAGTTTATGAGTTCATGATCTTATTTTTCCTCCGAAAAATTTAATACATTACTTTATATGGTAGTATATGTTATTTGCAAGTATATTTGCGAAGGTTATCAATTTTACAAAATCATTAATATTTAAGTTTGTAATTAATTTTGTTTATTTTATTTTTAAATACATTTATAATTATATAGCAGAAAGAACGACCAAGAACAACCTGGAAGAATAACATTCAACATTCATTGAGGAAATTTGGTTGTAACAGTTCAAGACACAGGGGACAGAGAATGAAGGAGAACATTAATTAAGGGAATTTTGTGAATGTGTATTACAAATTGTTAACCTACAGGGAATCCATTGTAAGCGGATATATTTTTACGACGTTGCAGAGGCCCTCACTTTGCGCTATTGTGCATGCACTGGCGGCGAGCGTTTTCCGTTACTACCGGCAAATGAAGACAGTTATAAGCTACCAAATACGGAGGGTTGTTTCTGATCTCTGATAACAAATAATTTTTAAATTTTACCTTAAGAAAAACCGTGTCTTCACCATCGAGAATGCTCTAATTGATGGCTCTTAACCCCGAGGTATGGTTCGGCATCGGAGTTTCCGCTGCAGAAGACTCTTACGCAGCACAGCCATGTCTAGAAGTTCCCACTCCTCTTTATATGCTTTCCAGAGACCGTCTATTGTTCGAGGACGCCAGTTTCCCAGTGCCCTTTTGAAGAGTCCAAAGTCACTAAGTTCATCGGTGATGCATCAGGACTCTTCACTGGGATGTTGCTGAATGTAATAGCATGAATTCCAGTTTCCTGCTCCATTTGTCCAGGAACGCCAAGGTTGAACCCGAAGTGTGACTGGAGGCCTTGCCTTGGTGCACCCAGACTTGGTTTTTGTCTGTACAATAGAGAGCTGGGATTTCAGTCGGGTAAATTGGGGTGAGAACGTCTTCCTGGTAGTATTGTGAGTTGATTTTGTCCTTTTTAGCTACTCTACGAATGGTCAGTTTTTCATTGTAGCAATATCCCACGATGACCATAAATCCCTTGGAGAAACGTTATCAGCATTCGGCATACCACTTCTGAATTTTTTTTCACCCCTTTCTCTATAGTAAATTGCCCGGGGTGTGTTGCAGTCTCCTAGATAAACATATGGTTCATCAAGTGTGACCAAACATTTCCATTTTTCTCCAGCCAGGTGCTTTTCATAGTTTCATGCTGTTGGTGCGGCATTCGGCAATGTGGCAACAATTTATGAAACGTGCTTTTGTGGTGCTTCTCCATGTTTAAATCTTTGTTTATTATGGTGTTTTCAGTTTTAAGAGATATTCCCAATCTGTTCGCAATCACCCTTTGTGTGGCAGGGTTACCACCAGAGATAAGGACCTTGACTTTTCTGATTACATCTGGGGTGCGGGTAGTAGCAGGTCGTGGATTTGCCCGTTTTTTTTTTTCCTTTGGAATTAATCCCAAGCGACCCTTCCCCTTTTTATTAAACACGGAGCTAGTTCCACACTTTGACCCCATAAAATTACGTTTTTGCAAGCCTCAATAATCGCGGAATAACTATAATTATCGTCGGAAAGGGCAGTAATGTACCCTTCCCAAAACGGGTCTATCTGATTAGGCATTATGAGAGCAACACACATGCGAGTGTAACAGAAGCAGCGCACTGACAGGTTGGATCATCTTGCACACTCCTGTCCTGATGACTCACACTCCAATGTCACAATCTACTTGGCAAATCGTTATCAGAGATCGGAAACAACCCTCCATATAAATAACTTAACTAATTTAGATTATTATAAAATAGACCTACACATAGAGGTTTATTACTCACCATTTAACTGTTTTCATTATTGTTCCGTTTATATTTAACCGCTGGAAAGAATAATCTTATGTATTTATTTAGTCTGGTGGAGTTAAGGACATGTGGCCTTCCCTTCCACTCACCAGGATATATATATATGGAATTTAAATACAAAAAATTACAAACTAAACAACAAATTATCTGGTCAACGGCGGCGGCAGAATGCGATATTTCTTCTTAAAATGGATTCCCTGTATAAGTTCGTAGTCATTTATGTATTTTTAAAAAATATATTAATCATTAATATTGTTTGGAGAAAAACCTCAATGACAATGAAAATTCTCAGCGAATAATAAAAAGTACAATTATATACGCTGTGTAAATATCGTAAGGGTGCTAAAACATTTATTTGGTGTTATTTTAATAAAAATGTATAAATTTAATGTATATTATTTATAAAGTTCCACCGCTGTGTTCTTGATATAGACTCACTGACTCGTACGCAGCGGGACCGAGTGCGATCATCGGTCGGGACAGTTTTACAGAGTGATGGTTCATTTTCGGGGGGTTTTTCCTCGCCTGTAAGTCAAATCTCAAGACAATTTAGGGCCCAAAAGATCCCCGAACAACATCTTCCCATCATAATCACCATTATCATATTAACCATTTTTATATGCATACAGTATGTAAGTGGATGGTGCGTTCTGTCTTAATTTTGTGTTGACATTGAACCGATTCCTAATTCGGGGTGGCCTCCGTATCCTTGTGTGATCGGAAAAGTATCTGTGTGTCCCATACTTTAAAATCTCTGTCACGACTGGTCGCGAATGAAATTTGCCATTTATTTTTTCCAGTCGATTGTAATTTCATTAAAATTAACAATTTCGTCATAATTACAATTTTATAGTGTCATTAAAAATAAATTAGTAAATTTATTCAATAGAATAAGACGGACAAAATAATAGACACCTAGACGCAATATTGAATTTGTTTGTAAAGTAAAAAAATTAGGTGACAAAAAAAACGAAATCCAATTATATAAGAAATTATGCAGATACTGGGAAAGTCAAATGATAATAATAATAATAACAATAATAATAATAAAAATAAAAATAAGAAAAATAACAATTACAACAATAATAATAATGTTTTTATTATTTTATTTAACGACGCTTTTTAACAACTGAGGTCTGTAGCAATACGACAAAAGTCTGGGTGTGCACGACATAAATTGAGATGATGGATGATATCGAGGCAGAGTTGAGAGTTCTGGGAGTTAGAGGATGGAAGAATAAAGCAAAAAATACAAGAGAGCGGATGATTATAACAAGTAAGTTTAATGCTAAACTAAACGGGACGTGAAGTCACAGAAGAAGAAGAAGAAGAAGAAGTGTAAAAGATCCTACAATTTTTTCTCAGAGATTCTTATTTCAGACATCAGGTTCTTTTTAAGTACTGTAAATGTACGACACGGAGTCCAAAGTTTCAGTACCCTAGCAAAGGAGCCCATACTCATGATTTTTGTGTCTTGAAAATTACATCCACTTCGATTGTGTTTGAAACCGCAAAACTTGCAACCAGAGGCGAGCATGGGAACTACTATTCCACCAATACCGACTCTCTAAGAATTGTCTAACTAAAAGTACAAAACACTTTTATTTGTATAATTCACATAACATTTAAACTAGTCATTGCTGCCTATTTTAATGTTTTTCATTCAACGTGTTTTAAATATAATTCTTACACTTAAAATTTCATTAGAATCCTTATTGTATTGATACTGAAGGAGGACGCTTTCAAGAATTATTTTTCATTAATATTATAGGTTTCTATTAATAGATTGTTTGCGCAATAGTGCGTTTTGTTGTACGTACAGCAATGGCGACCATTATTGAAAGTTCAACTTCCTATATTTTGGGGTTACCAACCTAAATAACTATATTGTAATAAAGTAAGTATAATGTAATATACCATATTACAAACCGCGTGTGGGAAATAAAACCACTGCCCTCTATGTATTTTAGGTACAATGTATATACAAACATTATCAAAAACGTAATGTAAATATACATTATACGAAACAAATGACTTTATTTAAAATTAACTGAACTTTATTTGAAACAATGTAAAACATTAAATACGTACTTGCCGCCATTTTATCACTAACATTGTCTCATGGACTCCTGCACTTTCAACTTATAAACATTGCCCACACTGTTAACAAAAGTTAGTTGTTTTTAAAGAACGCAAATATTTCCAACAAAGATGTTTTTATTTTACTATCATTTATTATTTGTAAACACCATCGCGCAAAAAATAATAAACAACGCAGGCTTGTGAAGTGTTTCACAGAATCTCGCAAATTAAAAACCGAACGATAGCGAGGTTTTAAACATTTTCCTCGATTCTGTAAAAACCACTTCCCAACCTCGCATCGTAATATACTATTATAAAAGGTAAACTTGCGTTTAAAATATTCCATTCTCTGATATGAAGAACCAAGCTTAAAAATATATCTTATGGTACATTAAGTGCCGCGCCATAGCCGAATCGTTAAGGCAGGAAGCCTTGGCGCAGAGCAAGGAAATTGCTCTGGTTCGAGTCTCCGTGGGGGAAGAAATTTTCTCATGGTATTTCGGCCAGTATGGAACCGGTGTCAACCCAGCATCGTGAGGCATTTGGGTAGCTACAATAAATACCGTTTCCAGGTAAAGAAAACCAGCTATAACGGCTGGGGGACTCGACATGCTGACCACATGTCACCCCTACACTAGCTAGATGATCATCTACATCTGTGATAGACACACGTGGATGTGAAGCCAGCAGCCGTCTGGTAGGTCCTGTCGCGCCATGGAATTTATTTATTTATGGCAGTTTAAACATTATTATAGCATCTTAAAACATAATTTGAATAAATATATTAAATAGAAATAACGTGAATATATGTAGTGTAAACGAGTGTTAAGTGTGAATTGGATTAGGGAGTATAATTTTGTGTTGGTTTAAGTACGATCAGTGTGATGATGGGATTAAATTGGACAGAGCGTGTAGTAATTGAGCGTGAATAATATATAAAGTGAAATCTAATTTCAAGTGCATTCAATTCCATTAACATCTAACTCATATAAAAATTCATGCTATTTTCCAAATGCCAACACTAGGTCTATAATTATCAGAGATTACTTTTCACGATCAAAAAATCTGTTGAAATGCAAAACCTAAAACGGATGAAAATGCAGAATGTTTACACACTGCAATATGATTTTGCATTTTATTACTATCAAGTGTACTTATATGTACAGTACCGGTATTTATAAATACAAATTTAAACGTTAATACCTTAGATGTAATGGGTAGGCCATACATAATTTTCCAATTCAAGGACACATGAGTGCAAAACTCATTAAATGCAGACATAGGATATTTTCTATTCTCATTTATGGTAGCCTATTGCTATTTACAAATAACATTTTAATATTACTATTGTGTGTCCAACGGATCTGTAATATATGCGAAGTAAAGCCTACTCCCTTTTTCTGCCTCGGCAAATCATTTCCCTCCCTGCATTCCTATATCGCTCGCTTTTCTATCTCTCTCTTGCACTTGCAGTCCAGTGTTTTCAACTCGACTCTAACCTTGTATTATTCAATATACAAGAGCCATAACACTGGGGGAAGTTTGGCAACATCCCTACTCGATAAGCTACCGTGGCTGCTGTTTGCCGTAGTGGGAGGGGAGTGTGGTGAAATGGTGTGAGTATAGACGTACACTTTTTTAAGAACGATGTCAGCGCTGTAGATGCATATATCCCGAGAATACTTCAGTAGCAATTGGTACATATTTTTTATCGGTAGAGGTAAAACCAAATTATTTGTCTATGTCGCAGAAACGCAATATTATCCAGACTCACGTCCTCTATCTTTCATTTGCTCCTATCCCCGGCAGCGTAAATAAAAATCTCAATCTATTGTTGCACTTGCTCGCGTACCCATCCACGGCATTCCCTAATCCGGTCTCCCACCTATCACCTGACCTTAAATATTACTAAACTACGCCCGTTCGCGTATATCGTGGACAAATTATTTGGCTGTATGTTTAATTTCAATTGAATGATACGTATTATTTCTTATTCCTTGGATAATATATGTGTTATAATTAAATGTTTAACATTGAGCAATGCAAGCTTATTTTTCTTATCATGCCATATATATATATATATATATATATATATATATATATATATATATGTAAATTAAGAATATTTTATAGATTTCCATCAGCTTTCTTAATAATATTCACGACCGCTTTTTAAACTATGGATAACGACAGACTTTTGAATCCTAATGGCGTACTTCATAGTTCTAAAGTGTAATCATTTACCAAGGTTTTATTTATTTAGTCAGGTGGAATTAATGTCACGTGGTTTTCTCTTCCACTCACCTGAGCAAACGTATGTTACAATAGGATACAGCAATCACAATTAATTCTAACATTAAATAAGATATTAAATTTGACCAATTAAGAGTAAGAAAGACTTGCATGGAAGCTTCTTGTAGGAAAGCCAGAGGGAAAACGCCCAGTTGGTAGACCAAGAATGAGGTGGGAGAATAATATTAACTATGATTTGAGGGAAGTAGATTATACAGGGAATGATTGAAAAGCATTAGCTCAGGATAGGGATGTATGGAGAGCTTATGTCCGTGCGGCCATGAACCTACGGGTTCGATAGTGCCAGTGAGTAAGTAAGAGTAAGAGAAATAGCATAATAATATTAATGATAATTAAAATTAAAACTAAAGATAATAATAAAATGGCATCACTAGAGATTAAATTATTCGATACACAGTCCCTATCTACTGTAGATATATATAGTAGTAGTAGTAGGACTTTATTAGACAAAAAGTAAGATATTTACAATATTATTTACAAATATGGGTCGCACGGGCAGTAAGCCGTACGTGCTGTTGACAGTCCGTTACAATAAAGTAATAATTGGTACTAGTGTAAAGAAAAATAAACAAATACCGCAATAACATTACAAATAAATAAAGAAAACACAATAAAACTATTACCATTAAATAATAACACAATAGCATTATTCACTAAAAACATTAACATTACAATTACATAAAGAAAACACAATAATATTACAATTAAGTAATAACACAATAGCAATAACATTACAATTACATAAAGAAAACACAATAATAATATTACAATTAAATAATAACACAATAGCATTATACACTAAAAAAACATTAACATTACAATTACATAAAGAAAACACATTAATATTACAATTAAATAATAACACAACAGCATTATACACTAATTAATTTATATATAATTGTTAATAATTAATGGTATTGCATTTTGATAACATATATTTATTCATGAATGAGTGTTGTCCTTATTTTTCGCGTTTTGTCCAGAAATTTACCGAGGTTTATCCAATTTTCTGGATTTACCAATAACTCGTAGCATGCCAATCTTTCCCGATTTGAATTTAGAAATCTTTCCGGTAATAACTGACGTCTCCAATATTCTAAATCATTACATTTTCCTAATATATGTATCTCATCTTCAAAGTTCCCGCACATTGGACATATTCGCATATCGTGATCGTCGCTAATTTTTAGAAATTTCCATGCCCCTAGCCTAAACCAAGCAAGCCCTGATCTCTCCTTAAATCCTAGGTTGAGTATATACGATTCTTTTCCCCAGACGTGTTTTAGGTCTCTTTGTAAACACAGTGAGCGTTTTCCTGTACATTCGGCGAAGGTATCTTGTTGGTTTATATCTAAGTACCTCCTCCTTATTTTTCTCCACACGTTCTTGTGATTTTCAGTCCCTTTTTCCCATATCCAGCCCATCCCAATCTTTTGGAGTTCTCTCCTAACCTCGTCTGCCCAAAATTTAACATCTATGTTTTTAATTTGGTGGTCGTAGCAAATTGCTCTAAGCATTGTTTGTTCACCTTGGATTACTCGCAACCAGTATTTGAGTACACGAATTTTACAGTTAATATCGTCTTGGAATGACCCGAATTCATATAAAATTCCACAGTTAGAAACGGCCTTACTAAGTCCTGTAATATACTTTAGAAAATGCGTATATACCTTATTTAGTATTTCCGTTCTTTGGAAACCCCAAATCTCACTACTATAGTGCATGACTGGCCTGACCATAGCTCCATACATTTTTTCTAATGTGCTGACTGGAATATCAGGCACTCGACCCAGAATACCGAGTACACTGTTAAGTTGTCCCCTCCCTTTAAATAATGCTATATCAATGTGTTTTTTCCACTTTCCGTTCATTTTCAACGTCGTACCAAGATATTCGAAATGTTTCACGTTTTGAAGAACTTGATCTCTGTATTTCCATTCCTCTGTTCTACCATAAACCGTCCCATTTTTAAATGTCATTGTTTTTGTCTTACTAGCATTTACAGTCAATCCCCAATTCCTACAGTATATTTCCAGTAGGTCAAGACCTCTTTGCAATCCCTTGATTGTCTTGGAACAGATAATTAAATCATCTGCATACAACAGGACTGGGATTCTAACATTTCCTATCTCCGGAGCCTCAATTTCTCCTTCTAGCATTACGTCTACAATATCATCAACGAATAGATTAAATAGCATTGGTGATAAAATGCAACCTTGTCTCACTCCCCGATTGGCTTCACTGCTCTCTGTAATGTGCCCTTGGTCTACTTTTATACAAAATTTAACATATTTATAAATTGACATTAAAGCATGTATCATTTTATGAGACAATCCTTTCCGATTTAATTTTTCCCAAAGTGCGCTTCGGTCCATAGTATCAAATGCCATCTTAAAATCAATGAATGCACAAAATAATTTACCCCCCTTCATTTTCAGATTGTCATCAATTAATGTTCTCAGAACAAATAGGTTGTCCACCGTGGAGTACCCTTCTCTAAAACCTGCCTGATATTTTGAGAGCCTATTGTTCTCTTTAGCCCATTGTCTGATTCGTTCGTAAAGTACTTTACAATATATTTTTCCGAACACTGACAAGAGACAAATTCCCCTATAACTTTCTGGTATCTGTGCCCCACCTTTCCCTTTGTATAGCGGTTGGATGACACCTGTCGCCCAGGCTTCCGGATAATCTCCTCCATTAAAAAGTTTGTTGAACGCAGTTTTCAAAACGTCTAATAATTTATTGGATGATATCATATTTTTCAAGAATTCCCCTGGTATTCCATCAATTCCAGGTGCTTTACCATTCTTTAAACATTTAATGGAAGAAACCACTTCATTTTTCGAAATATCCTGATCCAGTAATTGAATATGAATTGGGTCAGGGATCTCAACTATATTTCCTTGATTATATCTTAACCTCTCATTTCCCAGCACCCTATCAAAGTAACTTCTCCATTCCCCGGGCGTTATTCTTGTCCGATTTATGGACTTTACTTTGAGTTCCCTTATCGCTTTCCATATGTCCGCAATGTTCCCACTTTCAGTCGCGACTCTCATTTCTTCGGATTTCTTATTTTGCCATGCTAGTTTTGTTTCTGCCAATAAGTCTTTATATTCCTTTCTCTCTTACGCATAATTTTTTCTGCTTTCATCTGTGCTTTCTTTTCTAAACTTTAAAAGACTACTTTCGACAAATTTCTTCTTCTTTCTACATGCATTATTGTACCACCCTTTGTCCTTCTGGTTCATTGCGTATTTAACCTTGAATTTTTCCCCTGCTTTTTGAAAACATTCTGTCAAAGTTTTAATAATTTCCTCCCCGCTAAGATCATTTAATTGCAGATCCTGTATTAGCGTTTCCAAACTCCTGTTAAATTTTTCTCTCAGATCCTCGATCCACCTGAAACGGATAATTGGCCGCAATATTGTTGCCACCTCATCATTAACTGTCTCACTAATACCTTTCATATTTAAAATAAGTTTGTTCGGGAAGTGGTGTGATTCGATTCTGGAAACTATACAGAAATTACTTAGGACTGGAATCATGTCTTGTGTGCATATTGAATAATCGATTACGCTACTTCCATTTTTTTTATTAATAAATGTCAGTTCTCCATTTTTATCTTCCCCATATTTACGATTCAGAATTTCAAGTTCAAATGCATCGCAAAAAGCTAACAATTGGTTTCCTTCTGAATTTAAAATCTTATCTTTGCTTCTCCTACCCTCACCTCGTGTTTCATTATCATCCGATTTTATAGTGATATTTTACTCCCCAATCCTACAGTTAAAGTCCCCTAAAATTATTATTCCCGCTTCCGGAAACCTATCTTTTATTTCTGCCAACGAGTCAGACAATTCAACGAAAACATTTGGATTGGCATACCTGGAATTTAGTGGTTGGCGATAAACAGACAACAGACACATTTCTGCTCTTTCTGTATGGTAATATATACAAATTGCCTCTTTTAAAGTAATATTTACATTTTTAATATATGGGTCTAAGTTAGCTTTATATAAAATGGCAACACCGCCTGGATATCTACCTCTCTTTCCTCTCTTTTGATTACCCTTCAAATAACCTTTCATATTACATAGATTTACGCATTCATTAGCTTTTAACCATGTTTCTCCTAGGGCTAATATATCAAAAGTCTCAATAAACTCTACACATCTGTCCATTGAAAGTTTTTGCTTTAACCCTTCGATATTCCATGAACCGACTGTCAACAAACCCTATTGTGTTCCCTTGTCATTAGTCTTACATGTATTTTTCGAACTTCCCCCTCTCAATAGTTCCTTTTCTGCGGGTAGATTCTGAAGTCTTAGTGATTTTCTTGTTGGAGTTCTTGTGTCCGCCGGTCGTTCACTTCTTAGAGGTGGGGTATGCTGTTTGCGTTCGGCCGTTTTTGCTGTATGTTTATTGGATTTCTGGGAGTTATTAAGGTAGTGGTCCCTCTCTCTTTCTCTCGTGTAGAATTTTCTCCCTCCTCTGCTGTAAGGAGACCACCTGCTGTTGAAGCGTCCCCTGTATGTTTTGGGGACTCGCTGTCAATGTCCTCTTCAAATTCATTTTCAGAGTTGTCCATATTTTGTAGTTTTTCCCTGCTCCAGATTCGTTCATTTATAATCAATTTATTAAATTGTATGATTGCATGGCAGCCCTGCCCCCTCGCCTCGAGCATGTGTCGCTTAAGAAAGTCTCTTCCGCGGCGCACCTTCTCACTAAAGTCTTCGGCAATATTGATACCGGTCCCTTTAAGATATTTACTGTCTCTAAGGATCCAACATTTTATTTTGTAGTGTGATAATTTGCATACAATCGGTCTCTTTCCACTATTCCAACGACCCACTCTGTGCGCTCTTTCAATATCACTGTCCACCAAATCAATTCCGATTTGCGCCACTACTCTTTTAACTATATGTTCAGTTTCTTCCCAGCTTTCTCTGTCCTCTTCATGCACACCATATATCACAATATTATTACGGCGACTCTGGTTTTCGAGATAGTCTAATTTAGATTCCAGCCATTTCAATCTGTCCTCCATCCGATGCATGTTCGTCTCAATATCACGAATTTTTTCACCCACGTTGCACTTTTCAAACCCCTCTTTCACTTCAGTTGACAATGTTTCAATCAGCTTTCTAACTTCTTCCATAATGCTTTGTCCCCTGCACACTTCAACCACTCTAACAAAAACACGTCCGCTCTTCTCGACGGCTAGCAGATATATATATATATATATATATATATATATATATATATATATATATATATATATATATATATATATAGTAAACTAATTTGTCGGTTATACAATATTTTAAAACACATCCACTTAAAATATTTCTCAATCTTAATATTTTTATATATTAGACTTACTTATTTACTCACAGGTACTATCGAACCCGAAGATTTATGACCGCGCGGATATAAGCTATCCATACATCCTTATCCTGAGCTAACGTTTTCCAATAATTCTGTATAATCTACTTCCCTCAAATAATAGTTAATGTTATTCTCCCACCTCATTCTTTGTCTACCAACTGGGCGTTTTCCTTCTGGTTTTCCTACAAGAAGCTTCCATGCACAGTCTACGAGACACAACTGTTCTTATTATATCTGGTTTCCTATAAAGACCATCTAGTTCACTGTTATGTTATAAATTAAACTTAATTAAATTATTATTAATTTATAATCTTTGAGATGTATAAGTTAGTTTGTTAGTAATAAACCTTCAGTTTGTTTTCGATCGATGTTATAATTTGACAGTCTCTGACATAAGGCCGAAAGAGTTCAATATTCTGAAACGTGAAATTATAAGAGAGAGTAATACAATGGGATGACGAGGAATTAAAACCATAATGTGCTAATTGAATCGAGTGTCTAAATTAAGTGTATTCTGCCCTCTATAGAAGAAGAAGAAGAAGAAGAAGAAGTGATTACATTTTTCATAATCTCTGATTCACAAAACCTACCGTGATTCCTTGATTTAGATTGAAATTGGCCAATACTTCTTCTCAGTCATAGAATCATTACTGTATCTTCTATCAGATTTTCCGAAACTTCCTCTTCTTCACTTTACAGGCTAGGCAAAAATTACCTGTTCCGCCTCACAGTTAATCTGTCTATCTTTTCACTGGCCTTCGTATATTCCTTGAACCTCTGGGCTTGTAGTTCAATGCTGTTTTTGTAATCTTGTTACATTCATTTTTTCTACATGTCTAAACCATTTCTCATTATATTATTTGATTTTATCATTCAACGGATATATATATATATATATTTAACTCTGTTCTTATATCTTCATTCTTTATCCGATCCAATCTTGTGCAGCCCTTTGTTCTTCTAAGAAAGTTCATTTCTACGCGTTGTATTCTACTTTATAATTTTTCGGTTATTACCCAAGTTTCGCTCCCATAAAGAATTCAGGAACTGCCAAAGTGTTATAAAACTTAAATCTAGTATCTCTTCTTGTTTTGTTCTTTAATGTTTTATGCATAGTTCCGCATATCATTTAAAATTCCGAAACTATTCGTTCAAATTCATACAGGAGTTAGAAAACATCAAAACAGATATATTTCAATAAGGAACATGTGGTCTCTGAAGTCAAGTTGTAATGTTGGGGACGATTTACACAGAAGATAGTTTAACATGCTATTATTATATTTAACATTTTCCAATACTGTTATTTTAACACAGTTCTAATAGTGGATCATATTATAATATTATAATGATATTGTGATTTTACTGCTTATAAAAGTGGTGGTGTAAATTTCTCAAATATAGATACTTTTAAACGAAGCCGGCCGTTGCTGATGGTAGTGACATCTACTTGGCAGCGGATGAAACGAGAATTTTAGATTTGTATATGTGGAAAGAATTATTAATGTTTGTACCATGTCTCGTATAGTGTAGTGACCTAGCACACTTGTATGGAATACAAGAGGTCCACGGTTCGATTCCTGGTTCAGACATTAATTTTTCTTTTCACAATATCATTATAATAATATGCTAATTATAGCAGTAGCAATCACAGAAATTACTCGAATTCATGGACACTGGTCTGTATGCACGCAGTGCATCGTCTGACCATTGATTGTTGTGTTCGTTAGAAGATTCCTGACATATCCGCAATGGTCCCAGCAGCGACGGCATTTCTAGCGACGAAGGTTTCTTCTGTTCCCACAACGGTTTCATACTCCAGCTACTTGATATGCCTCCAGAGGAAGACTTCCAGGCACGTGAGGTCAGGTGACCTGGGTGGCCAGGCACAATAGCTTACGTCAGCACCACAAACAAAATGTTCTCTAACATTACAAGTTTATTTGTGAGACTGTATGTTCCTTATCGAAATATATTGGATTTGATGATCTCTACTTCCTGTATTAATTTCAACGAATATTTTCGGAACACCCTGTATAATTATAGTTAGATGAAATCAGGTCTAATTTGATATATATTCTTATAGCGTCTCCCCAGGCCTGTCCTATTCAGTGATTATTCTGGCTTTATTATGCTGATGCATACAAAATAGTTTGCTTTGAGATTTTATTGTGAAATCTTATTTGAATTCTTCTCATTTATTTGTCAAAATTAAGGAGATTACGGGTATTTGGGAATAACGTTCTTACGAAAAGTTTTGGACCAAAGAAAGATGATCAGACAGGTGAACGGAGAAGACTACATAACAGTGAACTACATGGTATTTATAAGAAGCCAGATATAATAAGAACAGTTAAGACTTGTATACTGCGATAGGCACGACGTGTAGCACGAATGGGGAATGCAAGACGTTAATGGAAGCTTCTTGTAGGAAAACCAAAGGGGAAACGCCCAGTTGGTAGACCAAGAATGAGGTGGGATGATATCATTAACTATGATTTGAGGGAATTAGATTATACGGGGAATGATTGGAAAATATTAGCTCAGGATAGGGATGTGTGGAGAGATTATGTCCGCGCGGTCATGGACGTACAGGTGCGATAGTGCCAGTGAGTTAATTATATCATTTACTTTGTTATATTATATTAACTTTGTCTTCCTGATTATACTGAGGGGAATGACATCCTAAATATACAAAATCTGTTACCTATTCAATTATATTATTTTTATGCTAATAAAGATATGTTTATTATAAATATATATTAATATATATTATCGAATTCATGTCATCGATTTGGGTTTTTTTTAGATATTTTCATATTACAGTTTACTTAAATACCTTGATGTTTATAAAAGATGGAAAAGTCACAGGGGAAAAATTATGGAATTTTGGTCAGATATTAACGTGTTGGTCAGAGTTACCATGGAGACATCTTTCGACGTTTTAATTAATCGGAGAGAACACAAAAAAATATGTTTTGGGAGAAGTGAAATTTTTAAACATGTTAACGAGCTGGAAAGTAATTAGAGATGACAGTTGTTTGTTTCTTGCGGCAGTTGAAAGTGCGACATTCTCCCTCTTGTTAGCTGCACAGAGCGCCACAAGAAACTCTCGTTACGAGGAAACAAAAACCCAGCCCATTACTCACCGTGCAATATACTAGAATGCGAATGGGTATGTCAGAAACAGGTATTTACTCTTGTATTATTAATATCCGAACATATAGTAACGTGGAATATTTTCAACTCTCTCAACGATGTGGCCTTTTAAATAATAAAATTTTACTTTACACTGATGAACTACAACCCAAAAGGTAGAAGATATGTTGGAAGACCAAACACAAGAATGGGCTCAGCATTATTAATGAATGGGACCTGTACAAACTTCATGAGGCTTAATCCATAAAATGAAAATGATGATGATTAATTTTATTTATAATAATATATTAAACTAATTAATACCGGTGTGCGTTGTGACACCTAAATAAATGAAATGTTAAAGGTTAGTTAAATTGTATAGTGTATGCTGAGACGAACCAAACATGGCGGTTCCTAGTCAGTTTTCAATTCCGGATTTAAGGTATACCTTCACTTCTAATTATCGGATTTCACTCATGTTTGGGTACTACCTACCTCGATTTATTTTAATAGGATATACTGAGTTACGTTGTGAAACGTTGAAAAATGTGACCGCTAGAGCCATTTTTAAATTTTTACTTCAGGTGATCTCCTATGCCAAATGGTTTTAGAGGATCCAATTGTGAATCTAAACCACCGAGAGACCTAATCAGACACACACACACAAAATTTTCAACAAAATCAGTCCAGTCGTGTAGGAGTAGTTCAGTGACAAACAACGCACAGAAGAAATATATATAAGATAGAACTGATTCACTAAGCATTATATTTAAAACAAATTGACGCATTTCTTCTGCAATGATATTATTCTTAAGACGATATTAAAACTAAAAACAAGAAAACACACCATAATCCAATTCTTAACGTCGCAAGAGTTCGTAGGTTACCTGTTATGACCAACATCGAAACCATATTTTCCCTTAATCAAGGAAAAGAGGAATAAGCTTTTTGTCTTTATTCATAACCCTTTTCTTTATTTTTTATATATTTAAAGACTTTAAAAAGTCCAGAAAATTACAATTAAAGTTTAAAACCTTATGTTCGATGAATGGGTATTATTTAATATACTACCTAATTACCCGGCATTTTCCAAGAATCCACTCATCCCGACGTTTTTAATTAATTGTTTATGCCAAGTTTGATTTCGATTAAACAATTATTGGGGCCGCGAGAGCGTTAACGGACTGTGGAATTGCGATAGATGATTCACTGCCTCTTATGACGTTGCCTGGGAATCTACTTATCCTGATCGTCTTGGCGTCAATGAGCTGAAAGACAAAAATTGTTATTGACAGTTATCGGTTAAAGATAAACATATGCTGTCGCGGAATTTTTGTAGAATTTTTTTGAGATATCCAATTCTGTGTGGGGGCACGCCGTAGCGTAGTGGTTAAGGCACTGAGCTACAAGCCGGAGGGTCGAGGGTTCAAGTCCCGTTGGGGTCAGGATTTTTAAACTGACCCAAACCCTCTGGCGGCACTATGACCCTGAGGTCGACTCAGCCTCTAACGGAAATGGGTACCAGACGCTTGTTCTGGGGTAAAGGCGGCCGTCACGCAGGGCTGACAACCCGGCTGACACCAAGTGCCGATTGTCTAGAAAAACCTCCTACTACCCCAAGGGCCTCCTGAGGCCTGTTGTGGGATCACTTTACCTTTACCAATTCTGTGTACATTAATTTGGTGTATTTGTTATGCTTTAGGCAGTGTAAGCTATTAAAGTGTCCAAACGGATATTTTTTTGGTGCACCGTTGCACTTTTTTTAGCTCCGGCCCTATAGTACGTAGCCTACGGTAATATGTTAAATATGTTAATTGTTCCAAAAACGTTCTCCAGATGATGGTGAAAACCGCATTCGAATCGGTCAAATAGTTTATGAGTCCACAAAGGAAGGATAGACAGACAGACAGACAGACAGGCAGGCAGACAGACAGACAGGCAGACAGACAGACAGACAGACAGACTCACACGCCACGCCGTAGCGTAGTGGTTAAGGCACTGTGCTACAAGCCGGAAGGTCGAGGGATCGAGTCCCGGTGCGGACAGGATTTTTAAACAGACCCAAACCTTCTGGCGGCACTGGCCCGGGGGTCGACTCAGTCTCTAACGGAAATGAGTAGCAGACTCTTGTTCTGGGGGTAATGGCGGCCGTCACGCAGGGCTGACATCAAGTGCCGATTGTCAAGGAAAAGTCGGAGCCTTAACCTCCTACTACCCAAGGGCCTCCCGAGGCCTGTAGTGGGATCACTTTACCACTTTTATACATGAAAATTGTATAAAACTTTTATTTTTATTTAATTAAATGGATATGGATTTTCATCAAGTAAACGCCAAATCAATTTATTATTTATTGTTTTGTGCTAAGTAACTTGTGTCGCTGCGAATATTGGTGTGACTATTTAACTCATGTCCCAAATGGGAGTCAATGACCAATCACGTTTCAATGAATTTTGTTTTATAACCAATCAAAGTCGTGTTTCACCTCGCTATTTATCGATTTCTGTTTATAAAAAATAAAGAAATATCTCCCTTTTCGATATTCTGAACAGGTTAGAGCATAATTTTGCAGTGACTGACTCTCCAACAAATATATTGAATATGGCAAATAATGAACAATTCCTTCTAACTACACATTTGATAACTGTGTTCAATAATTGTGTTTTTAAATAATGATTTAACTGAGTTGTTTCCTAAAAACTAAATAATAACCTACAATGTTGGTTGTAACATACAGTTTTATGAGTTTCATTTCATCTCCACTAGGGTACGTTCTTACAATATTGCGATCTTAGTAGGTTATCGTTGACAGCGATCCTATTTGGCAATAAATAATATGATCATATTGCAGTGAATAAACATAACCACACATTTCTGATGTTTTCAAACATCGCTGTTTACATTAAATATATAAATATTTTAAAATATCGGTAACTATATGTAAATAGTGATTTCTGTGTAAACAGCTTAATTTTATTCGTTAAATACTCCTAACAAATGCCACTCTTGATATCCAAATCATCTCGATAAATTGGAAATCACTCATGGCATTATTTATGATACTATTTCACCCTGATGTTACAAATTGTAAGATCACTCTGTACATAAATCTTTATATATATATATATATATATAGAGGACGATTCTGTATCAATTATCGTAGGAGACGATCTAAGGTTTAGGTTAATTTATAAATCCTGATCACACGGGGATTCCAACCCGTGATTTTCACATTTGTGTTATATTTGCTTAACCGTTTATGCTACCGCACACTGTGTGAAACAGTATGCTGAAAAGAGCATATAACACAAAAAGCATTGAAATTGCATTATTTCATTTCTTTTTTGTTTACACTATTTTTCCTTTTTGTTTTACCTGTTAGCTTTCTTTTATTCTC
This sequence comes from Diploptera punctata, assembly GCA_030220185.1. Classification (NCBI taxonomy): domain Eukaryota; kingdom Metazoa; phylum Arthropoda; class Insecta; order Blattodea; family Blaberidae; genus Diploptera; species Diploptera punctata. The sequence goes on along the minus strand of JASPKZ010007281.1, from coordinate 463,701 downwards.
ACATACTGACACAAGGATTGGAACCACACCTAGACCCAAAGTGAAGTTTTAAAATCTCCTATCCTGCCGGGAATCGATCGCGGGTCGCCGGAATGGAAGGTAGGGACTCTACCGACTACGCCACGGCGACGGACTTTCAATACTTGACATACAACTTACTGCACAAACCATTAAACAAATTTGTCTCACAAATAACATAGCCCTCATTGTTCTCAAAACATAAAGGTGAAGATGCTACATTGAACATAAGTGTTATCAAATAAAGTAAATTCTCTATCTTCATAGTTACTATCAAACAATGCAATACCAACCTTAAGTCGATTATTTTCATTTTCATGATGTTATTGAGTATGGTTTTGAATAATGCATTTAAATCGAACAACATCAAATAATTAATTTATAGTTCTTAAAAATGGCACAAATGGCACATTTTAATTAAAATGACGAGAGGGCTGGAAAATACGAGTATATAAAAAATCGCAGAAGCAGTAACTACGTTTATCTTAGTGATTAATTCAGCATGTTCAATTTATAGTCCAATTTTGCCGATTTATGAAATAAACATTTTTTATTTTATTAAATTGGGGAAACTCGATTTCTGATGTTAGATTATTTAAAAATATCGGGGTGCGGAGAAAACAAATCACGTATATCCTAAGTGCTTATCTACTGTATAATGTTGTATAATTTTACATAAATTATTAATACCTACTAATTAATTTTTCCATTACTTTAATAAAGATATTAAAATTAAATCAATGTATCTTATAGGATATATTGCCAATTCAGGGTTGAATCAATTGTGTGGTATTCACTGCGTCTAAAAAAACATGGAGGTTGTTAGAGCTAATTTTTAATTAGGGGTTTCAGGTAAACACCCAATTCAAAACGGTCATATTTCACTGACATTTGAATAACACCTATCTTTTTTTACTTCAACAGCAAATATTGAATTTCGTTGTGAAACATCGAAAATTGTAACCGCTAAAGTGATATTTAAATTTTCGTTTCAGATGAACTCCTACACCTGATGATCAGATTTAGCTGGTTAAAGAATTCGACTTTACTTTTTTAATTAATTGGCATATTCCAAATTTGGTTAGGCCTATGTTAAATCACAAACTGCGGCCGCTACAACGTTAAAGGACACATGCTCATAGCTATATGCTCGTGGTGATTTTCTGTGTCTACGGCATAGAATTCATGAAATCTGATTTTTTCAAAAATGTGTTCATGAGAACAACCTAATAGCTTAATTTCTTTGAAATTCACTAAAATATATTATCCAGTAAAATAATTAAAATATAAAATTATTTATCATGCTGTTCTGTTTTAAACGCACGAGATTGGAGTTTATCCATGTCATGCACCAAAGGTTTTGAATGTCAACATCGACATAACTAATGACCGAGGCACAGGTGAGAATGGAATTTTAAGTAAGAAGGTACATGGATAACAATTTCATATAGTCTACTAGCTAATACCTGGCGTGCGCTGCTACACCTAAATAAATGATACTGTGTTTTTGCATTATAAGTTGAATAAGTAAAAGGAAAAAAATACATATAAATTTATATCGTTATTATTTTTAGATACCCCGTGCTGGTTACCCGGCGTTTCCCGGGAATCTACGCATCCCGATGCACTTAGCATAAATCAGCTGAAAGACAAAATTCGCTATTTTGAGTTATCCATAAAAGAACGCCCACCATGCGCTACTATGCTTGCCCGGGAATCTAACTTATCCCGATCTTCTTGGCATCAATGAAAGACAAAATGGCTATTGTGTGTTATCTGTAAAAGATAAACATATGCTGTCGTGAACTTTTTTATAGAGCGTTTTGAGATATTAAATTATGTGTACATTAGTTCTGTGTATTTGTTATGGTTTAGGCAGCGTAAGCCATTTAACGGTAAAAAAAGGGACTTTTTCACGTTTTTCACTACAAAGGGTGTTTTTAGGGGTGTATAAGTTGAGTATCTTAACTATCTTATAGTCTATGTTTATCCCGGGAATCTCCTGAACATTTTGCAAAAAAAAAACCATCACAATCGAATGAACGGTTTGGCCGCGGATAAAGTACAAACAAACAAACATTCATTTTTATATATTAGTTTATAATCTATAATTATTTAAAAATACCTTACAATACAAAGCAGTAAGTCTCTAATACCACCCAAAACTAAAATGGAAACTATAGCAGAATTTAAGATCTTCAAGTATGATATTTTATGGTTTAAATTTCTTCTAATAGGAAATCTCCTTGAACTCAGACAGCACAATGATGTCTGCAATTTCATTGGGAACCTAATTTAATCCAACATCACAGTCGTTTAACAGGATGAACTATTCTCTTAAAGTGAGTTACTATTTTCACAAACATTTTTGTGCTGGAGACGTTTTTGTAGGGAAGAGTTCGTCCATTTGTATTCTTCTTTTTCATTTAGCACACTCATAATTTCAGGTGTCATTTCATGAGAGAGGAGATATATTCATTGTGTACACTCATGCTTCCAAGTATGCTCCACTTGCGTCACATTTCCCAGTTTTTTTTTATTTCAGAGCCAGTAAGAATCAGGATACTCCATGTGATTATAAAACATTATTTACAATATCACTAGCAGATTTTTTATTTTAATTCATGCAGTTATATATTCAATCTCATCCATGTCATTAAACAATTGATTTTGCTCAAAATATTTTGCATTACTAAAGAAAATATAATGATAAAATAATATTCGCTTACACACATTACCAGAGCTAGGATTTTATGTAAATAAATATTTGCTTTTACGTTAGTTAAATTAAATTTATTAATTTTTTTTAAATGCCCCAGTTTTGTCTTTCAACATTCCTGGTTTATCTCCTGGCATGGCGTATTTGTAACCCACTTCTGAGGTTGGGGCGCCTGGAAGGCGGGGTTACGTTGCCCCGATGATATGATGGGTGATAATGATGATAATGGTGCGCCAGGAGAGTCCCTAATCATAAGCTTAACCTAAGATCAATATGAATGATGATGATTGCGATGGCCATATGATTTCGGGGACCGTTTGGGCCTTTAATTTTTTCCTGACATTTGTCTTACAGGTGAGGAAAAACCCCGATAAAAAACCTCACCCTGAAAACTGTCCCGACCGGGGATCGAACCCGGGCCCGCTGCGTGACAAGGCAGCACGCTACCCCTAGACCACGGCGGTGGACTAAATTTAAAATATTGTGATATGTGTATGCTTCTTGTGGGAAAGCCAGAGGGAAAACGCCCAGTTGGTAGACCAAGGATAAAGTGGGAGAATAACATAGACTATGATTTGAGAGAAGTAGGTTATACAGGGAATAATTAGAAAACATTAGGAAAGGGATGTATGGAGAGCTTATGATCGCGCGGTCATGAAGACTTGGAGGGAATGTATAATTAGGACAATCGTTAGGGTTAAAAGTGAATAAATAACAAAATAAATCAATCTGCGGGTTCGATAGTGCTAGTGAGCTAGTTAGTTATGGACAAATTAGGATATTTGGGATTTGTTTTTTCTGTATATGTCCATATTTCAGGGTAGAGTATATATTTACATATTTCAGGAAATACGTTATACATTTATACAACTGAACAATTTATGTTAAGTGTCTTCTATATTTTTACTGTGTCAAGTTAGTGTTGCCAGATAATCACTCCACATTTATTTTACTAACATTTGTATATTATAGTTGGATTCTTGAATTTATATGGAATATTGAACACACGTTTTGTTATGTGACAATTCTTATCTTCGATGTGGATGATATATTTGTTAATTGTTAAATACCAAGAGATCGTAAATCGCCATCTGAAACATTACGATTATATGAAAGTGATAATTTTCTGAAGCACTATCAACTAATGGTAAATTAATGTTTTGTAATGCCTGCCTGAAATATTTATTGCACTATTTCTTTAAAAAATCATTCCATAGTTTACTTCATATATTGAAAATACAGGACTTCCAATATAAAACCGGACTGTCCTTACGGAGTTTCACCCGGCACGCAGTGCTGTCTCTTCCTCCCGCAATTCACCCTGCCTGCCACCCGTCCTTGAACTGTTTCTTACCTTATAGAAAATGCTGGAAATGTTGTCCTCCCGCAGTTAAACAGGCATTATACCGAGTAAACACATTTAGATTCACACGGTGTAGTTCGGGCACTGTCAAATTTCTGATTTTATTTCTTATGTTGTTCTTCAGTTATTCCAATGTGTGCGGATTTGTTTTGTACACTTTGTCTTTCAGGCTACCCAACAAATAAAAATCACACACTGTTAGATCTGGGGAGCGAGTGTTTCTTATTTTGTACTGAACCAGTGGTCTCAAATTTAGTCACAAGATCGTGGATTGTCGATCTGGAAGGAGGTAATTGTCCAGGGAAGTTCCGAATAAATTCCTCGCGAACGCGACGAGCTGATTCGTATTTATTATAACATTTACACACATAAATGCGCTGCTCTAATGTCAGCTGACGTCTCATCTTGTCGAACGATAGTAAACTCACTAGTTCAAGGACGAGCGGCTGGCAGAGTGAAATGCGGACGAGGAGAGAGCGCTGCCTGACGGGTGAAACCCCGTGAGGCCGGTCCGGTTTTATATTGGAAGCCCTTTATTTAGTCCATATGCATTTAAATATTAAGACAATTTTATTAAATATAAATCGTAGCCTTGGTTATTACAATATTACGAATTACATATGAAATTGTCTTATAAATAACATTGGTTTTAAAAATGTGTCTATTGTAATACAGAATTAGTTATTTGTTTCCCAAAGCTGCATATAATATGCTATGATAGTTGCGTTTATTGTGAACATGTCAGTCATTGATTATTAATAGAAAACCATAGGATTGAGGTAATACAGCTTAAAATTAAAATCCTTTTAAAGCGCAACTACGGAAACAACATCATACAGCTTCTCCCACAGGTCAAAGAAATAAGCGAAGGAAAAGGAGATGACGTCGTTAGTGACCGTGAGTCATACAATACAAAGTTTCAATCCATCCATCCATAGTAATTCTGCCCGGGGCAGGTCTTTCACTCCAATCATAGCATTTTCATGCTATACTTTGCAGCTGTATTAAGGGATTGTAGGTGTGGTAGCTTCCCGTTGCTTTCCACATCGGTGAAGGATAATGATGATAACGATAAGGACTATGAAGATGGCCGGATGAATTTCGGGGACCGTTGGGCCCTAAGCTTCCTGACATTTGTCTTACAGGTGAGGAAACCCCCGAAAAAAACCTCACCCTGGAGCCGGTCCCGACTAGGAATCGAACCCGAAACAACACGCTATCTCGCAACCACAACGGTGGACAAAGTTTCAATAATGGCCAAAATATACAAACTATTTAGGATACATATGCCTGTTTTTTTTATATCCCTAATTTCGTGGTAAAATTTCAATTCGTTTTCACGCAATTAAATGTTTAAAAAGAATAGTTCCTGGATTACTATATACATGGCAGAAGCTTCCTTACTCTCATTTTATTGCTTTGTCCGTCTTTTGAAAACCAATACAAAGTCTCAAAAGCTATTATGATGTTGAAAGTGGTTGAAGAAACCATTTTTATATCACAGGATACATTGCCAATTTAAGAGTTAATTTAATTGTATTGTATATATTACGAGGAAGAAAATACGACTGTTCTGGAGTCAATTTCTAATTTCGGGTTTCTGACAAACTCGACGTTTAGTAGTCGGATATCATTACTACTTGGAGAACACGTTCTTCGGTTTATTTTAATAGAATATACTGAGTTTTATTGTGAAATATTCAAAATTTCGACCGGAAGAGTGATTTTTAAATTTTCGTTACATATATATTCTTACACCTCTTACCTCCGATTTTGCTGGCTAACGAACTCGACTTTATGTTTTTTTAAGTTAAATACTATATCCCAAGTTTGATTTCGATGAAGCAAAAATTGCGGCCGCTAGAGCTTTCCTGAACACACACGCACACACGCACGAACACACACACATACATACACACGCACGTACAAATAAAACACACACACACACATATATATATATATATATATATATATATATATATATATATATATATATATATACAAACATACTAGAGAACCCAGGACGTTGTTCTGGCCGAACACTTAATTCTCGTATCATGGCCGAGCGATAAAAAATAGGTTACTTTTTTACACGCTTTAAATTAGCTTGACCTGTATCTGTCTATGTAACGGAATATTTCAACATGATTTTTATCCACTTAAAAACATTGGATCGACTTAAAACTTTGTATACTTGTAAAGGACCAATGACAATGCAATAATTTCATCTTTTGTTTCTAAGTTCCTGACCAGGATCATCAGGACATCAAAAAAATAAAGACCGGTTCAATAGGTTGCGGACTTATCGACGTTTTAGTCCATCGTTGTAAGAAATTAATATTACATCCTCTGGTAGCTCCATTGATAGAGTGGTCGACTGTAGTGGTATATAATTTCAGTAATCCATAGGTCGCTGGTTCAAATCCGGCTCGGAGGATTTTTTAGAAGAGTATTACTTTTAGCTCATACTACAATAATGTCGAATTTAAAGATATTTACATTTTTATCTTATTCTGTAAACTATTAAAACTAAAAACTAAAATATAAATAATAGTTTAAAAAACTAAAACAACACGCTTTATTAGAAAACCGAACTAAAAATTGGAAAATAGTTTTAATTTCCAAAACGCTTGGGATAAAATTAAAATGGTCAACAAAAAAATCATCTCCAGCACATCTAGAATAAAACGAGAGTTATCTACAAAAAAATAATTTTACCATCAAAAGCGTGGGGTGCTTTTTATAGTTTTTACGTTTTTTTCTTAGATACTTTATTTTTACCAATATATGTTTATTATCAAATATATTGATATAGAGCACCACACGCTTTTGATGATATTTTTTTTGTCGATAACTCTAATTTTATTCTAGATGTGTTGAAGATGATTTTTTTGTTGATGACTTTAATTTTATCCCAAGCGTGTTGGAAATTAAAATTATTTTTCATTTTTTACTTTGGTTTTCTAATAAAGGTGTTGTTTTAGTTTTTAAAACTATTATTTATTACCATAAAATTCACTAATTAAGACATAATTAGATATTATTAAATAAGTTCGCAAGAAAACCTCTCACAGATAATCTGTTGTGGCTCAAGAAACGTGCATGATGACTTCACATTGTTATCGCGTGAAATATGTCGATAATGCAGATGACTATAAATCTGACATAAAAATTCCTATATCCCGATAGCAGCGCTACATAACGAGTCCAATTGTGAATCTAAACCATCCATTGACCCACTCAAACACACACACAAAAATTATCAAAATCGGTCCTGTCGTTTAGGTACTAAACATCCGTTTCTAATTGTCGGATTTCGCTCATTTTTCGACAATAACCATCCCGGCTTATTTTAATAGAATATACTGAGTTTCGTTGTGGAACGATGAAAAATGTGACCGCTAGAGCGACTTTTCAATTTTGATTTCAGATGAACTCCTACACTCAATGGTTTTAGAGAGTCCAATTGTGAATCTAAACCAAATCAGACACAAAATAATCATCAAAATCAGTCCAGTCGTTTAGGAGTAGTTCAGCGACTAACTCACGTACAGAAGAAAAAATATATAAAGATATAAATTTTGGTACGGATCAGTTTTGGTGTCTACTAGATATGATGTGCAAAAATATGTAATTTTTGTTTTCAGAACTCTTTTATGATAACAAAATCAATAGCTTCATTTCTTCTAATTATTTAATATGGATGAAGATATATACTTTTGATACAACTAGCTAAGAAAATTAAGTATTTGAATCAGCTCTCAATAATTGATATAATCTTACAAGAGAATTGTCAATCATTGCATGCCGAAACCTAACTTGAAATATCTCCTAGAGAAGCGCTGACATATACCAAGGCCGTGCTTTTTTAACTGCAAGGCACAGAAATCGAAGCCGAATCCAGTAATGGAAACCCACTGAACGGAGCATATGTACATCCCTGCATGTGTTAAGAGCGGAGTGCAGTAGGCGGGACGCGGCGCGGAAGGCGGGTAGTGCGAGTTATCCAGTGTGCCAATACATGAGTTGTATTTCTAGTCTATATTTTGAATGAGATTTAGCACTGGATTTAAGTGCTTTCCATTTAAATCGACAGATACATTTTTTGGACACGTCCCTTGTACATCACAACACTTCTCTGGAAACACTTTTGAAATTCATATTAAAGCACCGTTGAGGTTATGTAATAAGATGTTAATTATATAGTTTTTTTACCTGGTAAGTCAGTCATCCTCAACTAAGTTATTAAACTTCAAGTTATTCTAATATGGAGGTCTTTCGAAAACAATGTTTCATCTTCTGCATTTTCCAGTTAAAACAACTGACTAACCAGGTAAAAAAATTATATAATTAACATTTGGAAGTAAATTCTAGATAGATTTCGCAATGCAATGGTTGGAAGTTCCCTTGTTAGAAGCAGTATACGAAGTAGATTTTAATGTGACATATATCACTTTAAACGTAAAGTCAGGAATATTGTTCTACGTTTGTGTATGGCGTGTTGATTATGGCCTACAAGCGCTTCAAAAGGTAGAGAGTTATTTTTTTTTAAATCGATACAATAAAAGTGGTGTGGGAGGAGTGGTAGGCACGTACAATGCGGGTGTAGAATTAGCACCACCAGCTGGTCCATGTTCCCACATTGTCACCTCGTAATGGGCCTTCACCCCGATACAATGCGATGCGTTAAAACTGACATCAACCCCGCAGAGCATAGTTCATTTCATAACTTTGTGGTGTTTCTCGATTCTGCCGATATTGTGGCTACGTGCATAATGTGGAATATAATTAAGTCAACAAAAATTAAAAAGATTCCGTCTTGCAGGAACAGCGTAAACTAAGCAAATTCCTCAGCAAGTCGAATTTATTTCCCGTATTCCTGGTTTAATGTATATATATATATATATGTTATAATTAAATTTTTGATATTGAGCAATGCGAGGTTAATATGACATGATAAAAAAATAGATGCCTGGTCGGGATTTGAACCCGGACCTCCGGGTTGGTACCCCAGCGTGCTATCCATTACACCACCGAAAAAATCCAATACAAACGTTTATATTTCTTATATATATTGTATTGTCCATTATTACTAGATGGAGTGAGAACACGGTCTTCACTATCATCTGGTAGCTTAGTATAACAAGTAAGCAAATTAGAGAATAGTTCTCACTCCATCTAGTAATAATTGAGAATATATATAATTCTCATAAGCCAAATGAGCTTCTTACGTTAACTGTTAGGAATAAATGGACTGGAACACTATTATCAATAGTGATCTAACAAGAGGTTGTGTTTTTCTGGAAAAATCACGAGCGACAAAATCGCGAGTGATTTTGTCTAAAGAAAAACTCAACCTCGCGTTGGATTTTGAGTGACTATTTAGCGAACAATACATCAGAAGTTAAAAATAATTACTTACTTACTTACTTACTCACTGGGCACTATCGAACCCGTAGGTTCATGGCCGCACGGACATAAGCTCTCCATACATCCCTATCCTGAGCTAATGCTTTCCAATCATTCCCTGTATAATCTACTTCCCTCAAATCATAGTTAATGTTATTCTCCCACCTCATTCTTGGTCTACCAACTGGGCGTTTTCCCTCTGGCTTTCCTACAAGAAGCTTCCATGCAAGTCTTTCATTCCCCATACGTGCAACATGTCCTGCCCATCGCAGTCTACGAAACTTAACTATTCTTATTATATCTGGCTTCCTGTAAAGACCATGTAGTTCATTGTTATGTAGTCTTCTCCATTCACCTGTCTGTTCATCTCTCTTTGGTCCAAAAATTTTCCTAAGTACTTTATTCTCAAACACTTGTAATCTCCTTTCCCTCTCTTAAAGTAAGAGTCCATGTTTCGCACCCATATAATATAACTGGTAGAATAATTGTTTTATATATTTTCAGTTTAAAGTTTTTGAAAGGAGTTGGGACATCAAGAGCCTCTGCAATGCATAATAGCATGCATTTCCAGAATTGAGCCTATGTTTAATTTCTTTGTGCATCTCATTCCTATTTGTGATTATTGTTCCTAGGTATTTGAATTCAGCCACTTCCTCAAAATTTCCCTCATTTGTCATTAGCTGTCCATTTCCATTATTTAATGGATTTCTATGTGTGACCATATATTTAGTTTTATTGATATTTACTTCCAGTCCTAATTTCTTAGTGTTACTCAATAGTGTGTGCGTGTTGTCCTTTAGTATCTCCTCGCTATAATTATAATGTTTAATATTTATCAAATTTGAGGTTATGTATTCCGATCTTACTTCCGAGCGATTTCTAGGCCTGCTGTATAGTTATAAATAGCGTATCTTTACTGTTAAATCTCTTTGTGCTTGGCAAAATACATTAATACAGATGATTGCATGAAAAATAACTATTAACAATAATGTAGATTCATTATACAACATTTACAAAATTTCTACTTTATAGTACGTATACTTCAATTAGGCCTAAAAGTTGAATTTTTAAAAATGTATTTACAAAATGTATTTCATCAATTCCAAAAATTAATGGTCTGTATCACTTTGTCCTTGAGGCAATCCTCTAATGAGGAACGTTGTATATAGTAAAAATATATACTTTTTCTATTTAATATTTTTAGGGCAACAGAACTAACCTTTTTTTTTTGTAAATTTTGAAATTTTCTTCTATTGAAATTTCTTGCTGTACCATATCGATCGTACATTGTTTAATCGGTATAATTGTCAAAAAAGTTAATTTGCGGAGAAATGTCTCATTATGACAGGAAGAGGTAAAATTATCAAGGGGAAGAGGTAAGATTATCAATACGAAGAGACAAAATTATCGGTCTACGAGCTAAATAGTCAGAGAATAACTTGGAGTATCAAGTTTAGATGAAGAGGAGACAAAAATACCAACAAGAATTGAAAAATCACCTGAGAAGAATGGAAAGAAATAGACTTCCAACTTTGGCGCTCCAATAGGCCTATACTCCAACTGGACATAGGATCCAAGGAAAACAAAACATCGGTGGAAAGATCAAGACCATTTTTCTAGGTTTACCGTCACAGGTCACATGGCCTAAAATTAATTTCTTCATGATGATGATGATGATGATTATGAAATTATTTATATTGTCGGCCACGGTGGTCTAATAGTTAAGCTCCTTATCTCTGGTCACGAGGGTTGCTGGTTAAAACCGGGATCGATGGATTTTTTAGGATGGAAAAATCCAAGGAGCAACTCCTACGGGAGGGACTTCATAAGCCGTGGGTCCCGAGTCTGAAGAATTTCAGGCTCGTAAAATATCCTTAGGCCTGAAAAAATGCATCCAAGCAAAATTTACCGATCTCAACATCCTAGTAATAATACCTTATGCCTACTGGATATCTCGATTAGTCGGTTTGTAGACCACTTGTCATTCATGACATCTATGGGCAAGTAAGGTAACTAAATTAACTACGCCATTATGAATTTATTCGTAATGGGCTATGATTTCAGTCAAGCTACCTGTATTTGTATAAATAAAATATTTATTTATGTTTTATAAATTGCAGGAACTCAATTTATGATTCCAGCTTAATTAAAACTGTAGGACTGCAGTGAAAATAAATAAGATAAATAATCCATTTCCTACGAATTACACATTGCTTTATAATTTGACACAAACTTAAATATCTATCAAATCACTTTTCCATTACTGTATATATTTTTACATTCTTGCCCCAGGTTGTCATTTCGACATTTCTGGTGTTCTCTCTTGGAATTGCGTGTCTGGAAGGCGGGTTCACGCTGACCAGATGATATATGATGGGTGATGATGATTATAGTGGTACGCCAGGAGAGTGCATTATCCTACCCTTATAATAATGAAATTAAAATTATTATAATGGTTATTTATGATATAATTTGTCTTACAGTGAAATAATCTACTCTACACTAATATGCAGTTTGTTACGTATTCCTCATTCGATACACGTCAGAACTTCACCCATATGACTCATATCGCCATATTATGTGGGTCGGAAGAGGCTACAACAGTCCTGCTTTGTGCCCTATTCTGCCCCAAGTTAATACACAGCCTTGGAAGTCATGAGGACGTACATGAGTGTATTCTCATTAGATCATCACAACCACATGTTTTAAACACCAGTTGTTTCCTAAACCAGGTATTTTTTACCCAACATAAATTGAAGTGAATAGCGATATAAAATGAATGAAAATTATGTCACGTGATAGCGGTGGGAAGTGGAGTGGTGACATGAAATTCACGAATAGAGAGACCCTGACTGAAATTAGAAAAATTCCGGCTAATCCAATACCGACATTCTACCGGAAGTGCAAGGATTCGAATCTGAACTCGAAGTCGGGGCAGGCGCGTACACTAGCGACGATGGCAAAGAGATAATAAAAACCAACACGTACACACTATTGATTAACACTAAGAAATTGGGACTGAAAGTAATTATCAATAACACTATATGGTCACACACAGAAATATATTCTATTCTATAGTGTTCTGCCTGAGGGCAGGTCTTTCACTGCAATCATAGCATTTTCATGTACATTATATATCGGGAATGGACAGCTAATGACACTACTGGGAGATTTTGACGAAGTGGCTGAATTCAAATTACTTACTTACTTACTCACTGGCACTATCGAAACCGTAGGTTCATGGCCGCGCGGACATAAGCTCTCCATACATCCCTAACCCGAGCTAATGATTTCCAATCATTTCCTGTATAATCTTCTTCCCTCAAATCATAGTTAATGTTATTCTCCCACCTCATTCTTGGTCTACAAACTGGGCGTTTTCTCTCTGGCTTTCCTACAAGAAGCTTCCATGCACGTCTTTCATTCCCCATACGTGCAACATTTCCTGCCCATCGCAGTCTACGAGACTTAACTGTTCTTATTATATCTGGCTTCCTATAAAGACCATGTAGTTCATTGTTATGTAGTCTTCTCCATTCACCTGTCTGTTCATCACTCTTTGGTCCAAAAAATTTCCTAAGTACTTTATTCTCAAATACTTGTAATCTCCTTTCCTCCCTTAAAGTGAGAGTCCACGTTTCGCATCCATATAATATAACTGGTAGAATAATAGTTTTATATATTTTCAGTTTTACGTTTTTTGAAGGGAGTTGGGACATCGAGAGTCTCTGCAATGCATAATAGCACGCATTTCCAGAATTGAGCCTATGTTTAATTTCTTTGTGCATCTCATTCCTATTTGTGATTACTGCTCCTAGGTATTTGAATTCAGCCACTTCCTCGAAATTTCCCTCATTTGTCATTAGCTGTCCATTTCCATTATATAATGAATTTCTACGTGTGACCATATATTTAGTTTTATTGATATTTACTTCCAATCCTAATTTCTTAGTGTTACTCTACAGTATGTGCGTATTGTTCTTTAGTATCTGCTCGCTATCGGCCAACAATACTACATCATCAGCATAAACTAACAGCTTATTAATACCATTGAGTTGTAAGCCTTCCTCATTCTCTAAAGATTTAATGGCATGCTCTAGTACAAAATTAAATAGTAGAGGAGATAGTGCATCTCCTTGCTTCAACACATTCTGGATTTCAAAAGTATCCGAAAACTGTTTGCCTACACGCACCCTACTCTTTGTGCCATTTAGACTCATACATATAAGTCTAACTAACTTTTTAGGAATCCCGAACTCCAGCAGGATACTATATAACTTCTCCCTCTTAATTGAATCATATGCTTTTTTGAAGTCTACATATAGTTGATGTACAGTACCATTATATTTCCATTTCTTTTCTAAAATCTGTCTTATACTAAAAATCTGATCTGTTGTAGACCTGTTTCTTCTAAATGCACATTGATGATCTCCTAGAATGTCATCAATATAGTGAGTAAGTCTGCTTACTAATATATTCGTTAGAATTTTGTACGAAGTTGAAATTGGTACGATAATTGATTCCTTCCATTCATGTGGAAGAGCTTCTTTTTCCCAAATCATACTAAGCAACCAGCGATCTTGTGCATCAATTTTTCTACCCCTTGATTTTATCAGTTCTGCTGGGATCTCATCTGAACCTGATGCTTTATACATCTTGAATTTTTCAATCGCCATTTCAACCTCTAATGCACTTGGCTCTGCGACTAGCATTTCTGCTGTCTGTAAATTATCCTCCTCAATGTCCTGTTCTGGGGGGCACGCCGTAGCGTAGTGGTTAAGGCACTGAGCTACAAACCGGAGGGTCCAGGGTTCAAGTCCCGTTGGGGTCAGGATCTTTAAACTGACCCAAACCCTCTGGCCGCACTATGGCCCTGGGGTCGACTCAGCCTCTAACATAAATTAGTACCAGGCACTTGTTCTGGGGGTAAAGGCGGCCGTCACGCAGGGCTGACAACCCGGCTGACATAAAGTGCCGATTGTCTACAAAAAGTGGAAGCCTTAACCTCCTACTACCCCAAGGACCTCCGGGCCTGATGTGGGATCACTTTACTTTATTGTCCTGTTCTTTATGTACATTTAATAGCTGATTAAAGTAACTTTTCCATCTATTTAATATACTCCTGGAATCTGCAATCATATTCCCATTTTCATTCCGAATTATGTTTGTTCTAGCCTGAAACCCTTTCTTCTCTATACTAATTCCCTGATATTATTCTCTAATGTTCCTATTTTTTGCGTTCATTTCAAGATCATTAATCGTCTCTCTCAAATATTCCCTCTTTTTACTCTTTAGTAACTTGGTGGTTTCCCGTCTAATACTACCCAATTGCTCTAAATTTACCTCATTAGGCTCGTGTAACCATTTCATTTTTGCTAGCTTTCATTTCTTTACAATGTCGGCACATTCCTCATCAAACCATTTCTTGTTTTGCCTCTTTTTTAAACAACCAATGCTTTCTGATGCTGACAATTTAATAGTATCTCTTATAGCCACCCATTCTTTATTTATATCAGTTTCTTCTTCGTTTGTCACATTATTATCTGAAGAATCCTGTACTTCAAATCTATTAGCAATTTTGATTTGGTATTCTTGCCGTATTTCATCATATTTCAAGTTTTTTAATTCAAATTTTACAGAATCATCTTTAGCGTTTGTTCCTCTTATAAACGATAGCCGTTGTCTGATTTTCACTCTGACCAGATGATGATCCGAATTGCAGTCTGACCCTCTAACTGATCTAACATCGATAATGCTACTGTGCCAGCGTTTATCCACTAATACATGATCTATCTCGTTCCGAGTTTCTCCATCTGGGGACGTCCAGGTGTATTTATGAATATCCTTACGCTGAAATGTTGTCCTCTTAACAATGAGATTTTTTGATGTGGCAAGTGTGACTAATCTAACCCCATTGTCGTTACTATCGTCATGGAGACTGAATTTGCCTATTGTTGGTTTGAATATTTCTCGCCGCCTCACTTTTGCATTAAAATCTCCTAAGATAATTTTCATATGATATCGTGAAAGGCTATCAAATAAGCATTATAATTCTTCAGAGAACTCATCCTTGATCTTGTCATCTTTATCTTCTGTGGGGGCATGTACATTTACAATTATAAAATCATTGTTTATCCTTTAGAATTATGTATGATATCCTGTCACTGACAAACTTAATATCTCGAATAGCGGATAGGATCCTCCTTCTGACTAAAAAACCCGTTCCAAATGCAGGTTTTTCTGCACCCCCAAAGTATAATGCAAAGCTTCCTGATTTCTGACTACCTTTTCCTGGCCACCAACTTCCTGTAAAGTAACTATATCCAAGGGCGATTTATCTAATTCCCGCGTTAATGTCTCTAGTGCCCCGCTATTGTATAAAGTCCTAACATTCCATGTTCCTAGGAACATGTCCCTGTGTTTGAGCCTTTGGCATGGGTTCCCTGAAGTAGTCCCCGCCCGGAGAACCGAATGGGGGACTATTTGACCTACGGAAAATTTTACCCCAGTTGAACCCATGTCCGCATTTCTTGACGGTCCTATTTTTACGGTGAAAGATCGTCACTCTTTCGACCAAGGTACGTTTTTCGTCTGGCTTATCACCTTCGACCAGTCCGGCATGGGTAACCCTATCGGCAGCAATGCAACCGCCGGCATAGCTCTCAGGATTATTTAAGCACGCAAGCCACTCCACCACGACAAGGTAAGATACCATGGAGGGGAATTCAAATTCCTAGGAACAATAATCTCAAATAGGAATGAGATGCACAAAGAAATTAAACATAGGCTCAATTCTAGAAATGCATTGCATTATAGAGACCTCTTGACGTCCCAACGTCTTTCAAAAAATGTTATGCTAAAAATAGATAATTTAATATTAATATTATATATTGTGAGTCATATGTGTTTTGCAACTGCAGACTTGTCGATTGTTTATACTAACATCTGTTTGCAATGTAGGTAGTCACTAAATTTGCATTTTATGGTTTGTGCAGGTCTATAACTTCACCACAGTTATACGTAATTAAAAAACTGGCACTATCATACCCAGAAGTTCATGGTAGTACAGACATCTGAGCTAATACAGGGTCATCGAAAAAGCTTGCAGCAATTTCAACAATAATAGCTCAGAAACTAATTGAAATATTAAAACGAGTATTTTCTTGTCAAATTCACCAACTAAAATAGTGTTCTTTATTACCTTAGAATGTGTCTGTGTGTGCTCTGTTGGTTGCTCTGCAAACATCCAAACGATAGTCGATTTCGGCCCAACAGCGCTGGATCATCGCAGGTGTGATTGTTGCAACAACATCGGTGATCGTTTGCCTTAAATGTTGCAGATCTCTGATCGGTTCACTGCCAAGTTGGGGCTTCTAGGCTTCTAGGAGACCACTTAATAGCACCGGACCTACCAATCCACCGATCGGGGAATCTTGCATGCAGAGCGTCTCGAACGTGTTGGGAAAATTGTGGGGGCGCGCCATCTTGTTGAAAGAACAACGTTACATTATTTTCTTCTTCAATGTGGTCTACATACAGTTTTAACACGTTTAAGTAAACATCTCCTGTGATAGTCTGCTCAATAAATAAAACAAAGGATCAATGACCGGAATGCCATTGTGTACGGTGAACCAATAAGAGATCTGTAACATTTAAGACACAGGATCACCGATACTGTTGCAACAATCACCCCAGCGATGATCCAGCGATGTTGGACTGAAAAAGACTATCGGCTGGATGTTTTTACAGAGTAACCAACTGAGCGCACATAGAAACATTCTATGGTAATAAAAAAATGATTTAGTGAATTTAACAAAAAAAATAGTCGTTTTAATATCTCATACAGTTCCTGAAGTACGATTGTTTGAAAATGCTGCAATATTGTTCGATGACCCTGTATTTTCCAATCATTCCCTGTGTAATTCAACTCCCTAAAATAATTTCTAGTGTTATTTTCCCACCTCATTTTTGTACATCTATTGATTTTCCTACTAATACATTTCCATGCCCATCTTTCATTCCCCATTCGTGCCAAATTCCTGCCCAACAAGATTGGAACTGATGTATCGTTTTCACGATTGAAGTACCCGGGTTTGAAATTGCGACCCTGAAATCTGGTTCAGGACCAACTATTTCCTGGAAATTTTGCATTCAATTTTGCACTTCACAGCGTATTTTATTCCAGTTTTGCCAAACAGTACGATAAATAGAAATAATTGGGTTAGATTCATTATTTACGTTCCTTTTAAAACATTCCCAATCTTAATCAAGTGTACATATTACGTAGTGATACGTGACAGTCAACTAATTTGTAAGGGAATTGCTGTTCAAAATTATCATTTTTACGCTCATTGGTACACAAAATCTATTTCGAACTGCCCTAACTTACCACGGAGATTTACTCTCGATGTTTGGTATTTTTCTAAGTAAATGTTTTAAGTCTTTATATACCGTTACATATCAGTTTGTCCTCTAGTGATTTCAGGATTCCAACGAGATATCACATTGCCAATATGTATCCAAGAAATAGCTCTAATAACACAGTCCATCAAGTTATCTGCGGTACACTATGGATTTTGGCTAGCGAAAAATCTAATTTGCTTTATTTATTCAAAATCATGATAATTCATCATTAATATGAAGTACAAAAATTGATAAAATTTGAATATATTGTGCTTCCTGTAAGCTCTTGATTCTCTCAACGAGACTTAGGCGCTCTCCCCACAGGGATAAATTCAACCATAATAATTTAGGTTCAATTGTTTTCGAATAGATGTCATTGAGTGGCCAGGGGATAGCGTTCTGCCTCATAGTGAAATCTAAGTAAACAAGATAGTACGAGGATCGGAAAATTCGGTATATTTTGCTTAGAGGCCTTTATATTCAGGCTTAAGGATCCCTTACGAGCATGAACATTTTCAGACTCGGGACCCATGGCTTATAGTCCGTGCTTCTTGTAAGCTCTTGATTCTCTCAACGAGACTTAGGCGCTCTCCACTACAGGGATAAATTCAACGAGAATAATTTATTTTCACTTGTTTTCGAATAGATGGCATTGAGTGGCCAGGGGACAGCGTTCTGCCTCATCGTGAAATCTAAGTAAACAAGAGAATACGAGGATCGGAAAATTCGGTACATTTTGCTTAGAGGCCTTTATATATAGACTTAAAGATTCCTTACGAGGATGAACATTTTCAGACTCGGGACCCATGGCTTATAGTCCGTCCCTCAGGACTTCATCCTTGGATTTCCCATCCTAAAAAAATCATGAACCCCGGCCAGGTTTGAAACAAGGAGTGTAACCACTGGTCCATCGCGGCCAATGGACATCTTCTCTGCAGGACAAAATAAAATAATAAAAATCAAGAATTCACGTTTTTACTCGTCATTAATGAAACCTTAACAATTAGAAGGAATTGACGGAAAGCGAATCATACATGAACAAGAAGAGTATAAAGATGAATATTACTTGAATACAAGTCCATCGACAGGGGAAAAACAACAGGGAGATCCAGGCTACTGAAGAAGTTACATGAGCATGACCTACAATAATTTAACATTATCAGCCTCATCAAAATCATTATTGTATATTCACGAATTTAGGCCATTTATTGACCTGTTTCGGCCTCAAGAGAAGCACCACCCAAAATTCTTTTGAGTGGACGTCCTGGTGTTCTTATTCCTACAGGTTGATAGCTTAACATCTGTTTGAGTATCCTGTGATCTTACATTCGATGAACATGTTGCATCCATCTTAACTTGTAATCAGAAATTTTGTTTTCTAAAGGTTGCATATGTAATTCTTCTAAGATGTCTTCCATTTTTTTTCGTGATCTAGTCGTGTGTATCCTGCTGTCCTCTGAAAGTATATATCAGCAATATAGGTAATTTAATGTTGAGTTTATCAGTTATCTCTCTCGCTTTCTCCTTGCCTTAATTTAATCTCTAACATTGCTTGCCTCTTTACATACCGCACATCAACCGAGCCTTACAGAAAGACGACCTATAGTGAAAGGATTTTTAACACTGGATTACACACGTGCCTTTTTTGATCAAACAAGGACGTGGAGGGTTCCCTGGATGAGTAATCATCTTGATGTCAGAGCCACCTCAACATGAACATATTAAACAAGATACACCATTCAATCATTAATTCATATTAAATAAGTGAATATGATATTGGATGACAGTGAATGGCCACATGATGTTCGGGAAATATTTGGGCTTAAAGTTTTCCGACATTTGTCTTAAGGTGAGGAAACCTCCAAGAAAACCCTCACTCAGAAACATGTGCCGACCGGGATCGAATCTAGGCACGCTGCATACGAGGCAACTATATTATCACTACCCAAAGCGCTGAAACAAATTCCACACACACACACACACACACACACACACACTCTCATATAATAAAAAACTAAACTATAAGTATATTAAAACATTTAATTTGATTCATTATTTTAATTATATATATATATTGTCCATCGCTGTTGTCTCGAGGTAGCGTGTTGCCTAGTTACATAGCGGACCCGGGTTCGATCCCCGGTCGGGGCAGTTTTTCTGGGTGAAGTTTTTATCGGGTTTTTTCCTCATCTGTAAGACAAATGTCAGGAAACCTTTAAGGCCCAAACGGTCCGCGAAATCACATGGCCATCATCATCATCCTTATCATTACGATCATCATCATCCTTCTTCGGTGTGGAAAGCAACGGAAAGCTACCACACCTACAATTCCCTAGTAAAGCTGCAAAAGCATAGCATGAAAATCCTATGATTGCAGGGAAAGACCTGCCCTCGGGCAGAATTACTATGGATGGATTTATATATATATATATATATATATATATATATATATATATATATATATATATATATATAATTAACAACAATACGTATATGTGGAACTTTTCATTTACAACCAGAATAAACAATAGCTGAAATTGTAATTTATTAAATTCCAGAATTTATCAGCTGTATCTATTGTAAATAGTTATGTATTAGTACTTTATGGTTTAGCTGTTAAAGTGCCATAAATAATCTCATAATACTAATATATTGTTTTTAATATATCAATTATCCATACATATTTAAACAAATGTTTACAATATTGTTCTTGAAAATGATGTTTTCCAGAATTAAAAAGTAATGAAAGTACAAATTAAAACACATATGCATTGAAAATGGGTAAATAATAAATAACAGATGCAACAAACATAAATATTGAAACTTGTCATTTGAATATCGAATATAAACATTATCAAAATTCAATCAGAACATTTTA
This sequence comes from Diploptera punctata, assembly GCA_030220185.1. Taxonomy (NCBI): domain Eukaryota; kingdom Metazoa; phylum Arthropoda; class Insecta; order Blattodea; family Blaberidae; genus Diploptera; species Diploptera punctata. Next base: position 442,911 of record JASPKZ010007281.1, on the reverse strand, counting down.
ATGAAATTCTAGGCCTGTAAGCTACACATAATTATCAGTATCTACAATCTGCAATACACAAATATTCATGGAATATTTTCATACGTAAACAAAACGAGTTGAACATTTTCAACTTTTGAAGTATATTACGTATTTGTAATGACTATTTAACTCATGCCCCAAATGGGAGTCAATGACCAATCACGTTTCAATGAATTCTGTTTTACACCAATGACAGTCGTGTTTCATCTCGCTCTTTATCGATTTCTCTCTATCAGCTCCTGCTTTTGTGATAAAGAAAGCTCCTCCTTTTTTAATGTTCTGAACAGGTCAAAGCATTATTTTCCTCCAACAAATGCATTGAATATAGCAAATAATGAAAAGATTCCTTGATTTTACCGAGTTATTTACTAAAAAAATAAATGAATAACCCGTAATGTTGATTATGATATATAGTTTTATGTGTTTCATTATTTCTCCACTTGGGTGCACTCTTACAATATTGCGATCTTATTTGGCAATAAATGATATGAACAAGCAGCGGTGAATGAACATAAGCTCACATTTCTGATTTGTTTTCAAACATCGCCGTTTACATTAAATATATAACTATTTTAAAATAACTGTAGTTAAACAATGATTTGTGAGTAAACAGCTTAATTGCATTCGTTAGATAGTCCTAACAAATGCCACGAGCGATTTCCAAATTATCGATAAATATGTAGCGGACCTACACTATATGATAGGCCTGTACTCGATCCAATAAATATTATTTACTAGGAATAGCTCTGTCTTCGGCCGATAAATTTTCAACAAACAAGGATTATGAATTATTAAGTTTATTTTTAAGGTGATTAAATACTTCGACACAAATTAGATTGCGCTATTGAAACGCAGGATATATGGCAGAGATAAAGAACAGGGCGGTGCCTAGTAAATTAATTTGTAAAGTAATGACATATGTGTCAGAACATCAATCGAGGATGGTGTAATAGTATTTGAGTATAATGCTATTCTGCTACATAAATGTGAAGAAAGGATATAATGACAAAAATTGTCCATCGACCAGGAGCTTTGGAACCAAGTGAAGTCGTGAGCAAGTAGAATTTATTGTCCCATTTACGGAATATGTGATATATATATATATATATGTATATATAATTGGAGAAACTCGATTTCTGATAACAGATTTTCAAAGGAGTAAGGCTGCAGAGAAAACAAATTATGCATAACTAACTCGCTGACACTATCAAACCCGTATGTTCACATTTGCGCGGACGTAAGATCTCCATACATACTCATCCTGAACTAATGTTTTCGAATCATCCGCCTTATAATCTTCTTCCCTCAAATCATGGTTAATGTTATTCTTCCACCTCATTCTAGATTTAAGAACAGTGCGTTTCCCCTCCTTTTTCCACATGAATCTTCCATGCCTTTATATTATTCTCCATTCGTACCACATGTCCTGCCCATCGCAGTCTAAGAGACTTAACTTTTCTTATTAAATCTGGTTTCGTATAGCCTACAAATCCCATATCTCACAGTTATGTAATCTTCCCCATTCGCCTGTCTTTTCATCTCTCTCTGGTCCAGACATTTTCCTAAGAACTTCATTCTCAAGTTCATGTAATCTTTGCTCCTCCCTGAAAGTAACAGTCCAATTTTCGCATTCATATATTATAACTGGGGGAATAACACATTCATAATATTTTTTTCAGTGTGATTAATACATGTGTATATGAGGAAAACTCCTGGTTCGTTGGCCATGGCCTTCTAGGCATGTCGCGCCGTGAACTCTATACCTGGTAAACAAATACCCTCTAATAAATAATAAGAGAATTGGAAAACATGATTATCTGGGTCATCCATATAACTTATTTAAGTCAGGATGTCCACAAAGTCCTGCTACCAAAACAAAGTAACTTAGCTCGTAAACTATTTGAGATAAAACATGCTGTCTTTTGTAACATAATCTACATCTCTCAAAGTTTTGTTTACATTTGTTGCAGATTGTGATATAAATGACAGTGACGACACCACAGGAAAAGGTCCAATGTGTATGGTGGTTTGCCGAGTCTGGTAAATCACCAGTATCTCCATGTCCGAACGTTATGACAGTTAACATGTCCAGACATACAGAAAGTCGCTTGATCAGAGACCATCACCCTCTGCAGGCACTCATTGTCTTCATCAGTTGCGTTCAGGATGGAATCAGCAAATTCAGTACGCCGAGGGAAGTGTTTAATTTGCGTAATTTTCACTTTATAGGCCTGAATGTGTAGCCGCTTATAGAGAACTTTATGAATGGTAGATCTTCGTCAAAACTGTTCACGTGAAGCACGACGAATCGATTTTTGAGGTCTGTATTGAAATGCAAGTTACACATTGTTAACAGTTTTTTTGGCTCAAACCTTGTCGTCCACTCCGTGGCAAGTCCATTACACTGCCAGTCGCTAGAAATTTCTCGGTACATCTAATTATGGACTATTTGGATGGATTATCTCTTATCCATATGGCCGGTGGAGATTTCGCTGACCAGTTACTGGTAATTTTCCAGACTCAGCATACCACCATACACATTAGGCCTTTTCCTGTGGTGTCGTTATTGTCGTTTAAATCACAATATGCAACAAATGTAAACAAAACTTTGAGAGATGTAGAATACGTTGCAAAAACCGCATGTCTCTATCTCAAATAGTTTACGAGCTAAGTTACATTGTTTTGGTAGAAGGACTTTGTGGACACCCTTGTAATTTAAATGGAAAAGACACATGATCGTACTAACAGAAATATTATACAGGATTATTCAGAATTCCTCTTATACACTTCAGTAGGGATACTAAGTGATAATGTTTTGACGAAGGATACGAGCCCGGAAAATCATATTTTATGGTAAATGATGACAGGATCATATCAGATTTATAATTGTACGCATTTCAATCTGCCAGACTGTTGCCCATTTCACCTTTACTCAAAATATTAGGTGATATTTGTCTGATGAGTAATAGTGCATTGGACTAATACAATTTGATCAAGAATGATATATAGAGTATCTTCCAATAACTCGATCAGTATTTCCTGCAAAATAGTAGATAATTGTTACCCAGGTCAGAGTGTAAATAAAATATACAATACTTACCATTCGATTAATTTAGTTATCTACATTTTAAGAGACCTAAAAATCAATTGCCATTCAGCTCCCTTTATTGATATAAAAATAACAGAATTAAAACCATATCATAACATAAGGTAACATATTTAAATCCAGAAACAGATACATTTTAATTTCAGGAAAGGGGGAAGTTTTACACAAAACGTTTATACATCACATCCGAACATCAAAGCCGTACACAAAATCCTTCACAAACCAAAAACAAGCAAAAGTATCTTAGGATATGACACTTATTCAATTCCTCTACGTTTCAACGCGTTTTGTCTCGTTTTCTGTCCACCATTTATATATTGAAATTTATCGCCAAGACGTTTTCCACCAATAAACTCTTTGACACCGGAAGTGTATTATATATTTTTTTAAAAGAGCGAAACAAATTACACAAACTAACCGTTTATGGATACTTTCGTACATATCATAGGTAAACAGAAAATCCTTCGGCAATCAAATTTATATCAGGTCAGCCTACCTTAGAACACAAAAATCATCCAAATACTTTAAATATGTGTTATGTGTCTTTTTTAACATAATAGCACCATTTATATTATAACATTTATATTCACAAATTTTCTCATTAATAAACACTTTGTCTATAAATACAGATTCTAATAAAAAACTACACAAACCAACTGTTCATATATAACTTCACGTGGTTCAAAGATATACATAAAATTCTTTGCGTACCAAACCCATGTCCAGTTTTCTTAGATCAAGAAACATATCCACAAACTGAATATATTGGCAGGGGCAAATTGGAATTTCTGGATCTTTGATCTGGTTAAAACCCTGATGAAACTGATATTTAATCTCTGGGGTACGTTTCGGAAAGTTCGGATGGTCTAACGTAGCCAAACGTTCTCACCTCCAAGTTGGGGCTCATCGGGACCTTCTTAAGATCTATTAAGATTTTACTATGCAAAAGAGAGAGTGGGGTGTGGAAAGAAACGGGAAGCTACCTCATTTATATATCCCTAGTAAAGCTGTAAACATGGCACTATGACTTTTGAAATGTGGATATGGGGAAGAATGGAACGTATAAAATGGACAAAGTAAAAAAATTAAGATGTGCTAGACACAGTGGGTAAAAGAAGAACAATGCTGGAACTCATAAAGAAGAGGAAAATAAATTGGATTGGCCACTGGCTAAGAAGAAACTGCCTGCTGGTGGAATGCCCTAGAAGGAATGGTCAACGGAAAGAAAGTTAGAGGCAGAAAAAGACATCAGGTGATAGACAACATTAAAATTAATTGTTTGTATGAGGATATAAAAATTAAAGCTGCGTTAAGGAAAGAGTGGAAAATGCTGAATTTTGCAGTGACAGACCTGCCCTTGGGCAGAACACTATGAATGAAAACAATAGTGCGGTGAGCGTTGCTATGCTCGAGTCACTCCGTTTCCGCCGGATAATTTCAGAGTTTATCCTTTGGGTTGTCTTCTGTGGAGTAGAATAACTAAAATATTCATCATTGCCATTATTATACCATGAAATCTGAGAATTTACGGATATAGGTTGTTATCTAAAACTTTATCGAGTTTGTTTCCTTTATAACCCAGCACAATTATATAATATAAATTATAAATCATTTGGTTTTAACCACACATATTTTTACAATTTCCTTCGGAAGGGAGATCGAGGCAATCCAGCTTTGATATATTGAACTTCTCGAAGAAAATCAAAGGATTCTATTGGCCAAGCGTGATGTAATTATAATTACACTATGCACTTGAATCAATAAATAGAGGTCAGAATAGAAAATTCTAAAGATTCAGATTTGGTCTCGACTGACAGAGATATTTCTTAACTCATTTGTATACGTACTGATACTAGAAACCATTTAACCTCCTATAAATTGAGGAATAGGAACTTTTCTGATGTTAAAGTCGACAGGCTATCCCATCGCCTTGTCATACTGTTGGCTAAGAGCCATATATTCTTGTGGCCATGATGTAAGAGGTTCTCAGCCTATTAACGGGCTTCTTTTCTTTAACGATTATGCCAAAACCAAGACAAATACTGACAAAGTGAAAATTTGCATTTTTTGATTAGTCATTAAGAGCAATAGGTGTTTACACATTATGCCATCAAGTTTAGAATGTACCGAGGTAAGGTTTACGCGCGCCTGTGTTCTTGGATGTTCTCTGTACACCAATAAGTTGTACAGGTGAAAGAGATGCATTCTGTTTCTAAACTAAATTAAAGATTATACCGAGAAAATAATTCGTATCTGTCTATGTTGTATATGCAATAACGGTACCTACTTCATTAAAGTATTGATATAATAATAATAATAATAATAATAATAATAATAATAATAATAATAATAATAATGCTTTATTTATTCTGGCAGAGTTAAGACCTTAAGGCCTTCTCTTCCACTCAACCAGCACAAATACAAATAAATATTTGACAAATATAGATATACACTGCTGACGAAACAGGGTGTCGTTAACGGGGAGTCACACAGAACCTGACGACATCGAAGCGGTAATATGATTACTCTGTTTACTTACTAAAACTCTTCTGCCTGGTCATTACTTACAGGAGACGTTAGTCGTGATGGGACAAATGTACTCATTTTCATACAATTGGATTTAACATGATTTTTAAGCAAGTCTTATATTAAATCAGTTGATGTGTTTAAGTTTACATTGAACAGGCTACTTTGTCTGGACCACCATGCACGCCTTAAATTCCAAGTATTGTGGGTTAAAACTTGACTTTGTACGCTAGATTTTTCAGGGAGTAAAAATCCAGAGTATTGGTTTTTCGGAAGGGAGAGAAAGCCGTTAGTCCCAGGTAGTAGACTTATGGCATTCATTTACGTAATAGAAGCTACGAGCAAAATTTCTCGATCTTTTCATGGCTAGATTTTGATTAGGCCTAGGATACTAGTCACCTTAACTGCAAAAGTGTGTTATTAGATAATAACTGAGCAGGTAATAATGAAGTTTGTTCAATCATATTCCATTATTAATGTTTGATTATCACTGCTACGTATGTATAATTCTGGGGTTTCCTGCAAAATCTGTCCAATTTACTTAATTCCATGTGCTGATTTCAAAACTGCAATCCTTTTTTTAAAAAAAGAGCCATTATTTTACAATTAGCAAATATTTCTAGACTTTTAATAAATATTGTATCATATAGCTAAAAAAATACTAAAAGTTTCATTGTTGAAATTAATGTTTGACACAAATGACACCAACTCGTTAAATAGCAAGATTTTTATAATTTTTCTTTTTCATTATTAATTAAAAAGGTTTGGTTAATAAACGAAACCTGCACTAGCAGACAGGTAGTGTCGTGCCAGGAATGAAAAAAGTTATTCTTGAGAATCTTGTGGACCCGCAAAATGTTCTATTACCGCCTTTGCAAATATTGGCACATAAATGTAGGCATAATTAAGCAATTTGTGAAGACTATAAACAAGGATTGCAACTGCTACAAATACATCTGCAAGAGGTTCCCTGGAATATCTGATGCTAAAGTTGAACTGGGAATATTTGTAGCGCCACAAACTGCGAAGTTGATTTCTGATTCTATGATTGAAGAAGCGAAGACAGATACTGAAAAACAGGCACGGATTTATTTTACGAATTTGAATCAAAAACTTTCTAGTAAATTACAAGGATCCAAATTAAAAAGGTATTGTCGAAGATATGCTTCAGAAATTTAGAAAGCTACGCTCTCATTTGGACTTTTTTGTATAAAATTTCGGCTGTGTCAGCGAGAAATAGGATGAAATATTGCACAAGAACATAAACTAGATTTCATAACAGCTGTTTAATTTAATAAGTAAACAATAAAATTGTGATAGATATCGGTTTTAAATCATAACAAAAAAGTTAATAAATACACGTGTCGGACAAGGGTGTTTTTATCACCTTCTCTGATTAATTTATATATAGACGAATTTATGCTATATTGAGATACATTTAAATAACCATTTTAGATACACTGCTCAAAAAAATTAGGGGATATTGTAGAATAACCTATTAAGACTATGTTTTTTGGAATAGTATTAGATGCAATCACTTTCTATTACTCCAAGATAATGTAAACAAGAGTTGAAGTTGTTACGTAACCTCGATACCACACCAGAGGCAGTGCCTGTACTGTTGATGTGAAAGTGTGGTGTGGGGGTGAATGTTTTGTTGCTGTTTTTAAATCCAGTCCAGTTTTCAGTTAGTGAATGACTTGCCTTAGGGACAGTGATGTCTCGACAATGTGATTTACCTGAACCAATGGCTTGGAGGGCCATAGGAAGGATGGAAGCTGGACAGACACAACAAGAGGTGGCACAAGCCATTGGGGTGTCTCAAAGCGTGATTTCCAGACTTTGGAATCATTTTAAAAGAACATACTGTTCACAGAAGAGCCGGACAAGGTCGACCAAGGGCAACAACTGCAAGGGATGACCGTTACCTCTTGTTAACAGCCCGTCGGAATAGACAGCAGAATGCAACTCAACTGCGAAATACACTTCAAACAGCAACAGGACGCAGGGTGTCAACTCAAACTGTCCCTAAGCGACTGCATGGAAGTGGTCTCTATGCCCGTAGGCCCATGGTGTGTACCAGGTTTACTCCACAACACCGTAGAGATCTCAGAAACTGGGCGGAGGAACATCGTGGGTGGAGGCATGCTGAATGGAGATCAGTTCTTTTTTCTGATGAGTCGCGATTCAACTTGGAATGTGATAGTCGGCGTGTATTCATCTGGAGAGAAAAAGGGACACGAAACAATCCAGCTTTTGTACGTGAAAGATCCCCATATTGTGGCGGTGGATTGATGGTGTGGGCAGGAGTCAGTAGTGGTGGACGTACGGACCTCTACGTCATCCAAGGTGGTACTTTGACTGCGGTAAGGTGTAGAGATGAGATTCTCCGACCTTTTGTCGTGCCTTATGCTGGTGCCATAGGTGATTCTATTCTTTTTATGGACGATAATGCACGATGCCACAGAGCTGGCTTGGTGGACGACATGCTGGAAGTGGAGGGTATCGAGCGTATGCAATGGCCAGCTTCCTCCCCGGACTTAAATCCGATTGAGCATGTGTGGGATGCATTAGGCAGGCGCATTGCAGGCAGACCAGCACCTCCCACAACTGTTCCAGAGCTGTACATTGCTCTTATGGAAGAGTGGCCACGTATCCCCCAAGAACTCATTGCTAACCTCATTGCATCAATGCCACACAGGTGTGAGGCAGTGCTGGCCGTTCGAGGAGACCATACACCATACTAAAGAAACATTTTCACCCATGTTAATGTTGCTTTGTTTGTTTGCCATATTCCTAATCAGGATCTCTTTGACATCTGGTGTGGTACAGAGGTTACGTAATGACTTCAAACTCTTGTTTACATTCTTTTGGAGTAATAGAAAGTGATTGCATCTAATACTGTTCCTAAAAACATGGTCTTAATAGGTTATTCTACAATATCCCCTAATGTTTTTAGCAGTGTAATAGATTGTTTGATACAATATTTGCCGATGATCAAGTAGTGATTTCCAGTTCATAAGATGGTATTCAAAGAGCTATATTTAATTTGGAAGAAATAAATGCCAATTATAATTTAAACATTTCTACGAAAAAACTAACATTTTAGCATTTAAAGGGCATGGTACCTTAGGAGCAAAAATAGTAGTCTAATCGATGATAAAGTTTTAGAGCAAGTGAATATTTTTAAATAGCTACGTTTCGATTTACCATATGTTAATATTGAATATATTAATGATAACATAAATGCATTTAATATAATCGGTGACACTATTAAAAGAACCCTAAAAATACGAGAAAAGAAACAAAAATTAAATTTTATAAGGTAATGGCTGTTCCTGTATTGATGTGTGGATCAGAATCTTGGACGATCAATAAAAGACAACTAAGATAGGAAGCAATTGAGATGAGATTTTTAAGAAATATAGCAGGGTATACTTTGCTGCATAGAAAATGAAATGAAGATATAAACTAAATATTTTAAAACTTACAGATCGAATAATTAAATATAGGAACGCCTGGAGAGAACATGTTGATAGAATGTCAGAAGAAAGATTTCCAAAATTATTGCTGAAATTGAAGGAGAAATTCTGGACGCCCACACAGATGATGGTCTGAACAATGCTAACAATTCTAGCTTTCATGAAACCGGAACAAGCCAACGGCTTAATCCTTGGATATGGAAGAAGAAGATAAAGAATATGAAAAGTCCTTATCAGGGAAAGTTGAATGGGAATGTGATAGCTGATTATTGCTGGTCGCTGAAACGAGATCTCCCAAATTCTTTCCATAGCAGAAACTCTATAAAGCGTTAATTTCAAAGCAGTATATAAAAAATGTTGTAATGCTCAAATGTAAGTGATTATTTAGAACAGAGGTGAAATATTACTTAATTCTGAAGATTTTAGTGTTGAGTGTTATGGATTTGTTATCTGATATTTAATAATATAAACATAAAGTCGAAATAACGGAGTGTAAAAATTATATTGTCTATGTCTTATATTGTGAGACATTGATACGTGATGGAGAAAAACTAAGTTCATTTTCTGATTCTGCATAGTCACATTATGGATAATAACATATTAGAATAAAGCCTTGGACAAAAGTTAAAATTTGCATCCCGGTGTTATAAGCTATACAAACAGGCTGAAAATACGGTTCGGAATTCTATGTGTTTTTAGTTTAAGAAATCGAGATTTTTTTAATTCTCAGATGTTTCGGCAGAAACTGCATCTGGTATCCAGAAGGGTTAATAATAACAATAATAATAATAATAATAATAATAATAATAATAAAGATTTATTTTACCTGGCAGATTTAAAGTATTAAGGCCCTGGTCTACTACTCAACCAGGTTAGATAAAATTTATAATAATTAATTTTCTATTTAAATTAAATAACATAGTTGACTACATGGTATACCTACATTACAATTAGGTCTTTACTGTCTACATTATGTGTTGATTAATTCGAGGATTTGACGAATAATATATAAAATGTTCAAGATACAAAATATGAAATATGACTACATTTCATTTTGGAGAAAAACTAATATTATTTAATAACGAGTAATTAACCGCGACATAAAAATATAAAGATTGGGGAAAATCTTGATATACTGAAGAAAGGAATGGCAGGAGCGAGCAATGTGACGGCTTTTGTAAATATGACACAAAATCGACAACACAGACGAACTGAAATTAATCTTCAAGAACACTGCTTCCGAAATTATCTATTAGCCTATGTAGGTTTGACAGAAAAGGCGTGGATAATTACATCTGAAAAGTTATGTCATCAGAAGACTTCCATATAATACAAATTAAACCATAACTATTTGGACTACATCTTTAACATGCCGTACGTAAATTGTTGAAATATCAATGCTTACAAAAAGTTCACTTCGTGCAAACTGACATATTTCAATTAAATAAATGTCATTACTGATATTACTGACGTTGTTGTAATATTATTACGTTGGAAATTAAAATACGGTTTAATTTCACTGCACAGTTTCTAGGAAACCGTATACAGACAGCGAAGTCTGGTATTTCACCATAAAATTCAGTTACTTTTATATTGTGCAGTTATGAAGTTCGGGAACTAGGATCATTAGCACGTTTTATATATAATAATCTTAATACAAAGAGACACAATGCATGTTTATATAACATTCATAGACTGTATTAAAACTGTAAAAATGTATAATGTTCCTCGGAAGCATACCGGCACAATTATCTGCATTGGCTTCTAACATGCCGCGTAATAAAACATTTATCAGATGGAGATTAAAATTAAATCTGTACAAGTTTCTGGGGGAAAAAGTGACATTTAAAAGACCTGACAAAGTAAACTGTAATAACTTAGAACTTTTATCAATGACTCTCGATCTAAAAAAAACCGATTCGTCAAATTACCGCATCTCTCATAAGACTTCAGTCCCTATATCTCCTGCAGAAAGAGAACTAAATACTCGGCAAGTTAACTTGACATTCCAGTTTTAGGTTACGGTGCTTCAGAAGATTTGGTTCAGTTTAAAAATCCTGACATCACCCTGTCTCGAACACTCGACCTTCAGATTTCGAAGCATATTACATTACCCAACTACTCTAAGGCTTGCCCCCTCCCCTAAAGATATGTGTCAAAACATCAATTTTAAAGATATTACAAAGTACAGTGATCCTCTCGAAAGAAATTTAATATTTCTCATGAATCAAAATACAGATACTATTAACAAAAATATATGTTATTTAGTTCACTTAGTACAAAAAATTGTAATCAGATTAGAGAAAATTGTGTAATATGAACTAGATTTGAAATATTCTATGATCTCTTATCGGTTTGAAAAAGGCGATATTTAGATTCTAATATTGTTACCTCCCCATGGGCTAGTAGTAGGATCCTGTCACTACAGTTCATGGAGTCCCGGGTTCGATTTCCGGTCAGACCACAGGCATTTGTTTCTTAAAGGGAATTATTCCTGTGCCTTGTAGGCACCCCAACTTAATACGTCGTTTAAAATTCTTGTCATGCCAGGAAGATTACCAGAAATACCATAAAGAAACCTAGTACCTATGGGAAAAAATGTATACTTGTTTACATTTTAATTGAAGGACAATATTTTTATTATGAGCAAAATATTAGATAGGCCTAATTTTATAAATTGTTAGTCCAATCTGTTTACGATGAAAAAATCCCAAAGATAAAATTCTTAAAAGACTAACTAACTCACTGGCTCTATCGAACCCTTAGGGTCATGCCGCTCGGATATCACTATCCAGAGCTACTGTTTTTTAAACATCGTTTGTATAATCTACTTCCCTCAAATCATGGTTAATGTTTTTCTTCCGCCTCATTCTTGATATACCAACTGGGCGTTTTCCCTCTGGTTTTCCTATAAGAAGCTTCCCAGAAAGACTATCGAGACAAAATTGTCTCATAACAGAATAAAATATTGTCACGTATAGTAATACCTGGTATGAGGCGAATTTATTTAACTTCACACCAGTTTACATAAAAATCCCCTATCCTTATTTATTTATTTATTTATAATAATCAACTGCATTAACGCATGAGCTATGAGTCTCCCACATCACAGTTTTTATACTAGTGAATCAATTCACACTCGTAGAAGCACAACTCCCCAACAATAATATAATTTTAATCATCAGATCACCTTCACTAATCTTCCCGATCGGAAATTTCTCTCTCGACTTACTTAGGACTGACTTATCGCACCACTCGAACCCCTTTTATATGCGATAGTCGGAAACATTCATAAGTCCAGTATTGACCTTTTTAGAATCGAAACACCGATAAGCCGATTCTTCTAGAAATATAGCATAGGTGCATCTAGAAAGCGTGGATAGGCACAAGAAAATTTTCAGTGAATACATATGATTCACAAGTCCTCAAATTATGAATACCCTTGTACTTGATTACCGCCGCCACCTGAGAATTCTATAGCCGGTAAAACAATAGATCACAATATTTAAAAAAGTTTATATAATCTGCATTATTGCACGTGGTACTTACTCATTTTACGGAATCATGTAGAATTAAAGAAATCCTTCTTTTTTTTCATATACATAAGAAGTTGGTACAATTTCGAAATTAGAAAAAGTCAATTATGAAAAATAGATCCATTTTGATAGCTTGAAGATGTACATATTTTGAGAGAAAATGAAGTTACAAATGAACTGATTAGATCAATAATATCAATTAACACACACTGCGAAACACTAATTAAAGTAAAGGAAGAGCAAACTGAAGTAATAACGTTAACCAAGGGCATCAAACAAGGTGACTCCATGCTTATTTATTACAGGGTGGACCGCTCGAATGGACCTAATTTCAATTGCTTGTTACTGGCAAACGGTTGAAGATAGAAACTTAAAACAACGTTCATATTACAGAAAAACTCACCACGTTTTGATATCCAGATCACCACATCTCTATATGAGCCCCAGCAGTCACTGTGACGATATCAAAGCGATGAACAATTTCTTGCCAAGTACGTTGGAGTATGTCTTCTGGAATGTTCTCAATAGCCTCTATGATGCGCTCACGAAGATCACGAAGGTCTTTGACTGGGGTGGTGTAAACTTTATCTTTGACATAGCCCCAGAGAAAGAAATCCAGTGGTGTTAAATCGGGAGATCTCGGGGGCCATGCGATTGGTCCTCCCCTACCAATCCAACGGCCAGGGAAAATGTTGTCCAAAGTCGTACGAACTTCATTGGACCAGTGGGGAGGAGCACCATCTTGCTGGAAAACGATGTTAGGCTGCAGTTGTTCAATTTGTGGAAAGAAGAACTGCTCCAGCATGTCAAGATATGTGGTACCACGAACAGTTTTCTCGGCGAAGAAAAACGGTCCAATGACCTTATTATGTGACAAACTGCACCAAACATTCATCTTCGGACTATCACGAACATGCTCTTGAATAGCGTGAGGATTCTCCGATCCCCAGATCCGCACATTATGCCGGTTTACCTTGCCTGACAAATGGAAAGTGGCTTCGTCCGAGAAGAAAATCTTGGTCATGAAGTCAGGATCAGCGCCGAGACGGTCCAGCATCGTATTGGCGAATTCCACTCGTTTCGGCATGTCATTCGGCTCCAGACGTTGCACTAACTGCACTTTATATGCGTGCAGTTTGAGGCGTTTGTGGACAATCCGTTGTAATGTCGATTTTGGTATTTGAAGTTCCCGCGAAGCTCTTCTTAATGACTTCCGGGGGCTTCGCTCAAATGCGACTTGAACATTTGCTACCATTTCATCGGATGCTCTGCGACCACCACCATGCTTCTTCAACACAGATCCTGTAGCTAATAATGTATCACGCCACTTCTTTATGCTTCTAGCAGTTGGAGCATCACGGTTAAACACACGCCGGAACTCCCTTTGAACTCTAATGATTGATTTAAACTCCGCATACCACAAAACAGCTTGCGCTTTCATCTGCGGAGTCGCCATTTTCACAAACAATTAAATCTAAGAACGAGAAACGTATCTTTGTGCCATCTACCGACAGGATTCGAAACTTGGTGAGTTTTTCTGTACTATGAACGTTGTTTTAAGTTTCTATCTTCAACCGTTTGCCAGTAACAAGCAATTGAAATTAGGTCCATTCGAGCGGTCCACCCTGTATTATAATGGATAAAATTATTGAAAACATACCATCACGTTTGGGGTATAATATAGGGAACACTAGATTTCACTTGATATGATACGCTGATGATGTCGTTCTCCTATCGGAATCTAAAGATAATTTACAAATATATTTAACCATTTTAGTATAAATGCCATGAAATATAATATGGAAATTAATACGACTAAGACTGAATACTTACCCTCCATGGTATCTTTACCTTGTCGTGGTGGAGTGGCTTGTGTGCTTAAATGATCCTGAGAGCTATGCCGGCGGTAGCATTGCTGCCGATAGGGTTACCCATGCCGGACTGGTCGAAGGTGATAAGCCAGACGAAATAAGTACCTTGGTCGAAAGAGTGACGATCTTTCACCGTAAAAATACAACCGTCAAGAAATGCGGACATGGGTTCTACTGGGGTAAAATTTTCCGGAGGTCAAATAGTCCCCCATTCGGTTCTCCGGGCGGGGACTACTTCAGGGAACCCATGCCAAAGGCTCAAACACAGGGACATGTTCCTAGGAACATGGAATGTTAGGACTTTATACAATAGCGGGGCACTAGAGATATTAACGCGGGAATTGGATAAATCGCCCTTGGATATAGTCGCTTTACAGGAAGTTAGGTGGCCAGGAGAAGGTAGTCAGGAATCAGGAAGATTTGCATTATACTATGGGGGTGCAGAAAGACCTTCTTTTGGAACGGGCTTTTTAGTCAGAAGGAGGATCCTATCCGCTATCCGAGATATTAAGTTTGTTAGTGATAGGATATCATACATAGTTCTAAAGGGTAAACGACATGATTTTATAATTGTAAATGTACATGCCCCCACAGAAGATAAAGATGACAAGATCAAGGATGAGTTCTATGAAGAATTAGAATGCTTATTTGAGAGCCTTTCACGATATCATATGAAAATTGTCTTAGGAGATTTTAATGCAAAAGTGGGACGGGAAGATATATTCAAACCAACAATAGGAAAATTCAGTCTTCATGAAGATAGTAACGACAACGGGGTTAGATTAGTCACATTTGCCACATCAAAGAATCTCATTGTTAAGAGCACAACATTTCAGCATAAGGATATTCATAAATATACCTGGACGTCCCCAGATGGAGAAACTCGGAACCAGATAGATCATGTATTAGTGGATAAACGCTGGCACAGTAGCATCATTGATGTTAGATCAGTTAGAGGGACAGACTGCAATTCGGATCATCATCTGGTCAGAGTGAAGATCAGACAACGGCTATCGCTTATGAGAGGAACAAATGCTAAAGATGATTCTGAAAAAATTTGAACTAAAAAACTTGAAAAATGATGAAATGCGGCAAGAATACCAAATCAAAATTGCTAATAGATTTGAAGTATTAGAATCTTCAGATGGCAATGTGGCAAATGAAGAAGAAACTGATATAAATAAAGAATGGGAGGCTATAAGAGATACTATTAAATTGTCAGCATCAGAAAGCATTGGCTGTTTAAAAAAGAGGCAAAACAAGAAATGGTTTGATGAGGAATGTGCCGACATTGTAAAGAAAAGAAAGCTAGCAAAAATGAAATGGTTACACGAGCCAAAGGAGGTAAATTTAGAGCAATTGGGTAGTATTAGACGGGAAACCACCAAGTTACTAAAGAGTAAAAAGAGGGCATATTTGAAAGAGAAGATTAATGATCTTGAAATGAATGCAAAAAATAGGAACATTAGAGAATTATATCAGGGAATTAGTATAGAGAAATAAAGGGTTTCAGGCTAGAACAAACATAATTCGGAATGAAAATGGGGATATGATTGCAGATTCTAGGAGTATATTAAATAGATGGAAAAGTTACTTTAATCAGCTATTAAATGTACATACAGAACAGGACATTGAGGAGGATAAGTTACAGACAGCAGAAATGCTAGTCATAGAGCCAAGTGCATTAGAGGTTGAAATGGCGATTGAAAAATTGAAGATGTATAAAGCATCAGGTTCAGATGAGATCCCAGCAGAACTGATAAAATCAGGGGGGGAAAAATTGATGGACAAGATACGCTGGTTGCTTAGTAAGATTTGGGAAAAAGAAGCTCTTCCAGATGAATGGAAGGAATCAATTATCATACCAATCTATAAGAAAGGAGATAAAACTGATTGCAACAACTACAGGGGCATCTCATTACTTTCAACTTCGTACAAAATTCTAACAAATATATTAGTAAGCATACTTACTCCCTATATTGATGACATTGTAGGAGATCATCAATGTGCATTTAGAAGAAACAGGTCTACAACAGATCAGATTTTTAGTATAAGACAGATTTTAGAAAAGAAATGGGAATATAATGGTACTGTACATCAACTATACGTAGACTTCAAAAAAGCATATGATTCAATTAAGAGGGAGAAGTTATATAGTATCCTGCTGGAGTTCGGAATTCCTAAAAAGTTAGTTAGACTTATACGAATGTGTCTAAATGGCTCAAAGTTTAGGGTGCGAGTAGGCAAACAGTTTTCAGACACTTTTGTAATCCAGAATGGGTTGAAGCAAGGACATGCACTTTCTCCTCTACTATTTAATTTTGTACTAGAGCATGACATTAAATCTTTAGAGAATGAGGAAGGCTTACAACTGAATGGTATTAATAAGCTGTTAGCTTATGCTGATGATGTAGTACTACTGGCCGATAGCGAGGAGATACTAAAGACCAACATGCACACACTATTGAGTAACACTAAGAAATTAGGACTGGAAGTAAATATCAGTAAAACTAACATATTGGTCACAGGTAGAAATTCAGTATATAATGGAAATGGACAGCTAATGACAAATGAGGGAAATTTTGAGGAAGTGGCTGAATTCAAATACCTAGGAACAATAATCACAAATAGGAATGAGACGCACAAAGAAATTAAACATAGGCTCAATTCTGGAAATGCATGCTATTATGCATTGCAGAGACTTCTGATGTCCCAACTCCTTTCAAAAAACGTTAAGCTGAAAATATATAAAACTATTATTCTACCAGTTATATTATATGGGTGCGAAACATGGACTCTTACTTTAAGGGAAGAAAGGAGATTACGAGTACTTGAGAATAAAGTTCTTAGGAAAATTTTTGGACCAAAGAGAGATGAACAGACAGGTGAATGGAGAAGACTACATAACAATGAACTACATGGTCTTTATAGGAAGCCAGATATAATAAGAACAGTTAAGTCCCGTAGACTGCGATGGGCAGGACATGTTGCACGTATGGGGAATGAAAGACGTGCATGGAAACTTCTTGTAAGGAAGCCAGAAGGAAAACGCCCAGTTGGTAGACCAAGAATGAGGTGGGAGAACAACATTAACTATGATTTGAGGGAAGTAGATTATACGGGGAATGATTGGAAAGCATTAGCTCAGGATAGGGATGTATGGAGAGCTTATGTCCTTGCGGCCATGAACATAGGGGTTCGATAGTACCAGTGAGTAAGTAAGACTGAATGCTTAACAATATCAAAAGATCCAGTAAGATTTAAATTAAAAGTAGAAAGAAAAATTATAGAATAAGTATCAGAAATTAATTATTTAGGCGTATTAATAAGAAATAGAAAAATCTAATAAAATAAGTAAAGAAAGAAGCAGCTAAAGCAGCAAAAATATCAGGATATATGAAATACTTAATTTGGAGCAACAAACATATGTCAATTGAAAGCAAAATCCTCATATACAAAACGATAGTTCGACCAGTTATCATATATAGAGCAGGAACTAGGGCTGATACAACAAAAAAAAAGTAAATAATGAGCACGTGTGAAATGAAAATATTAGGAACTATTCAGGGGAAAACATTATTTGATAGTATACACAATACAGAAATTAGAGACAAATTTTATATTCTAGACATAACCAAATTGATTATAGAAAGGCGAAAAATTTGGAAACATCATACAGAAAGAATGGAAGATAATAGAATTGCAAAAAAGAGCTGAAGAAGATAGACCATGGACGGGAGAAGAGCAAGAGGACGACCAGCCAAGAGATGGATAGACAATGGTTGCATATCCAATACATGTTCCTTCGAGGAGTGATTTGTAAAATAAACGGGGTGAAAATCCTATAAATAAAGAATAATAATAGAAGAATTATGAAAGAAAATCCCGTTACATAAAGAATTTACTGTGGAACAAAATCGATATATATAAATTATTATAAAGTGACAGAAATATTATTTCATTCAATGTATATACTGAAATGTTGGAAGAGCAGAGAGTACCATATAGGCTAGTTATTTACTTACTATAACAGTTGTAGTTACTGAAACAAGTGAATGGTTTCTGCTATTTTTCAACACACTTTGTACAACGAGCTTTTTCACAAATTACACATATGTATGACTTTTACATTCTTTATAGTTTTTTTTTATCTGGAAGCATATGAACATTATTTTGTTTCCTTAAACTGGTTCAACATCTTAGGTACTTCTGATCTCTGTTCCGTGGTTTTTTCCTCTTTATATCATTTACCTCTTAGAGACATTGCATCGTTAAATGTGTTGTTGCTTTACTTTTCTCTGTTATTCCTGATAAATAAACAATAGTACTAAATGTGCTGTTGACTTTATTGAATATATGGATCCACAACGTGTACTAAATATTTACAAACACTCTGAACATCAGTGTGGAGTGTACGTGGGGACGATACATTTTTTTCCGTTAACAGATAGTCAAGGTAGTATCATCTGCTTCAAGACTTCTGTATTATATAAGGAAGGATCAAGGAGGGATCCGTTGACGTTACTATACAAGGTGTTGTAATAATACCCTTACAAACTTCTAGGACTTGTAGAGGGGACTGAGTTGATAATATTTAGAATTGGAAACCATGTCTGGAAACTTACCGTTTCCGTGCTACAGTTGTTTGAAAACATGTTTTTAATGCGACCACTTTTATTAGTAATTTATTATGAGGCGTGACCAGTATATCAGTTGCTTTACAATTCAAATCATTAATAACCAAAGAAAAAATTGAAACTAAATAATGTTTCACAAACACTTTTGTTTACAATTAAATTTAAATTGTTTTTGTTCTTTTGAAATGTTGCTTAACATTCAGATCCACTACAGGTGCATTTCGATGTGGCGACCAGCAACTTCGTTACACACATTGTACCTACGAATGATGTTTTGGTAAACGCGCTCTATCACACCTACTGTATCTGCAATCTGCCCTGCAGCGACCACAACTCGTGCCAGCAGGTTTTCTTTTGTCTCTACAGGAGTGTCATAAACGAAACTCTTCATATCACCCTAGAGGAAAAAGTTCAATGCGGACGAATCGAATCTATGACTTGTTGAGACACGTGACGTACATTTAGGCTAGGCTTGTTTTCAAAAGACTGACGCATGGAAACCCTAAGTTTCCGGACATGTTTTCCAGTTCTAAATATTATCAACTCAGTCCCCTCTACAAGTCCTAGAAGTTTAGAAGGGGAATTTTAGAGCACTCTATAATTTTTCGTACCTGAGATCTCAGTCATTCACAACATCGTTAGTATAATTTTATAGGATGCCTTTCGAAAACATTGTTACATCCTCTGCTTCTAGTTTGGTACAGAATATTATTAACAATGATTTTGTAAAGAGGGTTCAGATCACTGATATATTATAATTTTAAAAAAATGTTTGTTAGTG
The DNA here is from genome assembly GCA_030220185.1 of Diploptera punctata. Classification (NCBI taxonomy): domain Eukaryota; kingdom Metazoa; phylum Arthropoda; class Insecta; order Blattodea; family Blaberidae; genus Diploptera; species Diploptera punctata. The sequence continues at coordinate 422,951 of JASPKZ010007281.1, read as the reverse complement.
ATTTATTTTATGATTTCGATATCTTTGAGAACATTGATTTTCGACTTATCGTTTTCTCTGTGTAAAATCGATAATATGTTGTCTATTGTGTTCAATTGGTGACAATGTGTTTTCAAAAACTGTATTTGCCCTCATTATTTATGAAATCTCTTAAGTGTTCATTACATTTTGTAATAAAATATCTTGTAGTACATCCAATATAACATTTGTCACAGTTACTGCATTTTAATTTATAAACTCCTTTACTTTTATATATGTCCGTTTCTTCTATTTTATTTGAAATTATTTTTTTTACTTTATTATTTTTGTACTATAGGCAATGTTTATTTTTGTAATTTGTTTTAATTTGTAATTTGCCCTGGTCGGGGCAGTTTTTCTGGGTGAAGTTTTTATCGGGGTTTTTTCTCACCTGTAAGACAAATGTCAGGAAAACTTTAAAGCCCAAATGGAATCATATGGCCATCATCATCCTTATAATTATCATCATCCTTCACCGGTGTGGAAAACAACGGGAAGCTACCACACCTACAATTCCCTAGTAAAGCTGCAAGCATAGCATGAAAATGCTATGATTGCAGTGAAGGACCTGCCTTCGGGCAGAATTACTATGGATGGATATATATATATATATATTTTTTTTTTGTGCGATAGTGCGTTTGGTCGTACTTACAGCTATGGTGACCATGATTGAAAGTTTAACTTCCTACATTTCGGGATTACCAACCTAAATAACTATACTGTAATATAATAAGAACAGTTAGGTCTCATAGACTGCGATGGGCAGGACACGTGGCACTAATGGGGAATGAAAGACATGCTTGGAAGCTTCTTGTAGAAAAACCCGAAGGAAAATGCTCAGTTGGTATACCAAGAATGTGGTGGGAGAATAACATTAACTATGATTTGAGGGAAGTAGATTATACAGGGAATTATTGAAAAAATAGCTCAGGATAGGGATGTATGGAGAGCTTATGTCCGCGCGGCCATGAACCTACGTATTCGGTAGTGCTTGTGAGTTAATTAGTAATAAAATAACTATACTGTAATATTACAAACCACGCGTGCGAAATAAAACCACTGTTAACTGTGTATACTACGTACAATGTATATACAAAACAAAATCAGAAAGGTAGTGTTAATATACATTATACGAAACAAATCGCTGCATTTAAAATGAACTGAACTGAACTTTATTTGAAACAATATAAAACAATAAATACGTACTTGCCACCATTTTATAACTGATTTGTGTCAGAGCCATCTGTAGTTTCAACTAACAAACATTGCCCACACTGTTAATGTTAGTCACTTGTTTATAATGAACGCAAATATTTCCAACGAAGATGTTATTATTTTACTATTATTTATTATTTTGAAAACACCATCGCGCATCGTTTATGAAGTGTTTTACAGAATCTCGTAAATTAAAAACCTCGCTATCGCTCGGTTTTTAAACATTTTCCCCGCTTCTGTAAAAGCCACTTTCCTACCTCGCATCGTAATATACTAATACCGAGAGGATTGACAGTTCCTTGCAACAACAGGTACTTTTTTCCTTGCTCAGTTCAGAGTGGAATTTTACTTCCACTTGGCTACCAAATTCCAATAAAAACATCGAAGTCCTTCCATAGTCATAGAGCATCTGTTGTCTTTCAGCTATTTGCTTCAGATTCAGTATATTTTCTTATGAGATTAATCATGGGTCATTTATTATTAGTTTCCATGTATTAGAAACATTATCATCAGTTATATATATTTAGAGAAGGGGCTGGATCTGGTTCATCTCTCAAGATATTATGTAGAGACAGTCTTGCTTATAGTCATAACATTCAATTCAGGACCATCCGGAGCTTAGTTAACCGACTCTCCACCTCCTAAGTTAAAGCTAACTGATTTGCCCACCAACGTGCAGGTGCAAGATGGAGTAATAACTGCAACACTATAAATATTTATATCAATGGTATCAGAAGAGTCTCAAACATTGTCAGACATTGAATGGAATAAGAGTGGTCCTCAATACTTTCAAGGACTTTTCCTTAGTATATTACTCATTTCTGGATGGACTTGAGTGATCATGTCCTTATATCACAGCATATCAAATAACTTAGCAATAAAGTATCAATTAATGAATTAATGGCGGATTTTAAAAAATTGATAAGAAGCTTGGAAGATATTTCATATACCTCAAATAATTTTTTATATTCCATTATTCAGAGATGATGTAAATATGGATATGATAAATATTTTAAAAATATTAAATTCTTAAAATATATATCTGTCAACCTCAACTAAAACTTCTGTGCAAAGAAATTCTCAAACAATTAAATCATATTCCAACTTCGGCGTGTGAAATGGTTTTAGTAGATGACCACAGATCCCTCAGGCACAGAGTTTTACATTTTACTTAACCTTAACGGTGGTTTACCATGAATTTTAAATTTACTGATAAATATTATACTTATGATTGAAAATGGATTGTTACCTGTCCGATTTTATCCAGGTACGGTCATCACCATCAGATGATGAAATATGACGAATGTCGTTTGGTAAAAAATCCGAATTTCCCATCCACTGTCAGTATCATCACCAGAATCATTTCCAAATGTTCCATTTTCAAGTCTTACAGAATTCAATATCTCCTCCACTGTCTCTAGCCATCGAGCTACATCGCATTACAGTATATTAAAAGTTATTTTGTACTCTATAGCAATAATTGCACTTGAACGATCAGAATGTTGAAACAATTATACAATAATGTCACTGTATACATCCACTCACTTTAAAACAACGTATTAATCTAAGCAAGTCCTTAGGAATTACAATGCATAATAAAAGAAAATAGCTATAAAGTTCCAAAAAAAAACTTTGAAGAGTGCCTGTTAATAGCATAGCAAAGGAATTTTAAACTTAAATTTGTCCCGTATGTCATTCCTCAGTAATGAACATAAATTATTCAAATGTAAGAATTATAAAGTTGAAATCCATATAATTTAAAATTAATGCAAATAATGGGATGTAGAGGAGAAATTCAGTGACTGCCAATTCATGAGAATTTAAATAAATTGAACACGAAAAATGTGTCAAATTAGTGTCATCCGTCGTTCTAGTGATAAATTAGTAATCGCAATAAACTTCCTTAAATCGTATTCATGTTTAAAAATCCCAGAGAAATAAGTATGAATTTTCAGAAAAAACTTAGTTTACAAATTTTCTAATTTTGCTAAAAAGCGCAGCACATACTATACCATCCATCCATATAAATTCTGCCCGAAGGCAGGTCCTTAACTGCAATCATAGCATTTACATGCTATGCTTGTAGCTTTACTAGGGAATTGTAGGTGTGGTAGCTTCCCGTTGCTTTCCACACCGGTGGATGATGATGATGATGATGATAACGATAAGGATGATGATGATGATGATGATGATGTTGGCCATATGATTTTCGGGGACCGTTTGGGCCTTAAAGTTTTCCTGACATTTGTCTTACAGGTGAGGAAAAACCTCACCCAGAAAAACTGCCCCGACCGAGGATCGAACCCGGGCCCGCTGCCTGACAAGGCAGCACGCTACCTCGAGACCACAGCGGTGGACATACTTTAACAAACTGATTAAATTTATTGTAAAACATTAATACATTTTATATTGTTTCTATATTCGTTTCATATCGTACGTATTATTATTTCAGCGTTTTTCTTCTGTTTTAATCGCGATTCGGACGTCTACTCATGATCATTGACTTAAAATTAGCAGATAAGCTAATTATCCAATATTTTACATTATAAACGATCCTACACATTAGTTCACGTGACAGAACGCCTATTTTGTGACTAATGGGTCCTAGTTCGGTATATGATGGGATCGAAATCTTATTTGTATTTAAATATCGGGGCTAGGAGGGGTGATATTTTAGAACATTTATTCACTATATTGTGGATTAAATTCGTACATTATATGCCGAACCATTCCGTAGTATATATATATCTAGCGATTCGTCCGTCGACTGGGACTTCACAGCTGGCTGGCAATCCCATTTATATTTTTCGGCAAGAGTAAGAAATGTGCTGGCACCGAGTTTTGTCTATTCACTTCTGAAACGCCTGAACCGGAATTTGAACCCGAGACTTCTAGCGTTATATGTTAATGTGGTACCAAGTCTGTGTGTGTATATATATATATATATATATATATATATATATAAGACCATTTAATTTAACCAAAAATGTGATTTTCATACGAATTTTGTTTATGCCCCGAGCCTATAGGCCTATATATATGCCTGATTTAAAGAATACTTGATAATATTTATGCTAGGGCTTGCATACATTGATGACTTATTTAAAATTAGTGAAGTTTCTAGTATTGAAGTGTTTTGCGCTGATGGGCTTCTCATTAACGCACCCATGAAACAATAAATAAAGGAGCTTTTTTAGGAGTGTTGTGGCATACCATCAAATTGTCCTGACATCCAGATATTTCTGAAGTTTCAAGGTTTGTGGGCCTCATTTGATAAGAAGCCATATACAACAATGATGGATGAAAGAAATTCCCGTTCACGGTTTCCTATGTGAACAATGAGTGGAATGGTTAACTACATCCAAAATGTCCTAAACGAAAGAAGTCATCCAAGAGAAGACTATGAAGAGTTATTACAACTCTCACTCATGTACCAAAGGAGGTTGGTCTAAATACGTCTTCTATTACAGGATTCCAGGGGCTCTACATCTAGTAAGGTGGATGGAGAAGCCAATATACTCGTATGTACTTAAAACGGTTCTCTTCATTAAACAGTTGAATATTCAATAATGAGAATTGAAAGGGATAAAACGAGTTGCACATTTGGCCAGCCACATAATATATGTTCGATTTTGGTACGAGATAATTTTATGCTGATGGGCTCCACAGAATGATTTAAATATGCTACAGCTTCTGAGCACTTACCAGATATAAACGTCAAAAAAGTGTTCTCACAGGTGCTAAGAAATACCTTTAGTATCTGTCAGAAAGAAATTCAAGATTAGCTTTTTTTGGACAAACGAATTACTCCGATTCTTAAGGAAAATATGACTAAAATTTAGAAACCAAACCTGCACAGGAAAAAGGAAATTAAATGATTTGAGAATAGAAACTTTGTTTTTGGAAGGAAATGTCCTGAGCCATTTCGTTACTAACGAAACAAAGATGTTTATGAATTCTTTGGGATCCACGACGTTGAGAGAATACTGTAGTGATTATTAAAGAGGTCGTGTGAACGCTCTTAAGATGGTCAATGATACCGCAGAAATACGAATTACTCTGATAAAAAAGTTTAACGTATCAGTAAGGGAAAAAAAAGCAAAACGGTTCTTATACTAATTAAGATTTTCGCGGCTATCGTTACGTATTTTAAAATACCTTTTCGGGATTCCTGGCCGTGTCTTGCAGTGTTGTCTTCTCAACGCTTCATCATTTACTGTGTGTGGCATATTGTTTAGATTTTCGTAGTAAACTGCTAATTGTTAAATTATGTGGTTTTGCTGTTATTATGAAACTTTGAGAAAACAACACTGCAAGGCACGGCCGAAAATTACGAAAAGGTAATTTAAAATACAAAAAAAAAAAAACAATTATTGTGGAGGATAGTCCAGGCTCACAGAAACGTCGTCACCATGCGAACAGAAGAAGGTACTGCAACATTTAAAATTGATTAATATAACACTTATTTTATCTATGATACTACTTATTATTGTTAGTGTCTAGTTTTAATATTATTTTGAGTTTGTGATTATTAGATTTGTTTTTCAATAAAATAATTAACTTCGAAAAATTATATATTATCATACTTCTACAAAACTAATCAAACCCAAAATTTTAATTTTAATTTGGTGGGCACGTCGTAGCGTAGTGGTTAAGGCACTGCGCTACAAGCCGGAAGGTCGAGGGTTCGAGTCCCGGTGGGGTCAGGATTTTTAAACTGACCAAAACCTTCTGGCGGCACTATGGCCCTGGGGTCGACTCATCCTCTAACTGAAATGAGTACCAGACGCTTGTTCTGGGGTAAAGGCGGCCGTCACGCAGGGCTGACAACCCGGCTGGCAACAAGTGCCGATTGTCAAGAAAAAGTGGGAGCCTTAACCTCCTACTACCCCAAGGGCCTCGTGAGGCCTGTAGTGGGATCACTTTACTTTTTGTCAACTGAAGTGAAAGAGGGGTTTGAAAAGTGCAACGTGGGTGAAAAAATTCGTGATATTGAGACGAACATGCATCGGATGGAGGACAGATTGAAATGGCTGGAATCTAAATTAGACTATCTCGAAAACCAGAGTCGCCGTAATAATATTGTGATATATGGTGTGCATGAAGAAGACAGAGAGAGCTGGGAGGAAACTGAACATATAGTTAAAAGAGTAGTGGCGCAAATCGGGATTGATTTGGTGGACAGTAATATTGAAAGAGCTCACAGAGTAGGTCGTTGGAATAGTGGGAAGAGACCGATTGTATGCAAATTATCACACTACAAAATAAAATGTTGGATCCTTAGAGACAGTAAATATCTTAAAGGGACCGGTATCAATGTTACCGAAGACTTTAGTGAGAAGGTGCGCCGCGAAGGGGACTTTCTTAAGCGACACATGCTCGAGGCGAGGAGGCAGGGCTGCCATGCAATCATGCAATTTAATAAATTTATTATAAATGGACGAATCTGGAGCAGGGAACAAATACAAAATATGGACAACTCTGAAAATGAATTTGAAGAGGTCATTGACAGCGAGTCCCCAAAACATACAGGGGACGTTTCAACAGCAGGTGGTCTCCTTACAGCAGAGGAGGGAGAAAATTCTACACGAGAGAAAGAGAGAGGGAGCACTACGATACTAACTCCCAGGAATCCAATAAACATACAGCAAAAAACGGCCGAACGCAAAAATCATACCCCACCTCTAAGAGGTGAACGACCGGCGGACACAAGAACTCCAACAAGAAAATCACTAAGACTTCTGAATTTACCCGCAGAAAAGGAACTATTGAGAGGGGAAAGTTCGAAAAATACAGGTAAGACTAATGACAAGGGAACACAATAGGGTTTGTTGACAGTCGGTTCATGGAATATCGAAGGGTTAAAACAAAAACTTTCAATGGACAGATGTGTAGAGTTTATTGAGACTTTTGATATATTAGCTCTAGGAGAAACATGGTGAAAAGCTAATGAATGCGTAAATCTATGTAATATGAAAGGTTATTTTAAGGGTAATCAAAATAGAGGAAAGAGAGGTAGATATCCAGGCGGTGTTGCCATTTTATATAAAGCTAACTTAGACCCATATATTAAAAAGGTAAATATTACTTTAAAAGAGGCAATTTGTATATATTACCATACAGAAACAGCAGAAATGTGTCTGTTGTCTATTTATCGCCAACCACTACATTCCAGGTATGCCAATCCAAATTGTTTCGTTGAATTGTCTGACTCGTTGGCAGAAATAAAAGATAGGTTTCCGGAAGCGGGAATAATAATTTTAGGGGACTTTAACTGTAGGATTGGGGAGGAAAATATCACTATAAAATCGGATGATAATGAAACACGAGGTGAGGGTAGGAGAAGCAAAGATAAGATTTTAAATTCAGAAGGAAACCAATTGTTAGCTTTTTGCGATGCATTTGAACTTGAAATTCTGAAAGGGAAATATGGGGAAGATAAAAATGGAGAACTGACATTTATTAATAAAAATGGAAGTAGCGTAATCGATTATTCAATATGCACACAAGACATGATTCCAGTCCTAAGTAATTTCTGTATAGTTTCCAGAATCGAATCACACCACTTCCCAAACAAACTTATTTTAAATATGAAAGGTATTAGTGAGACAGTTAATGATGAGGTGGCAACAATATTGCGGCCAATTATCCGTTTCAGGTGGATCGAGGATCTGAGAGAAGAATTTAACAGGAGTTTGGAAACGCTAATACAGGATCTGCAATTAAATGATCTTAGCGGGGAGGAAATTATTAAAACTTTGACAGAATGTTTTCAAAAAGCAGGGGAAAAATTCAAGGTTAAATACGCAATGAACCAGAAGGATAAAGGGTGGTACAATAATGCATGTAGAAAGAAGAAGAAATTTGTCGAAAGTAGTCTTTTAAAGTTTAGAAAAGAAAGCACAGATGAAAGCAGAAAAAATTATGCGCAAGAGAGAAAGGAATATAAAGACTTATTGGCAGAAACAAAACTAGCATGGCAAAATAAGAAATCCGAAGAAATGAGAGTCGCGACTGAAAGTGGGAACATTGCGGACATATGGAAAGCGATAAGGGAACTCAAAGTAAAGTCCATAAATCGGACAAGAATAACGCCCGGGGAATGGAGAAGTTACTTTGATAGGGTGCTGGGAAATGAGAGGTTAAGATATAATCAAGGAAATATAGTTGAGATCCCTGACCCAATTCATATTCAATTACTGGATCAGGATATTTCGAAAAATGAAGTGGTTTCTTCCATTAAATGTTTAAAGAATGGTAAAGCACCTGGAATTGATGGAATACCAGGGGAATTCTTGAAAAATATGATATCATCCAATAAATTATTAGACGTTTTTGAAAACTGCGTTCAACAAACTTTTTAATGGAGGAGATTATCCGGAAGCCTGGGCGACAGGTGTCATCCAACCGCTATACAAAGGGAAAGGTGGGGCACAGATACCAGAAAGTTATAGGGGAATTTGTCTCTTGTCAGTGTTCGGAAAAATATATTGTAAAGTACTTTACGAACGAATCAGACAATGGGCTAAAGAGAACAATAGGCTCTCAAAATATCAGGCAGGTTTTAGAGAAGGGTACTCCACGGTGGACAACCTATTTGTTCTGAGAACATTAATTGATGACAATCTGAAAATGAAGGGGGTAAATTATTTTGTGCATTCATTGATTTTAAGATGGCATTTGATACTGTGGACCGAAGCGCACTTTGGGAAAAATTAAATCGGAAAGGATTGTCTCGTAAAATGATACATGCTTTAATGTCAATTTATAAATATGTTAAATTTTGTATAAAAGTAGACCAAGGGCACATTACAGAGAGCAGTGAAGCCAATCGGGGAGTGAGACAAGGTTGCATTTTATCACCAATGCTATTTAATCTATTCGTTGATGATATTGTAGACGTAATGCTAGAAGGAGAATTGAGGCTCCGGAGATAGGAAATGTTAGAATCCCAGTCCTGTTGTATGCAGATGATTTAATTATCTGTTCCAAGACAATCAAGGGATTGCAAAGAGGTCTTGACCTACTGGAAATATACTGTAGGAATTGGGGATTGACTGTAAATGCTAGTAAGACAAAAACAATGACATTTAAAAATGGGACGGTTTATGGTAGAACAGAGGAATGGAAATACAGAGATCAAGTTTCTTCAAAAACGTGAAACATTTCGAATATCTTGGTACGACGTTGAAAATGAACGGAAAGTGGAAAAAACACATTGATATAGCATTATTTAAAGGGAGGGGACAACTTAACAGTGTACTCGGTATTCTGGGTCGAGTGCCTGATATTCCAGTCAGCACATTAGAAAAAATGTATGGAGCTATGGTCAGGCCAGTCATGCACTATAGTAGTGAGATTTGGGGTTTCCAAAGAACGGAAATACTAAATAAGGTATATACGCATTTTCTAAAGTATATTACAGGACTTAGTAAGGCCGTTTCTAACTGTGGAATTTTATATGAATTCGGGTCATTCCAGGACGACATTAACTGTAAAATTCGTGTACTCAAATACTGGTTGCGAGTAATCCAAGGTGAACAAACAATGCTTAGAGCAATTTGTTACGACCACCAAATTAAAAACATAGATGTTAAATTTTGGGCAGACGAGGTTAGGAGAGAACTCCAAAAGATTGGGATGGGCTGGATATGGGAAAAAGGGACTGAAAATCGCAAGAACGTGTGGAGAAAAATAAGGAGGAGGTACTTAGATGTAAACCAACAAGATACCTTCGCCGAATGTACAGGAAAACGCTCACTGTGTTTACAAAGAGACCTAAAACACGTCTGGGGAAAAGAATCGTATATACTCAACCTAGGATTTAAGGAGAGATCAGGGCTTGCTTGGTTTAGGCTAGGGGCATGGAAATTTCTAAAAATTAGCGACGATCACGATATGCGAATATGTCCAATGTGCGGGAACTTTGAAGATGAGATACATATATTAGGAAAATGTAATGATTTAGAATATTGGAGACGTCAGTTATTACCGGAAAGATTTCTAAATTCAAATCGGGAAAGATTGGCATGCTACGAGTTATTGGTAAATCCAGAAAATTGGATAAACCTCGGTAAATTTCTGGACAAAACGCGAAAAATAAGGACAACACTCATTCATGAATAAATATATGTTATCAAAATGCAATACCATTAATTATTAACAATTATATATAAATTAATTAGTGTATAATGCTGTTGTGTTAATATCAATTATTTAATTGTAATAGTGTATAATGCTGTTTTCTTATTATGTAATTGTAATGTTAATGTTTTTTTAGTGTATAATGCTATTGTGTTATTACTTAATTGTAATATTATTGTGTTTTCTTTATGTAATTGTAATGTTAATGTTTTTAGTGTATAATGCTATTGTGTTTATTATTTAATTGTAATATTATTATTGTGTTTTCTTTATGTAATTGTAATGTTATTGCTGTTTTTGTTGTTTATTTTTCTTTACACTAGTACCAATTATTACTTTATTGTAACGGACTGTCAACAGCACGTACGGCTTACTGCCCGTGCGACCCATATTTGTAAATAATATTGTAAATATCTTACTTTTTGTCTAATTAAGTCCTACTACTACTACTACTTATATAGTTTGCATCACTGAGACTCAGGACATAAGCAAAGTATGGAAAAAATGAACATATTATCTTTTGCCTTACAAAATGAAAGACTAATGAATATATACAATTTATAGGTGTACAGTTCAACATTTCAGCAGTCAAAGGAGATAATCACACCTTTTTTCTGTCACTAAATAAATTAAAAACTTCATAGTATTCCGATTTTCACAGACTTTCATGAAATATAGCACTGACAAAATTTAGACAAGGAACAGATTCCCATGTTTGCTATTTACAATACATACGAAAATAATGAACTTCAGTATGTGTGTAAAACTGTAGAATTGTAATAAATTGTCAATTCTCGTCACAGTGTACAATTAGAAATTCCTCTACATTTTATGATAGTAGTCTAACATATGTCTGTCAGAATTGTTTTGAACTACGAATGTATCGCACTAAATTTGGTAGCTTGATATCAATAAAAATGATACTTTTAACTCCAACAACAACAACATCGCTAATTAAAAAATATATTTATCTTTATTGAAAACGATAATTATTTTCAATGTTTAAAAACATTTTTTTTTGTAAGTCTATGTTTTCCCTTTACAGAGATTTAGGTGCGCTCTCCCTACAGGGAAGAATTTGAACCATACTAATTTAGTTACACTTGTTTTCGTATAGATGTCATTTTGAGTGGTCAGCGTTCCGCCTCATACTGACATCTAGGAAACCAAGATAGTAACCTACTAGGACGGGAAAATTCGGCAAATTTTGCTTAGAGGCCTTTTCATTCAGACTTACGAGCCTGAAAATCTTCAGACTCCTTGGATTTTTCCGTCCTAAAAAATCCATCGACCCCGGCCGGGTTTGAACCCGCGACCCTCGGAACCTGAGGCAAGGCGCATAACCACTAGTCCACCGCGGCCGACGTAAAAACATAAAGGAAGATAATATTTTCATTAAATGTGGCATTTATGAAAATGTTGCCAAAATATTATTTTTAAGCCCGATTCCATTCTACATATTATAAAATGTAAATATTCTTTGTAACATTTCCGTTTAATAGTCTATAACTTGACATATCATACAATATCTCACTGTACTAATGATCTTTGGATAAAGAGCGAAGTTAAAGATATAACACATTAATGAGTTTGATTTTTAGTAGTTTTTCGTTAGTTGAGAATTAATCAATTTTAACAACTTACCGACAACGCTATCAAATAATAACAAAACGTACGCTAATTGGAACTTTGTGCAGGCTATTTGATTTGCACAAAGGAGCGATTCAGCTTCAATTAGTTTGAAATAATCTAATGGTGTGTATAATTCCGTCCAACTACAGTAGTTCTCGGTAATGCAGCCGAATGTAAATAGAATAATAAATTCTGCTATCACCAGTTCTATTGTATCCTGGATTGTGTGTAGTACCGGTACTTGAAACCAGAGTTCAAAAAACATATACTCAACAAAGTCCTCCATTCATTATACAAATAAAAGGGTTCGTTTAATAATAACATCATTTCTTATTAATTTGGCAGTAGATGTTCTGCAAAATGTACGTTATTTTAGGACAAATATGTATTGAATTTATTCACGAGTTATGCAAAGACATTCATTAATGACATAATAACATAAATAAGATGTTGAATACATAATTGTTACCTGGTAAGTCAGTCGTCCTCAACTAAATTATTAAACTTCAAGTTTTTATAATAATTTAGTTGAGGACGACTGACTTACCAGGTAAATATTATATATTTAATATCTTATTACATAACCTCAACGGTGATTTAAGATGAATTTCAAAAGTGTTGATAATAAAAGAAACATAACAACTTGGTATGCTTCAGACAGGTTGAAAATTCAGTTTAAATGACATATTATTGCATCAAGAAAGGAAAAATTCCGTCAGCAAATACTGCTGAGTAAACTAAGCGAATTTATCAGCAAGCCGAAATTATGTTCCCATTTTGCTGGTTTATGGAATATGTACTTCATTTGTTAAATTGGAGAAACTCTATTTCTGATGCCAGCTTATTTAAAAGTGTCGGACGGCAGTGGAAACAAACCATTCATAACCATAAGTTATTACCTAATTTCGTATCGTTGTATAATTTGACATCAATTTAAATATAAGTACTGATTTTTCTCATTGATTATTTAAAAATACGTAAATTAAACCAATATATTTGAAACTATTGTGCCAATTTAACGTTTAACCAAATTGTGTGGTATATTTTACATTCAAGCAAGCATGGCGTTTGCTAAGAGGAAAATACATTTCGTTTCTTAGTTAAATACCTACTTCTAATGCTCAAATTTCACAGATATTTTGAGAATACCTTCCTCGGAATATGTTAATAAAAAATAATTGGTTCCTTTGTGAAACATCAAAGCTACGACCCCAAGAGCGATTTTTAAATTTTTGTTTCTGGCGATCTCTACACATAATGGTCCTTTTTTTACTGGTTAACCTATTAGATTTTACTTTTCTTTAATTACTTGCTACATACCAAGTTTGGTTTCTATTAAATAAAAATTGCGACCGCTGAAGCAGTAACGCGTGCTCGCGAACATACACACACATACATAAAACATATATACATTATATATATGTTTTGGTCATGGTCAATTTCGGTGTCTACTAGATAGGATCGCTGAATATCTGTAAACATTTTCAAGTACCTTTCCATGAGAAAACCCTCTGCAGCTTCTTCATTCATTCGGAAGTGGTTAAGAGTGTGATTTCACGCATCTGATGACATTTGTTATTCTCAGGGTAACGTGGAAATTCTATGCTTACAAACATAAAGTTTATAGGTTGATACAGCATTCTCTGGTTTTTATTAGAAATACGTGATAACGATATAACTGACCTAACATTGAACGGCCATTAAATAACACCGTCCTGCATGGATTTTGTTTTTTTATAAATAACTGAGCGTTTTTGAATCACAATTTCACCCTGATTGCAAAAATGAAATCCATTTACGCGTATCACGTGAGAATTGTTTACAATTCAAAATTTTATGTTTGAATATTTTTCGTAATGTGCGTACTGCAGTAATATTACAGTGTGCTTATCGTTTGTTAGAAAGGCCCAACTGTTTATAATTTCATCTTTATTACTTAAAATGTGAAATAATATATTATTATGTTTATATTTTAAATTATGTTTATATTTATTAAAATCTACTAACTATATCTGTCCTAGGTCCGAACAAAAAATTGTGGTTGTGTAAATGACACAAATTTATTTTGCTATATATGTGGGTCACATATGTTAGTAAAAAACTGCTTTTGTAAAGAAACTTTCTTTCAGTATATAAGCATTAAGTTAGGAGACCAGGATAAATAGTGCTGCTGCCATCATAAAGTATGTCGTAGTTGTGTTGCAGAGTTGAGGAGTTCGAAAAAATATACCATTGCCCTTTGGTATCCCTATGATTTGGAGGTAACCTACAATTCATTGAGACGATTGTTATTTTTGCACAGTTAATGTAACAGGATACAATATTAAAAACAAGAAAGATATTGAATATCCTGACTTTCCCTCTGCCATTCAGCCCGTACCTCATGGTCGTGATATTCCGGTTCCCTTACACCCTGAATCAGATATATTGCCGTCTGCATCCAGTAGCGCTGAAACTGAATCTCCAGTGGATGATGAACCATATAATACTTATCATGATAGATGTTTTAATCGAAGTGAGATTTATGATTTAGTGAGGGATTTAAATTTGCCTAAAGAATCAGCAGAACTATTAGACTCTAGGTTAAAAGAAAATAAAGTATTGGCTGAGGGTATATATTTTTCATGTTACAGGCATCGTGAGAAGGAACTTTTCTTTTCTTTTTTTTCTCAAGAAGAAAATTTAGATTTAGATTTAGATTTATTTATTTAGCCTGGTGGAGTTAAGGCCATGTGGCCTTCTCTTCCACTCACCAGGGCAAACATATATTACATCAGAATATAACAATCACAATGAACTCTAATATTAAATACCAAATAAAAATTTGATCAAAAAGATAATATATATTATATTATGATCTATAATGCAACTAGTTAATGTTAGTTAAAATTAAGACTAAAACTAATAATAAAATATATACAATCAAGACATATTAAATTGTAAAAAAATTATAAAACAAAGAAAAATAATGAGATATAGAAAACTAATTTTACGTTTGTACAATATTTAAAACAAAACAAAAGAAAATATTTGTTAATCTTAATATTATTTTCATAGATAATTAAATTTATTAATTGTTAAAAGAATACTATCAGTGAGGTGTATAAGTTAGTTTGTTATTAAATAATTCTTTAATTTGTTTTTGAAGGATGTCATAGTTTGACAGTCTCTGACATAGGGCGGAGGGGAATTCCATGTTTTGGTAAGGGAGACCGTAAAAGATAATGAATAATATACAGTGTGATGAGGAGGGATATAAAGGACAATGTGCTGATGGGATCGAGTGTCAAGATTATGTGTGTCGGATAGTCTGATGAAGCGGCGTGATAAATAATTAGGTGATGATGTTTGAAGGATTTTATAGAGAAGGGATAGTGAATGGACAGTTCTATGATCTCTTAGACGAAGCCACGATAATTGTGCCAGGGACGGTGTAACATGGTCAAATTTGCGAATACCACAAATAAAACGTGCGCAAGAATTATGAACACGTTGAAGTCTTTGAGTGTAAATAATATTTAAGTCTGTAAAAAGAGTATCACAATAATTAAAATGGGGCATTTAGTGTATTGCCAAGACATTCCTGCGGTCTTAAAATTTTATAACATAAACTATAATTCCAAAGAGTGGAGGTTCTTCATAGATTCTTCTCAAAAAAGTCTTAAAGGTGTTTTGCTTCATAATGGAAACATTCATCCTTCCAATCCTGTGGTCCACTCTTTTGCTTTAAAGGAGACATATGAAAATGTAAAGTTTTGTTACAAAAACTACAGTTCGAAAACCATCTATGCTAGTCTGTGGATATTAATTGGTCGCATGCAGTTTCGTATGTGAATGGAATAGCAGAGCTCGGTCAGAACACCCGAGAAAGGGAAGAGTTGCCACGCAGGACTAATTTAATACCGGAGGAAAAAAATATAAGAAGTGAACCTCTTATTCATCCCTCAAAAGTATTATTACCACAACTGCATGTAAAATAGGTTTAATGAAACAATTTGTGAAAACGCTAGATAATGATATTGAGAGCTCTAAGTACCTTTGCGCTATATTTCCATCACTATCCTGTGAAAAAAATTAAAGCTGTTGTAATCGTTGGCCCACAAATTCGAAAACTGATGATGGGCAGCCAGTTCGAGAATAATATGAGTCGAAAAGTGGAGTATGCCTGGAATGCTTATAATTATTAATTATTATTATTAACCCGTCAGCGTAGGGGGATTTAAATCTCATGACAGTTCTCAGCTGAGGGAGGATTTCTTGGAATGGCATTTAAATTTGTAAGTTAGAAAACAAAGTTTTGTAAGACGTTTGTATCTTGTTTCATATTTTAAATATCCAAATAGAAATTTTAAAATGTATTCAGCTAAACGTGAGGCTAATTATAATAATTGTAAACTACAACAATACAAATAAAATTTATAAAACCGTAGCTTAGAAATTAAGTTAGTTGAAATTGGTGCGAAGCACCCCTGCATACATAATCCCGCTTTATAATCAGAGCATCTAAGTACTGTATCTTTCTGTTTATTTTTTTTATAACACACAACACATACTTTGTTAGGGAGGACTTTATTTCTTCTCGTGGTATTCTTCCCAGAAAATGCCTTGTAACTAATCTCGGTACTGTTGAATGTCATCCGGGAACCTAATCCCTATGTTGCACAAGTTACGCTTCATCAAGGTCAATGCGAAAAATATTTTGTGGTGAATTCTCCCTACAGATAATCACGCTGTTCAATTAGCAATGTTTACAAGACGGAAAATATTTTCATGTACTATTTTTTATTTCTTACATTCCAACAAATATTCATGTAACAAAATTAGTCTCTTAGGTCCAAGGATTCTATATTTACTCGTATATTATAATCTACAATATATTTTGTTTCTTATTCAGTTCCTCGTCCAAGCATTTTGTAATATTTTCACTATGTTTATTTGTAGGGGCCATGGCGAAACACAGCCATCCTCGAGCTAGTCTAACAAGATTGAACAGAGCCACTCCTTCAAGTTAGACTTTCTTTCACAAATTTAGTGCCATATAAGTGTCACATATTTCATTTGAAAGAAGGAACTTTCACCAACCTAGCCATATAAACAACATTTTAAATAGTTTCATGGTTTCCAGAAAGAGAGCAGAGAAACGCGGACTAACAGTCTCTAACGCAGTCCATAAAAACAATGAGGAACTACATGAACAAAAAAATATATAAAATATCAATTGTATGTTAGTTGAAAGCTTGAGTTCTCCTCTATAAGATTGCAGTTCACAAATTGTGTTGTCATTGTATATTTTTACAACGAATGATAATAAATCAAATGTGCTGGATATAGAATATGCTCAATCAGCACTTCAAACTTACTCACATTTAACAATAAATTATACAATTTGAAAATAAGTTATATTATTAATTTCATATATCAAATAAAAGCGTATTCTTTCCTCTAGTAAATTATATTATTTAATCATTTATTTAGTGAATCATTCCCGAAAAATAAGAACTAGTTTCGGTAAAGACTGTGCTCGTCACTCCGCAGAGAAGAAGTGTTTTATTTATGCGGCTGGTGCACGTCACTCCACGCTGATGGGTAAAGTAGGCCTAACGACTAATTAATGGCAAATAAATTCTGACCTAGTTTTTCACGCAATATTCTTGTTGGAAGTAATTTTTATTGCGTTTTACAAAGCTATAATTTCATTTTTAGTTATTCAAGGATATTTTGAAAACCTGGCGTGATGGGAGAAAATAGATATCATTTTCGAATTTAGCACAAGAAAATCCGTGCAGAACCAGCTATCAGATTTTTAAAAACAAAAAATAAGTTTTAAAATGCAGAACGGTGTAGTTTACGGCAGACTCTCATTTATGATAAAATATCGATATAAGCCATGTGGCATACAGTGGATGTTGACATAGTATAGGTTTTATAGCGTTATCAGACACATATCACTTCATTATTCAAATTTTTCCCAAATCTGTTTAACTTAGATTTGTTAAAATTTATTTTATTGTTTTTTCTCTTTAATTTAATATTTCCCTTTGTAGTTATCATATTTTTACAATGTCCCACGACTCCCAGGCAACATGTGAAGAACAATAATCTATACTCTGAGTCATGCTTATACTTTCTGATCAAACAAAAGCCAAAGAATGCCTCCTCGGATGAGTGATCAGCTCAATAGTACGCAAACGTCCTCAAGAAATTCTGGAAAGACTACTGCAGAAACCGAAGGCATTTCCGTTTATTGAGTTTTCTTGAAAGAATGTATGGCACAATCAGACGATCAAATGTTACCCCTACTCACATATTCAAAGAGAATCCTTGCGGATGTGGTGACTATTGAACGGCACCTTGATTTATGTTACTCCAGAAATGAATATAATGACAAATATATCATCTCGAATGAACTCCGCTTTATCGATAAATAACATGATTATGTCAAAATGAGAGTTGGCTACGGCCTTCGTTGTATTTGTTATCTATAATTCACTCTAGGACCAAAGTCCGGATTACTGAGACATTGTAACCGTTAGAGAAGGTTAGAGTATAGTGAATTGCAATGTGGAAGTCTCCATACACTATTACGCCACCAAGTAATCTGCATTTGCGAAAAATATGTTAACTAATATGCTGTATTTCTCTTTCTCTTCCTTGCTATATTGCCACTTCCTGTCCTCTGTATACGTTCTTTGTCTGGCAGGTAGAGAGCTGAAAAATACTATGGATTTTAATGGCCTGTCCTTCTAGGCGGTCATTGGGAAAATTACTAATTTGACAACCCTGTTACTATTGAATGAATGGGCTGTCACCTCTCATTACATGTTGCCACTTTGATTTATTGTGAAGCTGGCAACAGAGAGACGACAAATACTGTGATTTTAAATGATCCGACCGCTTGAGCTATCAGTGCTTAAATTACTAATATGACAAACATGTTAAGATATTTCACTCGTGTTTTGAGATTCTCCGCCCAGACTTATAATTAAACCATTTCAGTACGTGATCGGATGTACAGTCTTCTCCTACATCCCTTCCACAGATTCAATAGTTCGACTACACTAGCGCTAAAACCCTTCCCCACCGCCCGTGCGAAGTTAACTTGGTAATACTGCGGCTTAGTCCACGCACTGGTGCGGCAATTCTCCTAGTCGATGTTCCCGGAGAATATTCTGCTGCTTCAAACACCTTATTCTCAAATTCAGGTGCAATGTTTGCAGTTCTACCATGTAGGAAACTCCGCATTTCTCTCAGACGCTGATGTACCGTTGTGTATGTCCTACTTACGGGGTACTTATATCTTCGGTCTCTAAAGGGTAGAGAATGACTGGAGCGGATCTGAGGATGAGCTCTCAGACTCTATAAAAAGGCTCCAAATAGTCAGCGCAAAATATAGCCTTTCTCTACTAAATCCTTCCATCTACCTTCACGTGGTTGGACTGCTTTTACTGAAGATGGAGGGTGAATGGCGAGTTTCTAGCGCCATGAAACCAGATGCTCGGGGCACACAGAGCTCTGTAGCCTTGTAAGACAGTCTGTCTAGGAGAAATACAACTCCGAAATTAAACTGTGGTCCTCCAGGTTGGGGGTTTTGCGGTTGGGCTGGTAACCCAACCAAGTAAAAAGACTATCACTCAGAAGTCTCAAGTGCGAATACGAAACCCGGACAGATTCTTATATCTTCATTCTTTGTCAGATGCATCTTGTGCAACCGTTTTTTCTTCTAAAGATGTCCATTTCTTCACTTGGTGTTATACTTTGTAATTTTTTTGGTCATTACCCAAGTTTCACTCCCATAAAGTAATGCAGGAACTGCCCATGTTTTATAAAACTTCAATTTAGTATATCTTCTCGTTTTGTTCTTTAACATTTTATGTACAGTTCCACATATCATTTGAAATTTTGACAGTTTTATATAAAGAGCAAGTTCTTCGTCATGGATATTTAAAGTCGCAATATTCAAAACAATATTGAAGGTTACAATGGTCAATAAACAAGTAGTAGTAGTAGGACTTTATTAGACAAAAAGTAAGATATTTACAATATTATTTACAAATATGGGTCGCACGGGCAGTAAGCCGTACGTGCTGTTGACAGTCCGTTACAATAAAGTAATAATTGGTACTAGTGTAAAGAAAAATAAACAACAAAAAATCAATAACATTACAATTACATAAAGAAAATACAATATTATTACAATTAAATAATAACACATTGGCATTATACACTCACAAAAACATTTATATTACAATTACATAAAGAAAACACAATAATATTATAATTAAATTAATAACACAGTAGCATTATACACTAATTAATTTATATATAATTGTTTTACGAAATTAATCGGTTTTATTACATTTTGATAACATATATTTATTCATGAATGAGTGGTTGTCCTTATTTTCCGCGTTTTGTCCAGAATTGACCGAGGTTTATCCAATTTTCTGGAATTACCAATAACTCGTAGCATGCCAATCTTCCCCGATTTGAATTTAGAAATCTTTCCGGTAATAACGGAAGTCTCCCAACTATTCGAAATCATTACATTTTCCTAATATATGTATCTCATCTTCATAGTTCCCGCACATTGGACATATTCGCATGTCGTGATCGTTGCTATTTTTTTAGAAATTTCCATGCCCCTAGCCTAAACCAAGCAAGCCTTGATCTCTCCTTAAATCCTAGGGTGATTATATACGATTCTTTTCCCCAGACGTGTTTTAGGTCTCTTTGTAAACACAGTGAGCGTTTTCCTGTACATTCGGCGAAAGTATCTTGTTGGTTTATATCAATAAACCAACAAGATACCAAGTGTCTACCAAGTGTCCGCAAGGACACTCAATTATTAGGTCACCGATTCTATACATTTAAGAAACTTATTTTTCATCTAATCGAGCGGAAAATATTGAAATTAATAATCCAAAATGTTTCGTGCAGTTGTGAATTTTCCTACGTGAAATATACAAAGTTCTAGTGCGCTTTTTTCGCCATAATGTGAAAAAATTGATAGGAAAATCCAGACCAGTCAACATTATCATAAAAGGAAAGTCTTATTTCATCACGAGGTTTGTTTTCACTTGTTATATTCGTTCGGTATGTGCCAAGGAAACGAACAACATTTTTGATGCAGAGAAAACAGTGTTTATGATACACAGTGGGTGGTTCTGGTGAGTGTGTCATGATTCTTAACATCAAACACACAGTTGTTTTGCATCGTTGTATCATGTTTCGAAACTTCAGGTCACAAGGTATCGGACTTTAATTCATTAGATGCTACACAGATAAAATTTTACGATTCAGTTTGTCCTCCCGTTATAACGTAATGCAAAAAAAAAATCTACTCAAAATGAGTGATGAATTAATTGAACGCATCATTTTCAAACATTCCATCATATTTAACGTTTTCATGTATAATAATACAGAATAATAAGAGTCATAATAATAATTAATAATGATAATAATAATGGCAATAATAATAATTGACAATAATAATAACAATAATAATAATAATTATAATAATAATAACAATAATATGATCCATTATTGGAACTTGCTTACAATAAACAGTATTCAAAAATGTTAAATAACCATAGTTTTACTTGCTTTATAAAAGTGCGGTGGTTGCTAAAATTCTCAAATATAGAGACTTCTAAATCGAAAGCCAGCCGTTGGCGATGGTGGTGACACCTACCTGGCACAGGACGAAAGGGGAATAATATCTTTGTATATGTGGAAAGAAGTGTGGGTTTGTCTGTTACCAAGGAGTGGGCTGCACACTCCTGCGGAGAAGGAGAGAAGGAGAGGTCTCGGTTCGATTCCTGGTTAGTTCAGACATTTTTCGTTCTTTTTTCACAATATCATTATACTATCAGCCATATATCCCACCGCTCTTTTTATAAATCTGAATTTAATAGTACCTAGAATATTTTTTCGGGGTTTTCCTCACCTGTATTGTGTATGCTGGTAAACTTTAATGCTCGAATTGTCCCCGAATATCATATGGCCACTAGAATCATCATTATCATATTCACCATATTTAGTATGCATGTTGTGTTAATAGTGTTTTTCGGCTTAATGTTGTGTTGTCTCGGAGGAGGCCCTGACATTGAGCTGGATTACTCATTCTGGGAGTCCCTACACGTCCTTGTGTGCTCAAAAAAATTTGTGTGTGATAAATAATTAAAATCCCTCTCCCGACAGGTAGTGCCACTGTAAGGCCCGCGTGACGTGTGTCACGTAAAGGTGCCTATAAGGCACTGAGACTGCAGTAATGGAATGAAAAATGTAATAGAATTCAGAATGAGAAAATTATACAGACTTTTCAACTAACATTTTAGTTGTTTTAAGCTCACCAAAAATACCACCGGCATATCATTACTCATACGCATTCCATTTTATAAACAAAAAGTACAATGCAAAAAAACACACAAACCTAAAATGACGCAAGTACAGCGAGAGAGGAGAGAGATAAAGACAGGCCATTTATTTTAAATGACCGGTGTATAATGATGACGTAGTGTGAATAAACAGGCAAATTGTTGCAAATAAAACTGTAATCCTGTACACGGCTTTTAAAAACCTTCACTTACCCATTCCATCTCTCGGAGCGCGCGGAGCACAATGGTATAGTCAGTAATCTGGATGGTTCCATTGTTCTGAGGACTCATTGTTCCTGGGCTCGTATGTGACGCAGTGGTCAGGTGAATGTAGCCAAATTCTCCCTCCCATAAACCCACTGGATAAAAAATCTGGAATTTACATGTTACTTTATGTGAGGAGGAAATGGATATTTTTTTTTACCCTCATAAAGTTTGATGGAAATTCACTTCCTGGGCTTGAATTGAAAATATTTCCACTCGCACTAATACACATCGCGGTAACTGAATTTTGTATTAAGCAGATCTTTGTTCGATACTTCAGTTTCAGTTTCCTATGTCATTCCTTGAAATCAGTGTTGCACAAATTTATAAGCAAAAGTAATTTTCGTTTCTAAATATTTTAAACACAAAGAGTCCCAAGAAGCTAAAGCGCATTTCAGTTTATTAAAATGTATGCATTCTCGTAATGTTATAAATCATTCTGTAAAAGCATTGTATTAAATCAAAATATAATAAATAATATATTATACATAATAAAACATAACAAAATTTATAACATGAAATATAAAATACAATATTGTAAATTAGCCATAACATTTTATCCCTTCCTACAGTTAAATAAATTATATTGTGGCGCAATGGTGGGCTCACCTCTGAATTTCGGGAAAAGTGATGAAATTCGTGTCTCGCCTTGTTTGGTGGAAAGAGATTCGAGATCTGGCGATTCACGAATCGGCAAGCCTGAGGAGAAATTACCCCACGCGTCTATATCTCCATTCTGAAAAATCTTCCCTTCTCCAGGTATCCATTCGAGAGAAGTCGATACTTGTGTCCAGATTACACTGGTCTTCAAAATCAAACTTTTTTGTAAAAATCAGAAATAATAATAGGCGGGTGACTATTTCACAGTTTTTATTCTTATATTCTATTACTGTATAATATTACGGGAAAAGAGGTGGAGTATTAAGGGAATTAAATAATATAATACACATTTGTTTAAATATGTAGATAAAGCATTGCATCTGTTTGTAAGATGCTTATTTTTTAAAGTTACATATACAATTTTCGCATGGATAACACTGTAATCTCCTCTAATTATCTGAAAAAAATATATTTCCTACGCATATTTGAAATCGGCACATCGATTTTTTTTAATTTCACCTAATTTTATTTCTGATGAATTTTTGTTGTTGATCAGTGGTATGTTAACCACGCATATATATATATATATATATATATATATATATATACATACATATGACATAAGAAAAATAAATGCCTGGACGGGATTTGAACCCGGACCTCTGGGTTGGTACCCCAGCGTGCTATCCATTACACCATCGGGCAAATACAATACAAACATTTAAGTTTCTTATATATATATAGTAGGACTTTATTAGACAAAAAGTAAGATATTTACAATATTATTTACAAATATGGGTCGCACGGGCAGTAAGCCGTACGTGCTGTTGACAGTCCGTTACAGTAAAGTAATAATTGGTACTAGTGTAAAGAAAAATAAATAACATTACAATTACATAAAGAAAACACAATAATATTACAATTAAGTAATAACACAATAGCATTATACACTAAAAAACATTAACATTACAATTACATAAAGAAAACACATTAATATTACAATTAAATAATAACACAACAGCATTATACACTAATTAATTTATATATAATTGTTAATAATTAATGGTATTGCATTTTGATAACATATATTTATTCATGAATGAGTGTTGTCCTTATTTTTCGCGTTTTGTCCAGAAATTTACCGAGGTTTATCCAATTTTCTGGATTTACCAATAACTCGTAGCATGCCAATCTTTCCCGATTTGAATTTAGAAATCTTTCCGGTAATAACTGACGTCTCCAATATTCTAAATCATTACATTTTCCTAATATATGTATCTCATCATCAAAGTTCCCGCACATTGGACATATTCGCATATCGTGATCGTCGCTAATTTTTAGAAATTTCCATGCCCCTAGCCTAAACCAAGCAAGCCCTGATCTCTCCTTAAATCCTAGGTTGAGTATATACGATTCTTTTCCCCAGACGTGTTTTAGGTCTCTTTGTAAACACAGTGAGCGTTTTCCTGTACATTCGGCGAAGGTATCTTTCATATATATATATATATATATATATATATATATATATGTATACACTGTATTATTATTCGATGTAGCGGTATATAATGAAGTTGGAGGGTCTGACCGACCAATCGTTTCCAAATTGTGGGCGATAAAAGAGGCGAAATTATGAGGTCAAATAGATGTGTGGAGTGAAGCCGTCAGTGAATTTAAATAAATGAGTTATAAAATATTTTCTAAAGAAGAGAGACTCTTAAAATAGTAAATTATCTGTGTTAATACGGTGATATATTGAAAAATAGATGAAGACAATTTGGTAATTATGTGTAAACAGTTAAGTTAATTTCAAGAATGGTTTGTACCTAAACACCGCTATCAGCGTTACAATATCATTTTACCAGCATCAAAGATAATTAATTTAATGCAACTATTATACTGAATTTAATTTCCTACTTACTAGTTTTGTCCCTTGTAACGTAAGTTATTTATCGATTTTCTATAGCTTCCTCGACTCTGAACTTTTTTCCTTAATTCTCGAATATCCTTCCCTTTTTCCTTATATCATTAAGTTATTTACATCCATTATCTTTGGTTCCACTCTCCTTACACTTTCCTTGAATCCTGGTTTATATTTTAGTTACTCACTTTGGTTTTCATTGGATAATAAGATTACTAATAAATGATATTCAGCCAAATAGAACATTTGCATTAATGTGTAGTCCAATTGGTAGAGGCCTTAATGTACTGTCTATTTCTTCCCCTATTTCATACTAATGAGCTAATATTTCATTGTGATATATGTATAATTTTTCAGCAGGTTGACTGATATATGATCCAAAAGCCTTAGACAAGTAAAAGTTGTATGTTATATTGGTATAGGTTAGATTATAATAACATATAGTGATAGAGTTTTATTGCCCGTTATAAGGGAAGCTTGTATTAGTTCATTTAAGGCAGTACTCGTCTTGTTTGTTAATAATCAATGTGTGCCGTGGTGAAGTAAAACTTACTGCCGTGACGTATAATGTATACCCTCTATGACGGTGAAGACTGTATTCGGTGCTCTTTCCTCTCCTTGTTATCCCTTCTCTTTATCTTCCCCTCCTTGACGTCTTTGGCGCGAGTTGCGATGCGCCGAGACCGATGTCCGTGACGTGAAGTATTGTATCATTAACGGTCGTGAGTTATGTTTCGTTCCTGCAAGGTCGCCGGGTATCTAGGGAAGATTCCTGATCGAGGTCTGTCCTATTTGAGTTTAAGAATAAAACTGTTGCAAGAAATTATTATTATTTTTTGGAATGAATGAGGACATTTAAGCATGAAAGTATAAAGTATGTGAACTATTGTAATGTAAACTTCAGTTAAGCTACATTGACGAATGTTCATTGTTATTTTCTGTTCTTTATATTTATATCCAATGATTTAAAATTCGACAGCTAATTATATTGTTTATTTGCATACTATTTTAATTATATACATTTTAGTTAAAATCTATGTCTTGTTCTTACGATTTGCTAAGCTGTGTTAATGAATACTTGAACTTAAGATTTGCGTGCTATAGAGCGTGTTCCCTTTCCTTTCACGATCAGAGTTATTTACATCAAAAGTAAAGTAAAAGAGATTAGTTTGTAGCTTAAAGTATTTATGTTGAATAATGCACAAGTGGTCATTTTCCATAAAGATGAAATTTGTCTCTATTTTGGGCCCGACTACAGACTCAGCTTAGAAGCTTGTATGACACAAGCTAGTTTGGGATTTAAAGATAGGTTTCGTGAGAGAGAGAAAACGATAAGAGGTTTTGAAATTGGGATTAACGTAATGATCCACGGGTACCAGTCGGTATAAATGGAAATTAAATAAATTATACGGTTTTATGTCATTTATTATGGTGTTCATGATTTCGAGAAATCAACCATTCACACTTTTTTGGCGTGGTCTCTCGGTCTCCTGGAATAGCTACAACCTTCTCTCTGGTCCTATGGTGCACCAAGCTGCTACAGGCTCAAAATCGTGAAGACACACGAATGTGTCCTCCCTGATCAAAACAAACACGTATTTCAAATACCTGTGTTTTTTGCTAGATTTTTTCGTATTCTTTTTTCTCACCTGTTAGAAATGTTTAGCCTTAATGTGTGTGGATGATGTATTTCGTCTTAATGTTGTGCGTCTCGGAAGAGGCGTTAACATTGAGCTGATCCCTCATTTGTGGAGGTTCACTATATTTTTGTGTGTGATTCTTAGTTTGTGCGATTCTTAGTTTAAAATGTTTTCCCTGCCACAGTTAGAACAGTGTGGCATATAATATACCTATAAGGTAATATTTTAAACAGATTTGAGAAGAACCAGACCAGAATATATTTCCTAAGTGATATATGGTGAAAGGTGATATGAAATGAATGAATATGAAATGACGTATTAGGTGAGGGAAGAAAAATGGAGAATTTTGATGTGATGAAATTCAGGAACGGGAGAACTCCGAGAATACCCTGAAAAATCTAGGTATGACCCAACACCAACGTCCCTCCTGAACCGACAGGATTCGAGTCAGGGAAACCACTCGGGACACCCGCATACGCTTTCCACACACCAGCAGAGAACCTGCTTCATTGGTCTGATATTTTGTTTTCCTAAAAATATTTTGAAGCAATAAATAAATTCGGAAACAATAATGTTGTAATATCACTATAAAAATTGTCGTGTGGATCCAAATCTAATTTAGAGACTTGAATTTAATTTGTTGTATGCATTTTAATGATTAAAATTTTTTTAACGAAAAATCTGTCTCCACTGTTACATTTTTCCGTCCATTTAATACAGAAAAAGTACAGATTCATAAACATTTATACTGCAGTAAGTACCACAAAAATAAGTTGTTTTTATATTCAATATAAAGCATTTTTATGCGCTACAACTAAAAAAGTCAACCCAATCTCGTAGAAAATTTTAATTGCACATTTCCTGAAGCTTTCAAACACAGTTCATAAAATTCTCAATAAATTCATTTCATATGAGTTAGTTTATAAGTCTAAGTCAATAAAACAGATCTTCTACTGTCGATTGAAGAATCATACAGCACACGAGACGAACTAGCCAATATTCCGGAAATTAATATTTATAACATTATATAATCAATATTTATAAATAAATTATAAATGCGGCAGAAGAAGCTATAGGGAAGACGAAAAAGATTCGTAACAAAAGAGGATTAAAAATATGGAATGATGAAATACAGGAGGCTGTGCGAGTCAAAAAAATAGCTTATTTAGAGTACTTACAAACGAAATCTGAAGAATCTGTAACTATATATAAACAAAAACGAAATCGAGCGAAACAAATAACTCAGACAGCTCATAAAGATTCCTGGGAAATATTTATTTCCAAAATAGAGCACGATGTACATGGCAGACAATCTTCAGCATTTAAAGTAATTAAACGATTAAATACAACACAAAAATATACTTAAAAGCTAATACCATTGATCTGAAGACATGGGTAAACCACTACAGAGAATTATGGTGTAATGAAGAAGAATTAGGTATAAAACGCCCTTCTGAAAGTGAAAATAAATCGGAAATAGACAGAATTACTCTAAGCGAAATGAGAGAGGCATTGAAAGAAATGAAAAATAGAAAAGCGCCAGGTATAGATGGTATAAATAATAAACTGATAACGTATGCAGGTTTATTTGCAGAAATAACATTATTAAACTTGATAAACGAATGTTGGAAGACATGTAAAATACCTGAAAATTGGAAGATAGGTGAAGTCACATCCCTCTTCAAAAAACGAAATAGATTATATAGTAAAAATTATAGAGGATCAGCTT
Organism: Diploptera punctata; assembly: GCA_030220185.1. Lineage (NCBI taxonomy): Eukaryota > Metazoa > Arthropoda > Insecta > Blattodea > Blaberidae > Diploptera > Diploptera punctata. The sequence goes on along the minus strand of JASPKZ010007281.1, from coordinate 394,415 downwards.
ATTGAACTCCTCTTATAAATTGTATGCGAAAATAATAAATAATAGATTGAAGGAGATGATATCATGATACACTCTTAGAAGAAGAACAAGCAGGGTTCCGAAAAGGAAGATCCTCTAGTGATAATGGGTATAATTAAAGAGAGAATAATTGAAAAGAGAAGAGAATTTAACCTGCCAACATATTTGTTTTTTATGTATGATTTGAAAAGGCCTTGGACAGAGTAAATAATATATAAAACTATGGGAAATAAGGAAAGAACGAGGATAGCCACACAATCTAATAAAATGAGTCCAAGGGGCTTATATGAGGAAGAAACTAAAGTTGTATAAAAACTGATGATGAAAAAAGGCCAGACGAAATATTAAATCAAGAAGTTAGACCAGAGTGTGTACTCTATGGCCCACTTTTTTTAATATATAAATATATATATATATATATATATATATATATATATATATGACGACATTATGAAACAATGGAAAATTATGACAGACAAAGACCTTAGATTGAACAATAACACAAGTATTAATAACTTAATTTTTGCCGATGATTTAGTCTTACTACACCATGATCAATATCTGTTACAACTAGCTGATTATAAACTAAACACAAGAAGTAGCGATTATAAATTTAAAATTTCAGTAAGTAAAACAAAAGTAATGGCAATTTGTGGAAGAAACACTCTGCGTGCAAAAATAATAATTAGAGGCGAAATTATTGAACAAATATCCCACTAAGTATATTTGAGATGTGATATCATCTATGGACATGATAAAAATATTGAACATAAAATTCATCAGTTTCAAGCTATTTGTGTCACGATAAATAGAACATTGAAAAATAAAGCCCATACACAAACACAATTAAAATTTTATAAAAGAATGGCGGTCCGTTGTCCTTTTGAATGATAGCGAATCTTAGATCATCACTACCAACAGAGGGGGTTTTTTTTTTTTTTTTTTTTTTTTGGGGGGGGGGGGGGGGGAATAAAATCCAAAGCAGCAGAGATGAAATTAATAAGAAAGTATAAAGGGGATGCACTAGAATGGACAAGAAACGAGGATGGTATATCCGTGCGCGGAACTACAGATTTACGGGCATTAAAAGGAAAATATACAAAATTTTTTTTAACGACAAGATTCAGTAGAAGAGAAAGAACATGTAGAAAGATTGGAAGAAAGTAGATTACCAAATAAAATCTTATATCATTTTCCGAGAGGAAGAAGAGATGTCGGACGCCTCCGGAAGAGATTGTCTTAGATTTATTAGTGAAGACGGAACAGGCAACTAATGCCTAATCCAGAAAGTGCAGAAGAAGATGAAAAAAATGCCTGAGATTAAATTTCCTGTTTCCGATTTAATCGGCGAAATTAAAAAAAAAAAGTAAGCACATTTTCTTTTAGATTTACCCTTAGCTTGGCAAACCCGTACCTAGTAATTTTATTGTGAACTTATAAAATAAATTTTCACAAGTTTTCAAAGATAAAATACAAGCTATGCACTGATGTAATCATAAGTAATGCCACGAGTGATTCCCAATTTATCTATAGGATTTGGAAATCAAAAGTGGCATTTGTTAGGAATATGTAACGATTAAAATTAAGTTATTTACTCACGAATCATTATTTAAATATAGTTATTTTAAAATACCTACACACTATGTACTAAAAAGTAATTGGACACCCATGAGTTAGGTTACTTTAGTATGTCACTTGAATGTTGCGATTGGTATGTGATGCAGTGAGTCAGAGTACCAGTTGAGAACGAGGTGGCACGTGGTGCAGAGCTATCAGACTTCGATAAGGGCATAATTGTGGGCTGCCACCTCAATGGACTCTCTAGCAGAGCAATAACCGCTTAGCTAAATAGGCCCAAATCAACAGTCGCATTCATCCTAAGCAAGTGGAAAGTCGATGGACATTGCTCAACGACCGAAAATTGTGACCAACATAGATCGCAGAACCTTCACACATGACTTGATAAATAACAGGACACACTAATGACTACCACCAGACAGGAATTTCAAGCAGCAACAAACGTGGCTGATTCTATTGGAATTTAGGAACAGAGTCCCATCACCTCGGATACCAAGGAAGCTCAGCAGCATATAAGCTGCATATCACAAGACAAATATACCTCAGAGACTCAAGTGGTGTTTGGACCATCGTAACTTCTAGGCTCAGCCGTCCACCCCTTGGGATACCTCGGTCGTCATGACCATACTCCCAAGTCCTAGTTCTAGTCCTCCCTATCCTATGTTCGCGTCCACGTTCAAGTTCACGGTCCTTAAACCAACACCCCAGGGAGAGAGTGTTGGAGTTTGCAGTTCTGGGAATTGCTGAGCTACATACTACATCAGATCGCTCAATCCTGACGACCCCACAGTTGGTCCACGGGCTCCATGAGCCTAGCCGGGAGGACTGCTGTCGCAGATCCACGGACCATTCCCCTGTTCTGCCTCCAGGGACGTATCCTGCAGCCGTTGTGAGACCGGCTAGGGCTACAAGCCCAACAGTGTGAGACTTTTAGTACATCCAGGTGCTCATCTCCTGGCGACCCCACAGTTTGTCGACGGACCCGTAGGCCGAGCCAGGAACCAGTACAGTAGCTCCCCTCTGGACTGGTCCGAGCTGAGCCCTGGTGTGCCCCCAGGGACGCCTTCTGCAGCTGTTGTGGGCCAGCACGGAGCTCGCAAGCTCCAAAAGATGAGCAAAAAGTTCGACAAGGCGCTCAACTCTTGCCTACCCCACTAATGGTTCACAAGTCCCTTGGACTTGACCGGGAGGACTCTCTACAGATCCACCGACCTTTCCCCCAGTGCACCAGCTGGGGACGTGTTTGGTTGCTGAAGTGGACCGTGGAGCAATAAAAATGGGTTCTATAGTGACGAGTCGAGATTCACATTATTTCGATCTGATGGACGTGTTTGGGTGTGACGCCTACCGGGGGACAGGCTTCTACCAGAGTGTGTAGTGCCTACCAGGAAATTTGGTGGTGATGGTGTGGGGCAACTGGTGGTTGTTCGTGGTGGAATTAACTCTGTGGCATGCTGTACAATTCTGGATAACGAAATGCTCCCTACACTGTGATGGTTTTATGAAATGGACCCTTGTTACTTCCAGGATGATAATGCTAGGTGCCATGTTTCGACGTCTACTAAGCGGTGGTATGCAGAAAATAATGTCCACCGACTGGACTGGCCCGCTCAGAGTCCTTATATCAATCCCATTGAGCACCTTTGGTTCGAATTGGACCGTCAAGTGTGGTCTCAGCAAATGCGGCCAACTTCCGTTGTTCAACTGTGTGGCATGTTGCAAGAGGAAAGGCGACATTCTACACAAACTATGGAAAGCATGCCTAACAGGGTAGCTGCAGTTATGGCAGCCAAGGTGACACCACGTGGTTCTAGAGAACAAAACAAAGTGTCCAATTACTTTTTGGTATATAGTGTATATTTAATGTAAACGGCGATATATGAAAACGAATGAGAAATGTTTGGTTATGTTATATTTGTTCATCCCTGCAACTTGATCATACTATTTATTGCCAAATAGGATCGCAATATTGTAAGGATGCAACCTAATGGAAAAAAATGAAACTCATCAAACAGTATATTATAACCAACATTATAACTTCTTATTTTTTTTCGAAATCAACTCGGTAAAATCAGTACCGGTATTTAAAAACACAATTTACAAATGTGTAGGTCAAAGGAATCTTTTCGTTATTTGCTATATTAAACGTATTTGTTACAGAGTCAGTCACTGCAAAATAATGTTCTGATCTGTTCAGAATATTAAAAAGGAGGAGCTTTCTTTATTTTGGTAATCAAAATTCGATCATATCGAAGTGAAACACGACTGCCATTGGTTGTAAAACAAGATTCATTGAAACGTGATTGGTTATTGAGTCCGATTTGGGGCATGAGTTAAATAATCCATGTACTATGATCGTATTGTACACTATTAGTAATTATGAGTTTCTTCATAAAATGTATCTAATAATACTATAGAGAAATCGGTACTTTTTACTCCAGCAGCATTGCTCTCTATTCTTATGCTTTCCGGTAGCTCTGAACTAACTACTCTCTGATCTATTGGTGGTCTTTTTATATTAATCGTTTAGTGAAATGGCAAAATAGGACTATATAATGTCAATGGATGTTGCAAAAACGAGAATGGATATTTAATTTGTGTATTCGCTTGTTAGAACGGCATGCGTAATGAACTGCTTTTTTGTTGCTTATATCATAACTTGCGATTCAATCAAGAGGGGGTTCTACAGTTTGTAGCATCCTGCGCCATATATCTGTCATTCTATTCTTCCCCATCAATTTTACTGTCGAGTATGGCTATTCTAATTCCTCCTCTCCATTGCTTTACAGGTTTTCCACTTTTTCTTTTGTTCTCTGGATTAAAATTCAAACTTCTTTTTGACCATCTATCCTCTTCCATCTTTTTTATATCACCATACCACAATAACTACCTAGTTTCTATCCCCTCAGCACATACAAAAATCCTTCGAGTTCGTCTTAGAATTACGACATTCGGCACATTTTGCAACATAGATATATTGCGTGCCCTCCTCACGAAGTAAATGTTCACCGTCTCACCGTGAACTAATTAACGAACTAAATTATAAGATTGCATCTGTCAATACCACAATGTTTATGGGGTTTACGAGTCTGCAGGTGGTGGGTAGATCATATAGCTTTCAATGCCCCTAAGTCTACAATTAGTTTCATATTGACCTAGGTATATATTTGTTATTTACTGATATGAAAAAAAAATTACTCCCCCCTGAAATGGACTACTGGAGACGTGCTTCAAGAATATCCAGGAAGGATAAAATCAGAAATTCATATATAAAAGAAAAAATGCAGGTACAATATTCAATATTAGATTTTATAAAGAAGAAACAATTAAATTGGTACGGACACTTTAGAAGGATGGAAGAAGGAAGACTACCTAAGATAATCATGGATTGGGAACCTCAGGGAAGTAAAAAGAAGGGTAGACCAAATATTACGTGGTTTCAGGGAATCAATGAAACTAACAGGGAATGGGAAGAAGATATATGGATGAACAGATAAGAATTGAAAAATGTGTTGAAACAAATGTGTATTTAACTGTGAACATGGGTACCGGAAAAATGTTTATTCATTGTAAAAGCCGGAATAATAAAAAATACTATATTTTTTAATGCCCCAGGTTGTCTTTTCTTGGACATTTCTGGTGTTCTCTCCTGACATCGGCGAAATTGTAACCCAATTCTGAGGTTAGGACACCTGGAATACGGTGTTAATTTGCCCCGACGATATGTTGAGTTATGATGATGATAGTGGTGCGCCAGGAGAGTCCTTAATCCTAAGCTTAATCTAAGATGAATATGAATGATGATGATTGCGATGGCCATATGCTGTTCGGGGACAGTTTGGGCCTTAAAGTTTTCTGACATTTGTCTTACAGGTGAGGAAAAACCCCGATAAAAACCTCGCCCATGACACTGTCTCGACCGGGGATCGAACCCGGGCCAGCTGCGTGACAAGGCAGCACGCTACCTCGAGACCACAGCGGTGGACTTGTTATTTAATATAATAATAATATAATAATAATAATAATAATAATAATAATAATAATAATAATAATAACAATAATAATAATAATCAACTTTTATAAGATTCATGATGTGTTCCGTTGAGGTTTATTCAAAATTAATATAAAATTATAGAATATTCACCTGAAAGGTCCGTCTCCTCAACTTAATTATCATTTAACTGTAGCGCTTTCGGGACTTGTCCCATCATCGGCAGGATTCAAAACTGGTGTTTCACTGAAGATCTGGTAGAGGGGGTTGCATGTATTTGGTTCGTTTTCGTTTATCAGGCTGTCGTTGTGAGCTGCTTTCATGATTTCCATCTCTTCGAGTACGTTTATCTTCGCTGGATTATTTTCTCTGTGCATTACTGTTAGGGTGTTTTCAATATTTAACATGCGATGTCCTTCATGGATAACGTGTTTTGCATAGCTTGATTTACCTTCTGCGTGAATGAAGTCTCGAAAATGTTCTTCATCAAATGTTTTAACATCAGATTCAAAGAACATTTTCGAGACTTCATTCACGCAGAAGGTAAATCAAGCTATGCAAAACACGTTATCCATGAAGGACATCGCATGTTAAATATTGAAAACACCCTAACAGTAATGCACAGAGAAAATAATCCAGCGAAGATAAACGTACTCGAAGAGATGGAAATCATGAAAGCAGCTCACAACGACAGCCTGATAAACGAAAACGAACCAAATACACATGCAACCCCCTCTACCAGATCTTCAGTGAAACACCAGTTTTGAATCCTGCCGATGATGGGACAAGTCCCGAAAGCGCTACAGTTAAATGATAATTAAGTTGAGGAGACGGACCTTTCAGGTGAATATTCTATAATTTTATATTAATAATAATAATAATAGTAATAATAACAATAATAATACCAACAATGACAATAATAATAATAACAATAATAACAGTAACAATAATAATAATAATAATAATAGAAAAGTGCATTAAGCTGGCATGTAGATCCCTAATTTACTTATCTCGACACACATTACTAAAGCTAGGTCACGAGTCATTCATCCATTGAATGTAGGAAAGAAATGTTAACAACGCATTTTTGATTAAAGACTTCTTGGAAAAATACTATTGCACTAGAGAGATTTAAATGAATAATTCATCCGTAAATTGCTGTCGATTGTGTAGGTGAATTTAATATCGCAGGGCTTGAGTTTCGCAATAAAACAAATGAAGTGAGTAGGTCTGTGTGAATTTTTTTATTTATAACATATGAAGAATAGCTTATTAATTGTTAAATACTGACATACGTTCTTGAGTAGTAATAAATAAAATGAATACTTCTTTATTTTTGCATAAGTTTTAATATTAGATTTTATTTTGAAATGAATTAACGACAAATATGGCTTATATGAGAAGAGAGCCCAATGAGAGGATTGCACTGTCTTGAAAACTAGTGTACTATATAAACCAATTATTGGATGGCAAAACTCATAACAAGGGCATGTAATAGCATATTTGGTTAAGACAATACGATAAAAACTGGAAGAAGCAAGTTCGAGTCCCGTGTGGGAGGAGAATTTTAAAACGGACCTAAAAAATATCTGGCCGAAAAATGACTCTGTGATCTAACGGAAATGAGTGCCGTACTTTTATTGAGGGATTAAAGGCTGTCGTTAACACTGCTGACTACTAGACAAAATAACGTACCGATTGTCCAGAAAATTGGAAGCCTCTTTATCCTTCTATTAACACAAAGCTCTCCTAAGGCATGTAGTGGGATCACTTTACGTTTTAGGAAACGTGAAAATGATATTTGTAGTTTCTAAAGTTTTTCAGATATCATTTTTTTTAAATTTTGGATATTAGTTAGCTCCACAGCATGGACGTTTCGCTCGAGATATTCGTATGTGACGTCGTCACATTGAAATCCGCTATGTAATTTTAAAGCTTTTGCTTAACATTATCAAAACAATTTTTAACCCTTTTGTCGGTGACGATGTAGGTTCAAAAAAATCTTAGCACAGAATCACCTCTCCGTGAGAAATCCTCTCTCTTTTTTGTCACTTCATAAAAAATTCAAGAATGGAAAATGCATTGTTATACTTGCGTACAACGAAAAGACCAATGACAGAACTGTCATTAATTATAGGATCTACACATACGTATTTGATTACTTCAAGTTTTTCAAGAAATTATATTTAATATCATGCAAGAGTCATTACCTTTTTCTAGAATGATTCGCTACAAATAAATGTCATATCATGATCATAGTACATTCAAGAGTTTAGTCAATTTATTGACCTGTTTCGACCTTAAAAGAAACACAATCTAAAAGTCTTTTGAGTGGACGTCCTGGTCTTCTTATTCCTGCAGGTTGATAGCTTAACATTTGTTTGGGTATCCTGTGATAGTCCATATTTTGAATATGTTGCATCCATTTTGACTTATAATCAGAATTTTTGTTTTCTAAAAGTACCATGTATAATTCTTCTAAAATGTCTTCATATTTATGAAGTACTAGCGTACCCGGCAGACGTTGTCCTGCCCGAATGTTCAATTCTCATGTCATGGGCGGACGATAAAAATATATGACTTTTTTACCATACAATTCAGCAATTAGGACATAATTAGATCTTATTATATAAGTTCGCAAGAAAACCTCTTACAGCATTCTGTTGTGGCTCAAGATGTGTGAATGATGACGTCACATAGTTATGTTGGAACATAACGATAATGCAGATGACTACACATCTGACACAAAAAAATGCTATAACCCGATCGCCGCGCCACCTTCCAAGTCCAATTGTGAATCTAAACCATCGAGGGAACCACTCAAACACAGAGAAAAAAAAAAAACATCCAAATTGGTCCAGTCGATATACAGCAGTTTTTAATCTCGGATTTCAAGTAAACCTCCACTTCTAATTGACGGAATTTCGCTCATTTTTGGACAATATTGAATTGTGAAACGTCGAAAAATGTGACCGCTACAGCGATTTTTCAAATTTCACTTCAGGTGAACTCCTACAACTAATGGTTTTAGAGGGTCCAAATGTGAATCTAAACCATCGAGGGACTCAAACAGACACACACAAAAATTTAATGAAAATCGGTCCAGTCGTTTAGGAGAAGTTCAGTGACAAATACACATACAGAAGAATTATATATATATATATATATATATATATATATATATACGAGAAACTCGATCACCTGTTTACTCGTGACCGGTCAGCAATGCTCTTTGCTACTTAACACACCGAAGTTTATTTGATTTTTCAAGTGCACGATAATAGTTCATTAATTAGAATCATAATTTATCTTTACAAAATTCTCGGGGGGGGGGCATGGTCCCCCCCCCGCCTGGAACCGCCACAGCTTTCTAGCTCAATTTAAAATAAATTGATTGTGTAAATTTTTTAGTGCTGGGAAGGTATGATTTTTTTATTTAATAGGAAATTTGCACTCAGTTGAGCATTAGTGACAGCACACACACCCAGACCTAAAGTGGAGATTTTGTAAAATCTCCACCCCGCCGGGAATCGAACCAGGGTCGCCGGAGTGGAAGGTAGGGACTCTACCGACTACGACACGGCTACGGACTTGTAAGGTATGATTCCACATGTATTTAACAGAATATCTGGTTACATAGAAACACATTAAATATATCAATAAAATTACGAACCTTGAGGTGAAGTATTCATATAGAATAAGAAGAAAAGCTTACTGAACTTGAACATACAACGCTAATAACACAGCTGGGATGTAGGCCAGATGAGTTCTTAACCATCGGCAACTTCCGATGTTTAAATTGTCTTCATAAACATTAGAATTGTACTCTCCTTTGCAGATAAGTTAACAACCATCATATAACAATTATATTAGAGTAAAAAAAAATAAATTGATGAGAATGAGTCAAAACAGTTTTTTTCCCACCAGCTAGAATTCATTTATGACCCACTGTGCACCAGTCCCATACTGTCCGAAATTCCATGAGAAAATTGTCTTCCCCGTAGAGACTCCAACCAGCTCAAGTCCCGTAGTTCTACGCTAAGACTTCTTGCGTTAACCACTCGGCTACGGCGTGAGACTCTTCGTATCAATGAAAGACAGAATGGTTATTGTGAGTTATTCGTAAGAGTTAAGGGACTCTTGGTATCAATGAAAGACAAAAATGGTTTTTGTGAGTAATCCGTAAGAGATAAACATGTGCTGTCCCGGACGTTTTTTGTAGAGCTTTTTGAAATATTCAATTCTGTGTACATTAATTTTGTGTATTTCTTATATTTTAGGCAGCGTAAGTCATTTAAGCGTCCAAAGAGTTAATTATTTCACGTTTTCCACTACAAAGGGCAATTTTTAAGGGTGTAGGAGTTGAGTATCACAACTCTCTTATAGCCTATGTTCATCCCGGGAATCTACTGAACATTTTGCAAAAAAAACCCAACACAATCGGATCAACGGTATGGCCGCGCATAAAGCACGAACGAACAAACAAACAAACATTATTTTTTATATATAAGATTAGGGTGCATTCTGTAATTCTCCTAAGGTGTCTCATTTCAGCAGATCTAAGTCTCTGTGTATCCTTTTTTTTCAATATCCATACTTCGCTATCATACAAAACAGTTGGAAGAGCTATTGTTTTATACACTTTTAGTCTTTAATGTTTTTGGACTACCTGTGGCCCGAAGATAGAATTTATTAACCCTAAAGTCCTTAAACATTTTGATATTTTTGTAATAATTGATTCTAAAGGGTAGGAAGAATCGTAGGATTTCTATAAATTATACCATTAATAATTGTAAATTAATACAGTAGAACCTGCGTACCGGCGTACTTTGTAGTGTACCTCTATGTAGTGTGGAATCTTACGTACTCCGTCTGCATTTACTACTGGGTGAATGAAAACAAGTAAATGGAGGTGTGGATTTATTGAGCTATAGAGTGAAAGTTTTGATTGAGCTATGTATCAAAAAAGTAGTCAGTGGATATTCAACAAAAACTGTATATACTCAATACTACAGACACGTTTCATTTAAAGAACATACATTGTGTTTCATTGTATATAAATGTATAAGAAGACTTAATTCTCAAATAAAGATAAAACAAATCTGCTAACTATACAAGATATAGAATTTGAACATATTATAAAGAACTTTGGACGGAAAAACAAATTAATGAAGAAGCAATACTCGTAGAAACAAACAAACAAACAATATGCAGAAGAAGATGAATTAGAATTGATAGATACATTAAAGAAATGTAAAATAATAAAGCATGCGGGATAGACAGTATGAACATAGATTTGCTAAAAAAACGCCCCAAAGAATTTCCAAGAAAGATTATTACAAAACAAGTATAGGAAACAAAATACAATATCAGAAGAATGGAAAAGTGGAAAAATAATTTCAATATTTAAAAAAGGCGATAAAACAAAGCAAATACAACTATAGAGGATTAAGCTTACTATGTGCAGCATACAAAATATATGCAAAAATGATCAACCAAATACTAACAGCTATAGTAGACACAATAATATTTGAAGAGCAGACAGGTTTTAGGAAAGGCAGAAGCTGCACAGACAACGTATTCACTTAAAAAAAATAATAGAGGAGCGAAGATAACTCAACTTAGAAACGCACATCCTCTTTAGAGATTATAAGAAGGCATTTGATAAAGTGTCTAGACCAAAATTATGGAACGTATTAAGTGAAAACGGAATTGCATTACACTTGATATCAGCAATTAAGAAAACGTATGAGAAAACAAATAAAAATAAATAAAAAGGAACCAATATATAAAACAGCAGGAGTTCGACAAGTTTGTCCACTATCAACCACTCTTTTTAACATTTACTTTGACGACATAAGATCATGGAAGCAAATGACGACTGGGTATTAACTTGGGAAATACAGTAATAAAAACAGTAGCCTTTGCAGATGACCAGATTATAATAGCGGAAACAGAAGACGAATACAAATAATGCTATATAATCTAAATGAAATATTAAATGTAAATACCATTAGAAAAAATAAAAAACAAAGGCTTTCAAGGGTGCTCATCCAGTTCGGATAAAGATATTAGAAAATAAACCAACAGAACAAGTGGTAAGATATAACTTCCTAGGTTGCGAAATTCATACACAGCGGAAACAGATATAAATAACAAACTAAATAAGTTTAATTATATAACAGGAACACTAAAACGAACTTTGAAAAATAAAGTCACGAAAGACGCTATAATGAAATTTTACAAGACAATGGTAGTCCCTATTATTACTTATGGATCCGAAACATGGGCAGTGACAACACAACAATCTGCGAGAATACAAGCTGCTGAAATAAAATTCCTCAGACCAATAGCAGGATATCAAGGAACACACAAAAAACACAACACAGAAATAAGACAACTAAAAGTAGAGGAATTAAACACAACAACAGTGAAATACAGAACAAACTGGAAAGAACACTTAGCAAGGATGACTGAGAATAGAACACCTAAAGTAGCATACAACTATTCACCACGAGGAAGAAGAAGAAGAAAAAGGAGTTTAATTTCCTTTACAATAATATGGCATGCTGTAATTTTAGACATCTTACAGTACCTAAGGAAGAAACATTTATACCTTTCCAAATCATGGAGAGAACTATGTGTCGCACGACTGAACGTATTTAACTGAGTTAATTCCAATACTCGCCACCATTAGCAGACTTATTGGTGAACCCATAACTAACCACTCCTTTTGACAGTAATATTGGTTATCACAACAGTTTTATTACAAGCATGTCTTCGCAAGGTTAAGGTCATACTTATCGAAGGTGTAACCGTGGCATCCCAAAGTTATTACCCAGAATGCAAACACATCCCTTATAGGGTACAGTGGTAAATAAACTATGTACAGCCTTTGAAAAAAAATGGTGGCGCAACTTTTGATGATGGAAAGTTTTGAAGAGCGATTCACTCCTGTACGTTTTTACATGTTCTGACTCGTTTGAGTGTAAAGCGGACGGCGTAAGTCTCTCTATTCATGCTGCATTCGTATCGTTCGCGTCAGTGGAGCAGACGTGAAGATGCTCGTTTTCCGACGACGCGGGCCCACGTTCGATTCTGATCAGGTATATATATATTTCTTTATTATTATTTAACACTACCTTTAATTTTCATAAAGCCTACATGTTACCAGGCTTCGTTATATAAATATATATATGAAAGTATTCCCGGTATGGACAGGCTCCTGGATGAGGTTTTTTCGGGTTTTTCCTCACCTGTACGACAAACGTCAGGAAGCTTAGAGCCCAACGGTCCCCGAAAATTATCCGAAAATGCGATGATTGCAGTGAAAGACCTGCCCTCGGGCAGAATTAATATAGAATGGAATATATGGAAATACACAAATTTAAGGAAACAGCTCATATATATATATATATATATATATATATATATATAGAAAATGAATAACGATTGTAACGCTCATTACTTTGTTTAGAAAACACATGGTATAATAACATTATTTATTTCCATTAGTAATACAAAATGTGTCTGATTAATTTAAATTAAGTCAATATCTACTTTCATTACTTTCATTATAGAAGTAAGTCCTGAAGTACTGGATCGCTTCATACAAACAATTTCTAGGAGAGATAATTGTAGTCTAGTGGAGGGAGCTTCTGTTTACCGTGCACGAGGTCGCGTGTTCGATCCTGCTGTCATGCTATTTCTTCTCTCTCGTCCTTACTTCAATTAATTTCTTCCTTTTGTTTCATTTCTTTTGCTTTGTTTTATTTTCAGTATTTACCGCACAACTTATTTACACGAAATTGTTTTTCATTGCATGACACACAACGAAATAGAACGGATTTAGTTTATCAAATAGTTGTACATTTGTGATCCAAATAGGTGATCTCTGATCATGTGCAGTGGCTTCGTTCTGAGACTTGAACTTTAACTTTGCGCCATCAATTATTTCAAAGGCTATACAATTCGCCAAAAATATAATGGGTCGTTGCAATATTTTAGAGTCCCAGATAGACGACACTGCATATGCGCGTACAGCTCGAGCCATGATACACACCTTAACACATCAAGACTTACTTAATTCTGTTCTCTCGTGGGTTGATATGATAACTGGCTCCGAAAGTCACTCAAAACTGAGATGAAATAATATGTTGTTGTAAAAATATATTATAAATAAATAGTTTTATGGAATATTAACAGCCATAAATAAAATGCAACATGATAATAGTAAAAAAAATATGAACTCCTAGGTTGGATTCAAACCTTCAATGTTCAATTCTGTAGTCCGATGTGGAACCGCAGAGCTAATCTGCCGTTCTCTTTGCTAACCTAAAATGTGTTTATATGAAATGGTGTCATATTTTGTGGTTTGTTTATATTATGTTTTGAACTTAATTTGATTAGTTTCGAATATTTGGGCACAATGAGGATCTTGTATTATCCTGTTATTTATTAATTCAATTTAGGAGTGTGATATTCACTAATATGGGGTTACTATTTCGTATTAAATAGTCATGGTCTACGTATAACAACTCATGCTGTCCCTCATTCTTCATAAGCTTGGCCAACATGCTTGATCTGAGACAGCGAGTTATGACTCTAGTTGAAGCTGGATATGGGGCTAGGACCGCTGTGCCACGGAGCACGGCCATTAGGTGGGTTCATCGACTTCAAAATTGCGAATCGTCCTATTCCTGGGCTTCCACTGATTTCATCAGCGGAAGAGTATGCTGCCTTATTCAGGCAGTTCGACAGGACTCCTTTCGGACTGCCAACGAATTACGACAAACACCTGACTTCCCCAGTTGTGATCATACTGTAATCAACCGATAGAGGAGCCGTGGGATTAGGAACCGGAGGGCTGCGCAAAAGGAATGTTTAAGGGATGAACATGCCATCAACCGTCTTGCCTTCGCAACCAGTCGAATGGATTTCGATTGGAGAAATGTAATTTTCTCCTACGAGACAACAAACTCGATTGGTTACGATGGTACTCACCGTGTCTGTCGTGAGGATGGCCACCGACATGATGAACGCATCGATGTGCAAGGTCGCGGCGCTTTAGCATATCGTTGTGGGGGTGGATGTCTTACGATGGGGCTGGCGTGATAGAACGAATTGATGCCGAGATGTATGAAAATATTCTGGAAAATGTATTCCTTCCTTCCGTCCAAGAACGCTTTCCAAATGGAACATTGCTGTTCCAGCAGGACAGCCATCCCGTGCACTATGTCGGAAGAATTCAAATATGGTTTCGGACGAGGCCTGAGATCGAAATAATTCATTGGCCTCAGAAACCACCTCATCTTAATATCATTGGATATGCATGGGCGAAATTGAAACAGGAGAGAATTAAGAAGTATGCCCGCCAACCCCCTAGAAAGACGAGTTGTGGAATCTATTTCTCGATACCTGGGAAGATCTCGCCCGGGAAGAGGAGGACAATCCTCATCGAGAATTCTTCAGCGACCTCTTCAGATCCATGACGAATCGACTTGGGGCCGTAGTAGAAGCTGATGGCCTTGTGGAAAAGATATTAAGTTCACTGGTCTCTTTTTACTTTTTTACTTATTTTTTTATTTTCTTATGTGGTCTCGAGGTAGCATGCTGCCTTATCACGCAGCGGGCCCGGGTTCGATCCCAGGTCGGGTCAGTTTTTCTGGGTGAGGTTTTTATAGGAGTTTTTCCTCACCTGTAAGACAAATGTCAGGAAAACTTTAAGGCCCAAACGGTCCCCGAAATCATATGGCTATCATCATCATCACCATCATCTTTCACCGGTGTGGAAAGCAACGGGAAGCTACCACACCTATACAATTCCCTAGTAAAGCTGCAAGCATAGCATGAAAATGCTATGATTGCAGTGAAGGACCTGCCTTCGGGCAGAATTACTATGGGTGGATGTGAGGAAGTAGAACTTCAACTTCCAAATATGATTTTGCTTTTTTAGGCCAGGATCAGCCTATCCACAGGAGTAGGGTATAAATCATTCCACTCTTTTTATTATTAAATTACATAGTCCAGGAACTCTTAAAATTTAAAATAAACATACATTAACATTAAAAAAATGGTGCTACCTAGGATCGAACGCTAGGCACTCCCCTTCATATGTAATTGAGCCATGACTCAACCATATGTGCTACGGGGACACGATGACAGGATTAGCAGCTATTGCGCACTTGGTCTCACAGCTGCATCGTGTTTATGGAAACATAGGGAGACAATGTTCTCTTGTGAATCGCGTTATGAAACGTAGATATGTGCACGGTCAAGAGTTGGCCTATTCTTTTTTTTCTTGGGAAGTGTACATATAAAAATAATAACTTGCTGTGAGAGGGAAAGTAGATATATTTTATTATTATTATTTAATTTTTAAACTACTTTTTAAATTACAAATCAATTCTTAGACATTTTGTGCCAAGGAGAGCATATGAAAGATCTACAAGTGAAATGGTATAATTTTCTTTTTGACTAGAGTAAAATATGGGTGGTTTTGGGTTAATTCTATACTATGGAGCTATATAGAATGTTAATAAAGTTTATAATATTCTTACACAAATTTATAATTTATTTCCGATATTTTTCTGTTGGGTTTATATCAATATTTTGAAAATGATATGAGTTTAGAAAATCAGAAGATTTGGCAATATAATATATTTTGCTGAGAGCAATAAAAGTGTGTCCTAAGTGTAAGCGTGTCGAAACAATGTTATTGTTCTAATATTTACTTTTTTATTTTTCAGCTAATTAATTATATACCATATGTAGTGGGACTGATCTTCTACAACCGTTAATCATTTTCTTAGAGAATAATTTTGCAAATTAACGTTAACGTGTCTAGTAGGTGGAAAATTCAAATTTCATTTAACGGTATGTTCACGCGTACTTAAGTCATAAAAATCTCAACCAAATTAATTGACAATATAATAATTAATTTTACCTCATTTTAACGCAAAATATTCCAACTATTGACGTCATAGCGATGGTTTATAGCATGTTACTTGTCAACAGTCTGAACGTGTCAATAGCCCTTAAAACATACACCAAAACTATTTCGAATTTCATAGAACATAGTTTACAGATAAAGACGGTTTAATATGAGCGATTAATTAATCTCTTTCTTGATGACCTAGCAGTCATCATCTAAACTAAAGGACAATTAGACTTATTTTTAAATTTTATTCATTTTAAAAGAAATCTAAATTTATATTTGCTCTAAACTCGACTTCATTATTATCCAGTGTAAGATATATATATATATATATATATTAATTGGTGTTTCCCGTATAATGTATCATATTTATATATTATTATTATTATTATTATTATTATTATTATTATTACTATTATTATTATTATCGTATCATTATTGTTATTACCCTATGAAATGTTGTTTGTACATGACATTTACATTGCTACATTTATTGTATCTTTAACTGTTTATAATTAGTACAGTGTATATCTGTATATTTGTCGAATATTTATTTGTATTTGTGCTGGTTGAGTGGAAGAGAGGGCCTTATGGCCTTAACTCTGCCAGAATAAATAAAGTATTATTATTATTATTATTATTATTATTATTATTATTATTATTATTATTATTATTATAACGTGCTAATAACCGGCGTACGCTGCTACGCCAAAATAAATTACAATTAATGTGCTTTTATGTTTAGTTGAATAAGTAAAAGGAAAAATAGTTGTAAATGTATATTTTTAGATACCCCGTGCTGATTACCCGGCGTTGCCCGGGAATCTATTTATCCCGATCTTCTTGACATAAATGAACTAAAACACCACAGTTTCATTAAGATATTTAAATATTTTTGGTTTTTTTCTTTTTTATTTTTCTACAGGATTAACTCATTATTTATTTTAAAAGTTTATGTTATTTTTGTACCTTGTGTAAAAAATTACTGTGTTTTATGTTTAGTTAAATATGTAATACCAAACATTTATATCGTAATTATTTTTAGATAGCTCGTGCTGTTTACCCGGCGTTGCCCGGGAATCTACTTATCTCGGTCATCTTCGCATAAATGAGCTAAAAGACAAAATTCGTTATTGTGAGTTATCCGTAAAAGAATACTGTTATATGCTGCTATGCTTGCACAGGAATCTATGTACTTGTCTCGATCGTCTTCACATAAATGAAAGATAAAAATGGTTATTGTGAGTTATCCGTAAGAGGTAAGTATATGCTGTCCCGGACTTTTTTGTAGAGCTTTTTGAGATATCAAATTCTGTGTACATTAATTCTGTGTATTTATTATGGTTTAAGCAGCGTAAGTAATTTAAGCGTCCAAAGAGCTACTTTTTCACGTTTTCAACTACAAAGGGCGATATTTAAGGATGTAGGAGTTGAGTATGACAACTCTCTTATAGCCTGTGTTCATACCGGTAATCTCCTGAACATTTTGCAAAAAGCCCCCCCACAAACGGATCAACGGTATAGCCGCGCATAAAGTACAAACAAACAAACATTCATTTTTATATATTACGTAGATATTCACAAAATTACTAATTTCTCAATGGAAATAGAAACAAATAATAGTACTAATTTCCTACACTTAAAAATAATAATCATCATCATCTTCACTCTACGGTTTGGGCCATACGCCTGTTCCGAAATCACAATGATTCCTTCCATCTCTTCCTAAGTCTTCTCACGTCCCTTAATCCCTTTGGTTTATAAGGACATGCTATCTTGGGTAATCTTGTTTCTTCCATTCTCTGAACATTCTGTTCCAGCCGACGCGGTGTTGTTGAATTCTATAATTTGTTTAATATATTTCTAATTAAAATAAAAACAAAATACATTAATAATAAACTTGAATTAGGCATCTTTCACAAACTGTCTCATACAAATACTACTCTCCATAGTCTTCCCTTCACCTGTATACTCATAAAATAACAGCCTAAAATAAAAACATTAATAGACTTTCAAATACTCTTCGTTCACCCATTTTTAATAAACAGCTGAATACTATAAAAATAGCAAGCAATAATAATTACGACCCTACAAGTTTAGATACTTTAATTTAAAAAAAAATGCTATGAAGAAAGTATTAAACTATTTTCCTCTGCCTAACAAATATATACATATTTCATAATGACTTTCTTATTATATGTCCAAGCTTTTAAAAAAGTTGGATTTCAATGAGACCTTTAAGACGAATAAATTCTTAAAAATACATAAAATCATAAAACTAAGATAAAAAACGAACAGTTGTCAGGGTGTATGGTATGGAGTGAGGCACGTGCGAAAAAAATTATATAGATCAAACAGGCAGACCGTTAATTTCTTACATAAAATAACATGTAAGTGCACACATATTTACCGACTTCTTTAACAACACGTTTTCAACATTTATCGGCTCATCACAATTTAGGAACAAGATCACAAGACTCTTCTTTACTTTTGATACCACAACACAGGACCTGTGTGTACTCTGAATCTTACACAATATCTATGGCTAGAGCATGGAACTCACTTCCCAGTCATGTCAGGGACTGTCAATCGCTATCATTATTTAAATCCAAATTAACTGATATCTTAAGTTTGACACAATGAAAACATTAACTGCCTGACAACTATATAGAGCATTCCATTAATAATCATGTAGGAAGCTACTTACTTTATTTTATATCATTTTAATTTTATTATATTCTATGTTTTTGTTAGTATTAGCTAGTATTAGATAACATCATCTTTGTATTTTGTTTATTCTGTATTTTAGTATCTTAAAATTGTAATATGTACGTAATCTTTGTATAACTTTACTATTCGCTGGTTGAGTGGAAGAGAAGGCCTTATGGCCTTAACTCTGCCAGCTAAAATAAATCATTATTATTATTATTATTATAAATAAAAATCTAAATACTTCGAACTGCGCTAATCACACATATGAATTTGATCACTCTTTTAATTTTAGAGTAAGGGGAAAAGAACTAGATCTCATAAAATTTTAGAAAGAAATTAAAAAATGTAAGAAGTTATTAAATTACCAATTAGATCTAAATGATTCACTTCCGTTAAATTTACAATAATTTTATGTATATTACTTTTTTCATACATTGCTATATATTTTAATTTTCGTTTATATAATATTGAGCGACTCCGTGGCGCAAGCGTTTAGTCACTCGCCTCTCACCACTGGGGTCCCGAGATCGAGTATCGGTCACTCCATGTGGGTTTCATGGTGGAAGAAACGGAGCTTGGGCAGGTTTTTCTCGGAGTTTTCGCACGTTTTCCCCCTGCCACAATTTCATTCCACCATTTCTCCACACTCATCTCATCCATTTCGCTTCATTTCGTTCATCTGCCCCGTGATGGTGCGTCAGGTATGATCGGCCGGTATCCTTGTCATTCACAGACCTCTATATACGATTATTCATCTCATCTCATCCCTCGATAAGACCCTACGTTGAACACGAGTAGAGGATATTTATATTGTATTGCTTAGTTATGTTTGTTTGCATAGTAGACTTTACTTTAATAATAATAATAATAATAATAATACTTTATTTATTCTTGCAGAGTTAAGGCCATAAGGCCCTCTCTTCCACTCAACCAGCACAAATACAAATAAATATTCGACAAATATAGATATACACTATACTAATTATAAACAGTTAAAGATACAATAAATGTAGCAATGTAAATGTCATGTACAACAACATTTTATAGGGTAATAACAATAATGATACGATAATAATAATAACATAAATATGATACATTATACGGGAAACACCAATTAATATATACATATATATCTTACACTGGATAATAATGAAGTCGAGTTTAGAGCAAATATAAATTTAGATTTCTTTTAAAAGATGCCAATGTCCGGCAGCCCCTTATTTCTTGTGGTAGGGAATTCCAGTTGCGAGAAGTGGAGATGGTATATGACATGGAGTGATGTGATGTCCTATGTTGCGGTATATTAAGAAAGAGACTATGTTGTGATCTTGTGTTTAAGTTATGGTTTGAGGATAGATACTGGAAACGGGATGATAAATAATTGGGAATCGAGGTATGTAGGATCTTAAATAGGAGAATTAGACAGTGCGATTTTCTTCTCTCTTTTAGATGTAGCCATGACAATTCGTGGAATAATGGAGAAACGTGATCGTATTTTCGAACATTAAATATGAATCTGATACACATATTATGGACACGCTGCAGTTTGTCCGACAATCCGTCACTTATGTCAGTTAGTAGAACGTCACAGTAGTCAAAATGCGGCATCACTAAAGTTTGGATTAAAATTCTTTTAAGAGTTGTAGGAAAAAAATGTTTAAGTCGCTTTACTTATAAAGAGTGAATTTATTTGTAGTTTGAGCATTTCGTCTGATGAAGGTACAGAAATATCTGAAATAATTTTAATAAGATAAGTAACGTATAAATATGCAAAAATTCACATTAAACTGTGATACATCTATTCATTACCGTAATTACATCTTGTAATTTTGTCAAGTAAACACCATATCAATAACTTAATACACAAGTGATCTTCTTGGTGATAAAATATTAAAATATATATACAGTCAATATGCCCATTTCACCAATTAATGTTTTAAAATGGTCAACAAGTTTCCACAGCCAAGCTGTCATTCTCAACACCAGATATTGACTAAAGACAAAATTGATAATTTTTGAGAATGACAGCTTGGCTGTGGAAACTTGTTGACCATTTTAAAACATTAATTGGTGAAATGGGCATATTGACTGTATATATATTTTACCATATCAATAACTTAATAACATTTTAATTAATAAAGGATATACCCAAGTTTAAAAAAAGAATCGAGATTCCTAAAACGGTATTATTATTATTATTATTATTATTATTATTTACATCTACATTTGTTTTATAAGAAGTGTGAAGACGAAACCATGAAGCACGGACACCGTTGAGAAGTTGAAATGTTGTCATGGCACAAGATTTATCTGCGACGTCCGCTGACAGACTTAATCTCACGAGAGTTAACAGACTTGGACATACAATAATTATTATCCACTTGTCCTGAATCTCCTCATTTTCATCTAGTGTAACAATAAAACACAGACATTCCTTTGAATGTAGTGAATATTGTATATTCTACACATATGGATTAATTGCAAATTTTAATTCGTAAAATATTCACCAGATTTAATGTAATTCTAAGGGTAAAAAAATCTACCTCTAATAAATGTAGTAATATTTTTCACTGACCTGATTTTTATATTATAACAATAACGTTTAAGCTGACCAATTTGTAAAGTAGAGGAATGAAATGTTTCGTATCTAGAAAATCTGATGTCATAGATCCAATAGCCGTCATTTGGATTAGTAACATAATATTCTTGCAATTAAAAAAATATATGAAATATATTTTGTGAAGAATTTAACTCAGCATTAAATTATATGATTGTCTTCAAATTAGGGCCTAATTTATCTTCATTATTTTCTAAGACATTTTATCAGAAATGTATATCATCATCATCATCATCATGAACAAATTCGTTTTAGGCCATGTGGCCTGTACGGTAAACCTAGCGAAGATGGTCTTGATCTTTCCACCGATGTTTTGGTCTTCCTTGGTCCCTATGTCCAGTTGGGGTATATTGGAATGCCAATTTTGGAAGTCTATTTCTTGCCATTCTTCTCAGATGATTTTTCCATTCTTAGAAATGTATATTAACAATATAATTCATGGGCATTATCGAACCGTAGGTACATAGCAGTGCAGATATACGCTCTCCATACATCCCTAACTTGAGCCAACATTTTCTAAGCAACTCTGTGTAATTTACGTCCGTCAAATCATGGTTAATTAATTCTCCCACCTCATTATTGACCTACTGAGCGCTTTGCTCCTGGTTTCCTTACAACGGGGTTCCTTGCCAGTTTTTCAAGTTTTTCATTCCCCATTCCTGCCACATGTCCTACCAATCGCAGTCTACGAGACTTAACATTTTTAGTACATATGAATTCCCATAAAGAGCATGCAGCTCACTGTTAAGTAGTCTTCTCCATTCGCCTATCTTTTCATCTCGCTTTGGTTAAAAATTGAGAACTATACTCTGCAATACTCTTACTTTTTTTTCTCTCTTACGGCAAGAGTCCGTGTTTCATAATCATGTACTATACGCGGGAGAATAACAATCTTATATATATAAATTCAGTATTGTTATTTGAGACAATTTGGGATGACAAGAGTTCCAAAAATTGTTAGTCTGCTACTACGAATAAAGTCCGTCAAGCAAAAACTGATGTTCATAATGTTACCTTCCTTAGAAAGAAAGAAAAGGTGCTAACACCGAAATGTGTGTGCTCTTACAATGAATAAACAATAAGTAACTAATAAGAATGTATGGACATCTGTTAATCCGTTGCTAAAATTACCGCCATTGAATTTTGCGGGAAATGAATACTTTAAGGGCCATATTAAACAAAACAAGATTTAACACAGTTAGAAACCAGGATGTGAGGTAGGAATGCAATATCATGGATGTTGATACATTTATTACAAGGAAAAGGGAATGGAATTCCCACGTGGACAGAGCTGGCTATACGAAGCGTATTAAAGCAGAGAAGACACCTACGTTCTAGAGGGGAAAAGAAAAGTAGGCAGACCCCTCATGAGATGGAATGAGATGTAATCATCATTGACATAGTGTGCGTAATAGACATATTCCTATAAATGAGAAGAAAAAGAAGAATAAGACTTTTGTGGGTGGCAACAAGACAACTTATGAGCCAATAGTAGTTAGAATCGGGTTGTATGCAGACGACAAATTAATGTCCTCTGCAGTAGTACTTCATTTTACAGATATGTCGGTTCTAGAAGGATCTGACTCGAGGCTTCCTTTCGATAAAAGTCTCGACTTCCAATCTGAAATGTTCCTAAAAACTCCTAGACAACTGTATGTCAATGTTGAAAAAGCATTAATGCGAAAACTAAAGCAAACCCCTCAATATAGTGCACCTAAATTAGCAGATAGTATCAAAAATTAATTTAAGATTAGCATTTCTGCTAGCAATGAAAAGGGCTAACGAGCCACATGCAAAAACAGCCCGTAGAAATTTATGGGAATATCTGAAAATGAGAATTCTTTCAAGGCAAGTTTCCAAGAAGCAAAACCTGAGAAACGCCTTGGAAGAAGAATGGAGAAATATACTTTTTTCAGCGAATTCAAATTTAGTGGAGTCGATGCCACAGCATCTTCAAGCCATCTTGGAATCAAAGGGGCTCCCAACTAAGTATTGAACTCAAAACGTAACGACTCAAAACAGCCATTATATGAGACTGTATCAATACCTTTTGTTTGTCAATTTTTCTTGTTGGTGTATAATTTTTATTTATTCATTAATTGTCATGTTAAAACATAAGAAACGGCTGTATTTAACTTCATTGAGTGTATTGCAAATGTGTATAATTTTGTTTCTGTATATAGTGAAGAAATCGGCCGCGGTGGACTATTGGTTATGCTCCTTGCCTCTGGTCCCGAGGGTCTCGGGTTCAAACCCAGCCGGGGTCGATGGATTTTTAGGACTGAAAAATCCAAGGAGCAAGTCCTCCGGGAGGGACTTTAAGCTGTGGATCCCGAGTCTAAAGATTTTCAGGTTCGTTAAAGATACTTAAGCCTGAATAAAAAGGCCTCTAAGCAAAATTTGCCGAATTCTCCCGTTCTAGTATTACCTTGGTTTCCTAGATGTCAGTGTGAGGCGGAACGCTGACCACGGGCTACTCCAATGACATCCATTCAAGTGTAACTAAAATTAGTATGGTTCAATTTCTTCCCTGTAGGGGGAGAGCGCCTAAATCTCATTGAGGGAAACAAGTGCTCACAAGAAGATATAGTGAAGAAATGGTTAAATTATTTAAATCTCTCTGTAATATTTTTAAGTGTATCAATACTTTCTGCATTAAATGCATATGAATGAGGATTGTTTAGTATTATTATATTTATTTATTTATTTTGTGTACTTGTGTTCGCCTATATTCATCATCTTCTTATTCTTCACTTCACGGGCTAGACAAAATGCCTGTTCCACCTCACAGTTGTTCTGTCCATCTTTTCACTGGCCTTCCTACAATCCTTGAACCTCTTGGCTTGTAGTTAAATGCTGTTTTTGGCAATCTTGTTACGTTCATTCTTTCTACATGTTAAACCACTTTTTCTCAATATCCTTTGATTTTATCATTTAATGGATATATATTTCACTCTGTTATTATATCTTCATTCTTTAATCGATCCATTCTTGTGCAGCCTTTGTTCTTCTAAGGAAGATCATTTCTACGCTTTGTATTCTACTTTGTAATTTTTTGGTCATTATCTAAGTTTCACGTCCATAAAGTAATGCAGGAACTGCCAATGTTTTATAAAATTTCAATCTATTAAGCATTCATCTAGTTTGTTTTAATGTGATGGCTATCTTTCATTTTATTATTGCGTATTGTTACTAGACAACGTTTTACGTTCTGACTTGCAGACACGTCTTCACCAAATGTAAATATGAAATTTCAATGCGTAGCGTACAAGATGCAGTTACATTGGTCATTTTATGTGTGTAATTTGTATTGGATAAAATGCAAGTGTTTAATATGCATTAAATTAATTAACTAACTTAGTGGCCCTATCGAACCCGCAGGTTGATGGTCGCGCGGACATAAACCCTCCATACTTCCCTATCCTGAGCTAATTCTCTCAAAACATCCCCCTGTATAATCTACTTTCCTCGAATCATAGTTAATGTTATTCTCCCATCACATTATTGCCCTATTTACTGAACGCTTTCCCTTTGGTTGTCCTACAAGCAGTTTTCATGCCCCTCTTTCTATTCCAATTCGTCCCTGGGTTTGAGCCTTTGCCATGAATTCTCAATAGTAGTCCCCACCCGGAGAACCGATTGTGCGGCTATTTATTCCAAAAACATTTAAATAAGTAGAACCTATAACCGCGTTTCTTGACGGTTGTATTTTTACTGTGAAAGATTTTCACTCTTTCGATCTAGGCACTTATTTCGTCTGGCTTATCGCATTCTATCTCTCCGGCATGGGTTACCATTTCGGCAGCAGTTTTATCACCGACATATAGCTCTCTGGGTCATTTAAGCACGCAAGCCAATTCACCAAGGGAAGGTAAATATACCACTGAAGGATCTTGACCTAACATTATTCTGATAATGTCTGAAGAAGGTACAGTGTACCGAAACAGCTGTCACTGAATTATATATTACATATGAAAATCAAATAAAACTACGTTTTATTTTTATTTAATTAATAATTATTTTATATCTTATGGGTAGTAAATATACTTGCATATAAATATTATATAATTAATGACCACTGGTACAGTGATACTGTATAGTTTCATCTCGCATGGGTAATGTATGATTATTATTAAAATTACTGAAAATTGTGGTCTAATATTTAATTTCGTATGAATTAAATTCTGAATGAAATGTATTGTTGCTGAAAACAGAAATTTAATCTATTGAAGAAGACGTAAAAGAGGAAATAACTTTAATTTCATGTTATTAAACGTTTCTCAGAAGTAACTTTCCATGATTTAATTTTTAATGAACAATTCACAACTTACGTATTGAACATGCTAATTTTTATAAATAGTTTACGAAATACGAGTAGAGTTAAATTAATTACTTGTTTCAATGCATAATAATATAACTCACCCATCCAGCAGCATCTCCCCTCTGTTCTTGACCCAGTAGTTGATAGTATTTGGGAAAGCTTCCACGTAACATTCCAGTTGGACGTCTGTCCCAAGCGGCGCTCCCAGCAGCTGATTCGGCACTTTGACCACCGGAGCGACTGCAAAGCACAGCGCAACTCTGTTAGCTTTTTCATTCATTAACCGTGTTTCTACGTGAATCTGAATAAAATCACAGCATGCGTTTTAAAACAGTGCATCCTTAATTACCTCTCAGAGCTTTGTTTACGAACTTCAAGTATACAGATAATGGAATATTACTTGTAACAAATTCAAACCAATAGTCCATACTCTTATTCTAACACTACCTTATTAACTTATAGAGAATATTCTTTAATTAAATCGGAATTATTTATTGCATCAGAGAAGAGTTGCAGACAATAAAAATATGAACTAGAGTACCAATAGACTTATGTTTTCATAATGACAATAAGGGACACCGGGCACATTAGTATTGGATACAGCTATTTATAAATCGGTTTATTTTGATGTCTAATTTAAAATACCTTACTCCAAATATTTCAGTTCTCTCTATAAATATAAAAACTCCTGCTTAACATCAGACAGTCTCCATGAGCGATAGAAAATTCTCGTTTGCAATATACGCTATGTGTTTAAAATTATTATTTCTGCAAGATGTAATTCATGTGAACTGTTCTTCCTATTTATTTAATAATACATTCAAAATCTCTTTCTTTTTCAAGAAGGCGAATTACTCTTATTTCACCTGATACCCAAACAACAAAATCACTAAGTTTGAAAGCATTTAATAACTCATTAATAATAAATGCGGCATTGCATTTTTAGCGTCACGTTTGGCATTAAAAGGTACATGATTTTGAAGTCCACTATACGGGAAGTCGCCTATAATAAGGGACGTCTGGTAGTCTAGTTTCAAGAGCCTTTTATGCAAAATAGCCTGTCTCAATTATCAGCTGTTAATACCGTTTGCACTCAGTGCCCTAATTCAGCATTCATATAAAATAATGCCATAGAATTGTATGTTATAGCTTCGGGGCTTAATTATGGATAGGATGAAGAACTATAGAACTGGATTTTTAAAAATCAGCTATTACAAAATATCCAACATTTCCGATAAATTATAAATAGTTTTGTATGATCTCTAAAAGATTTTTGGGGATTCTCCACTTTAACTTACCCGATATATTTTCTAAAAGTACGGGGATTCTCCACTTTAACTTACCCGATATATTTTCTAAAAGTACGGGGATTCTCCACTTTAACTTACCCGATATATTTTCTAAGAGTACGGGGATTCTCCACTTTAACTTACCCGATATATTTTATAAAAGTACGGGGATTCTCCACTTTAACTTACCCGATATATTTTCTAAAAGTATGGGAATACTCCACTTTAACTTATTCTAAAAGTACGGGGATTCTCCACTTTAACTTACCCGATATATTTTCTAAAAGTACGGGGATTCTCCACTTTAACTTACCCGATATATTTTCTAAAAGTATGGGGATTCTCCACTTTAACTTACCCGATATATTTTCTAAAAGTACGGGGATTCTCCACTTTAACTTACCCGATATATTTTCTAAAAGTACGGGGATTCTCCACTTTAACTTACCCGATATATTTTCTAAACGTACGGGGATTCTCCACTTTAACTTACCCGATATAGTTTTTAACTCCAATACAACAATATTAGGCATGCCCATCAGTTAATGAACCGATATATTTTCTAAAAGTACGGGGATTCTCCACTTTAACTTACCCGATATATTTTCTAAACGTACGGGGATTCTCCACTTTAACTTACCCGATATATTTTTTAACTCCAATACAACAATATTAGGCATGCCCATCAGTTAATGAACTGCGGATACATGCAAGCAGCGATAACGCACCATAGAACCACATATCGATTATTATCGTTGCCTAGTAGATTATCGCTCCTTGCCATAGATTTATGAAGAGGGTTATTGCTGGTGGAGACTGTCACGACCACTCTGGGTACAGGTATTTTTTTTACGTATTTAGACATTTAAAAGTAACGAAGCTAAATGATAACCCACACTTAACCTAATTTAATTACTCTACCCTAGGGTGGATCCCATCAAACGCCTTTTTTTTTTTTTGGTTTTATTCGGACATAAATCAGTTATTGTCGACGGAGATGCTGTGTTATCGACAGAGCTATGGGTATATCGCTGGTTATATAGTTACTTGTGCGCTTTTTCGTTTATATTATATAACATTGTCGTATTATTATATTGTTTTGCGTATTTATATAAATACTTAAAAATTATAAAATAAAGTTATAAAAATTGTTTTAAATAATTTAAAATATTTAAAAATGTTACTAAATACAGAAGAAGAGTTATAATTCACAACAATAAACTGAAAAATCAAGGGTAATTCATTCTAAAGAATAGCCAGATTTACTTTAAATACCGTACATGTTAGAATAAATCTGAATAATCAGTTTTCCTATTCCATAACATCCTGTAAAATTTCATTACATGCTGGGATGAGCATAAGTGTACGTTAGGTATATAACGTCAATCGGGTGTACTTGGGACATTTTAGTGTTTTAATAGTCTGTAGAAAATTATATACGTAACAAATATTTTATTTTTGTCAATTTTGCAGTATGGATATCTACTAACGATTGAAGTAAAATCGAAGACTTCGTCATTTTTTAATGTACTGAGAAAACATAATCTTTAATGTTATCCCAAGTTACTCCCCCAGGTGGAGTTACTTGGGATACAGATAAAGACAGTCAAGAATTAATATAAATTATGGTGGAGACACTAGAACTATGCAATTGTATGCAGCTTGAAAACAATAATGAAATTTAATAACATATCAAACATTACGACTATCAATAAATGTATATAATATATCATGATTAAGCATTAACAAGTACAAATAGTTAATACAAATGTTCTACAGATATTAACATTGTATTACTTATTGATGAGTATATTATTTTGATTTACCTCATATTTCTTGATTTTTATGCAAACCTGCTTTAGTCACTTTTGCGCGACATTGTCGACGTTGAAATGCATCGACAATCGCGCAAAAGCGACTAAACCAGGTCTGCATAAAAATTAAGAAATATCAGGTAAGTCAAAATACCCAACCCATTAATAATTAAAAAAAGACCCCATAGTGTTATTCCCTACGTATATTAAATATATTACTTTTCTACTGTTATGGCCACCTTATATATGCTTATGTCCAACAATATTTTCTCCATTTATATCCTCTTATCTACGAAAATAAATAAAATAATACGGATTAACTACAAAGATCACAACTTAAAGTATGTCACCGAATGGCCAAAACTGATGCCTCTATCCTAGGTCTAAATCACTCAGAAACAATTATACTGTACTTAATTTTTTTATAATTTGAGCATGAGGAACTCTCTGTATGTTAACTTCAGAAAAATTATATTTCCTTGCTCCATGTTCTCTTTTGTCCCTCCTTCCAATATTTGAATGAGTCGGAATGATCAAAACTATTAAAATAAACAGTAAATATTATAGTAATATTGATTCTTGTAACTTGGAGACAATGATACGTTTTGGAACAAACCTAAATAATTCTCAGGATCTTGGAATAACCTTACTTATAAATGTGACTGTGATACATCTTAAGTGAGGTTAGAAAGCAATGAATAAATTAGGCTCGCGATTTAAATATTAAACGGTTACCAATCACTATTATTTATAAATTTATTAAGTCATATATTATCTTACAAATACTGTCATTACTGATACTTACCTCTCTCTAGAAAACCTGATTCTCTTTGTTGTCACAAATGAGTTCTACTGTACTGCTAGAAACAAAATGTAATCAATTCCTTCAACAGTGGTACCAATAACGAAATCAGAACGTACTAAATTTATCCCAAGTTATCCCTGCTGTCCAAAGTATTTAAAGCAAAATATTTTTTTTTTCCGCGACCCTGAATACACTGTTTCATGCTGACTATTTGAAACTTTTCTGTAATCATATATATTTTCTATGACAATTCTGTAAAACTGTAATCATAAGTAATGCCACGAGTCATTTCCGCTATATCTAGAGGGTTTGAAAATCAAGAGTGGCATTTGTTAGTACTAGTTAACGAATACAATTAATCTGTTTACTCACAAATTATTATATAAAGATAGTTACTTTAAAATATTTATATATTTAATGTAAACGGCGATGTTTGAAAAAGAATGAGAAATGTTTGGTTATGTTACATTTGTTCATCACTGAAACTTGATCAAACTATTTTTTGCTATATAGGATCGCAATATTGTATGAATGCAGCCTAATGGAGAAAAAATGAAACTCATCAAACTGTATATTACAACCAGCATTATAGGTTATTAATTATTTTTTAGGATAAAACTGAGTAAAACCATTATTTAAAAACACAATTCCCAAAATGTGTAGTACGAAGGAATCTGCTCATTGCTTGTTATATTCAACGTATTTGTTGGAGAGACAGTCACTGCAAAATAATGCTCTGACCTGCTTCAGAATATTAAAAAGGATAAGCTTTCTTTATTTTGGTAAACATAAATCGATAAATAACGAGGTGAAACACGACTGTCATTGGTTGTAAAACAAAATTCATTGAAATGTGATTGGTCATTGACTCCCTTTTGGGGGATGGATTAAATAGTCAGAATAATATATCTTCCATTCTCAATCTGCTAATTATTTAGGCAACAAAATATTGTTAGGAAGCCCTTACACACTAAAATACAGTTCATATATTTATAAATTACAAATAATAATATAAACATACAGGAAATAAGTACGGCACCAGTAAGAGCTACATAAAATTGTAAAGGTTGTTCTAAAACTAAATAGGAAAGTTGTATTACTGTATTTTTCACGTGTAGTAATAATAGGGTTACATAAACACGAGTTAAAATGTTCGTATTTCTTTCTTTTATTTTTCTTTATCTCAGTTTAACCTCTAACTTGATAGGTACATTTTACATGTCACACATCATCCGGACAAATTTCGTAATTACTATGATATTTTTATTCATATTCATATAACTTAATGAGACGTACAGAAAGATGTCTTACAGTATTGCCAGGATGTGAATATTTAAAAAAATTCAGAGCGAGGTGAAACACGACTGTCATTGGTTGTAAAAAAATTAATTGAAATATGATTGGTCATTGAATCCAATTTGGGGCATGAGTTAAATACTTACTTACTTACTTACTCACTGGCACTATCGAACCCGTAGTTTCATGGCCGCACGGACATACGCTCTCCATACATCCCTATCCTGAGCTAATGCTTTCCAATCATTCCCTCTATAATCTACTTCCCTCAAATCATAGCTAATGTTATTTTCCCACCTCATTCTTGGTCTACCAACTGGGCGTCTTCCCTCTGGCTTTCCTACAAGAAGCTTCCATGCAAGTCTTTCATTCCCCATACGTGCAACATACCGTTAAGAAATTTACGAAAATGTACAAAGCAAGCCTTGTTACCACTTTTAATGCATTCCACACATACCAAACTATGACAAAAATAATAAAATTTTCCAAGAAAATAAATACAAGTAGAAATACAGCCCTATTACAGTCTACTACGCTTTGGTAAGTTATGCGGGGCAGCGACAAAGCACATTCAGTACGTTTTACTACGCTATACGGGGCAAAGGGTTAAATTATGTATGTAATTGGTACATTCGGTTTAGTTCGTGTAAAAATATTTCGCGACTACTTATTCTTTTACAACATAAGATACTCAATCTTAAGCACGATCCCCTACCTGGAGGACACTTGGACATCTATGTATTTTCGTCCAAGTCGTGTCCGGTAAGGGGAACCCAACTACTGGCTATGCTACAGCCAGCATAGGTTCCAAAATGATTTCACCACACAAGCCTCATCGTTACGACAAAACAAAGATAATTTCGATAGGGTTGGGGAGTTGGCCACCTTTACATATGCCTATTAAAGTTAAACTTTATATATTTTTGGAGTTTTTCTCTTAATCCGGTCAAACCAATAAAATATTTGTAGTTAAAATCTTTCAAAATGTCTAAATGATTATTCACTCCCATAATTTCGCTTGTAGTTATATTAACTTCGATCTATTCTGGGTTTTACAAATGTGAAATATATTCTGCGGAGCAAAAGATAATGTTTATTTTCTTAGCCCTTATTTTCTAAATCCTAGAGAAATGAAACGTTTTCTGTAGGCCAGCTCATTATAGTATTCACAAAAAAACATTAAAGAAAAAGAAAAGAGCTTGGGAAGGTGGGAATGCTTTTCCAAAAATAGTAATAAGGATGTAACCGAATGGTATATTTAAGAAGTCGATAAGATCATTTTGTCCACATTTCTACATGTTTTCGTCCATAGTAATTCTGCCCGAGGGCGATACTTTCACTGCAGTCATAACATTTTCATGCTATGCTTAGCAGCTTTCCTAGGAAATTATAGGTGTGGTAACTTCCAGTTGTTTTCCAAACCGGTGAATGATGCTGATGAATGATAAGGATGATGATGATGGCCGGATGATTTTCGGTGACCGTTGGGCCCTAAGCTTCCTGATACTTGTCTTACATGTGAGGAATAATCCCGAAAATACCTCACCCAGGAGCCTGTCCCGACCGGGAATCGAACCCGGGCCCGCTACGTGACAAGGCAGCACGCTACCTCGAGATCACAGCGGTGGACACTACAAATTTAATAGCATATAAATTTAAGTCATCTACATGCTGACCAGTGTAAATAAATATAAGTAGATACCTGGTGTTGAACATACATTTAAGTTACAAGGATTAAAACTGACACGTTACGAATTAGTCGAGATATTTATGAGTGAGAAGAAACTGATGCCGGAATTTATAAACAAATACGTAAAATAACTTTACATCCTTGCGACATACGGTACTTAATTTCATATTCTATATTTTGTTTTAGCTCTGATATCTACAACATTTCAGATTATCACTCGAAAATTCGTCGTCTTCTTCTTCTTCTTCTTCGTCTTCTTCTTCTTCTTCTACTTCATGAAATTGGGCCTTTTGTCCTGTTTTCACATCAAGTGGGATTTAATGAATCTTCCCATCTAGTAAATGGGTGTCCCAACACTTCTATGTCCTATTGGTTTGTACTTCAATAACAGCTGGGGGATTCTATCTGTACGCATTCTTTTTACATGTTCGTACCAGTTGTTTCCCATATTGTCAATTCTATTTGTTAAATTAAAAACATTTAAGTATTTTCTAATACATTCATTTCTTTTTCTGTCCAAAATTGTCATACCTGCTACTGAACGTAAGAACACTTCTGAATGTTCTATTTTTCTTCTGTCTGAACGGTTAAGATTCCAATTTTCACTTGCATGTGTTATGAAACGCTCCAAGATACATACATTATATAATTCATAATTCCATTACTTAACGTTATTTTTTTAAATGATGCATTATTTCTTTCATTCTTACTTATAGACGATTTAACACCTAAAGTCATACAGTAACTAAAATATTAATTATGTATATTATGATATGTAGGCTACTTCTGTTATACTCTTCGTGGGTTTTGTATAAAACAAGATTTAATATAAGAACCCTCATAAATATGTCCACTATTAAGAAACATGTGAACAACATCCGTTGGTTACAGCAGGATTTTAACCTGGGATCAATGGATTACAATACATTAGATATATTCTTTAAGCCAGAACTAGGTCTTACCAAGGAATATACAGAAGTCTTCTTTATATATTTGTTTAACAATTTTTTATTGACCACTTTTTTTTACATTTACCTATTTATACTTTTACATTTCGTCTAGATAATGTCTTAAGATAATACATTTTAAATCGTGTTATAATTCAGTTTCAACCTACGCAGAAAAATGCAGATACTTAAGACACAAAGATAATTCTAAAAAAATGAATTTAAAAAATGAGGAATGATGAACTGCAGGAAGGTACGAGATGAAAATTGTAAACATATTTAAATACTGGAATCTTCATTCGTAAGTGTGACAAGCGAAGACGAAACTCATATAAAAAGAGAAAAGGTATACTACAAGAGATATTTTTAATTGTCAGCATGAGAAAGCGTAGGTTATTAATTAAAAGAGAGGCTAAATAAGAATTGGCATGATGAGGATTGTGCTGACATTATAAAAAAGAGGAAAAAGCCTGCAAACATTAATTGATTACAAAAGCCAAATGAAGTAAATTTAAAACATTTGGCTAGTATGAGACGAAAAAAATGATAGGTTTTAAGAACAAATGAGGGAAATATTTCAGAGAGATTGTTAGTCATTTCGAAATGAGCGCAAAAAAATAAAAAAAGAACGTAATTGGATTATATCACAGGGAATTAGATTAGAAAGGAAAGGGCTTGAGGCTAGATCTAATATAATTATGAAAAAAATGGGGATATAATTACAGGTTCAAAGAATATGTTAAATAAAATTACTTTAATCAGCAATTAAATATACATCAGACCAGGATATTAAAGAGAATTGTATAGAAGAATGCATATATAGGGGAACGTGGGGCAGAATGGGGTATCTAATGTTTGATCCAATGTATTTTACATTATAAATAAGTAAAATTTTGTTCTCTGATATGGATATGTTCATTGGTATTTAATAAACAGAAAAACATAATCATATTACAAATTAATAAAAAAAATTCGGGGATATACATCCAATAAAACTAGAGCAAAACATTTACCCCGTTGTGCCCCATGGATGGGGCACAATGGGGTACTATTTTTTTATTTGTATTTTGCATTACTAATTAATAATATTTATCAGTAAACTTATAAACTATAGCACAATGATTCATTTTTCACAAAATACACAAACATGAGTGGCATCATCATCATCACTATCGACTCCAGCACAAGAGTTGTGAGCCCACTGAAGACAAGAAGGACATCTAATCCAGCCTTCTTCTGAAGAGTCATGACAGTAGAGACAATCATCTTCCTCAACGTCATTTTTGGCAGAGCCAGAATGATTTTTCGAACTAGGTAGGTTTAACCTGACTGCCTTAACTTTGGATGGTCCTGGTTTCGAGTCACTTTCTGGTAAAGCAAATCATCTTTTTACAGGCCTCTTTTCTAATTTATCCTTTTCAGAATGTTGCAGTGCACTTCTCTATGTTGATGATGTCAAAATTGCACTTTCGCCTCGATTTTTTTAAACTCGCTTGTTCTTTTGAGACCCTTTTGGAATGGGTGTGATATTTTCTTGGCTGGCACTTTGAAAATGACTGTGGTTTGGCGACCCTAGATTTTCAGGGAAGGAAAATGTTTCTGACGTCAGATGTTCCTGAGGTTTGGAAGTGTTGCCTTGCTATTATTATCAGAAGCAATCTGAATGTCTGTTGTTGAAGAAGGCAAGAAATCTGCATCATCAAAAACATTCACATTAACTGGCCATATCCCAGTTTTTTCGAAAATCATTGACGGCTGTAGCCATTGTTGAGGCACGTACGTAAGCACTACCCGTTCCGCCAGTTGGAAGGCAAGTCCTCGAAATTCATTTACACTGAGGCCGAAGAGTTGGGCTTCCATTTTTTTAGGTATTCAAGTTCGGTTTCCTGCTCTTCACTAAAAACGCAGGAGAAATTTTCCATCGATTTCCTTACTGTGTAATCCACATTTTCTCTCTTTTTCTTCACGTGTCGTTCCAGAGTTGTTTGAAGCACTTGGAATTGACTAGCTGCCGTTTTGTACACCATTGATCCATTTGTAACCGCATTAACGGCTTCTAGCATAGACACAAGGGACAATTCTTCTCTCTGTGTCTTATTTTTATAATTCCTCACCATTTTGAAACTACACAGAGGAAAAGAGTCAGTCAGTAATATGAAGACCGCATGGGGCAAGGCGGGGTAGTACCCTGTCTTGCCCTACCCCATTCTGCCCCACGAACTCAATTATAATTTATGACGTTATGACTGGATTATTTTGAAACAAAACCTAATGCAGTAAACATGTTTACAAAGAAAATGGAATAATCTTTAACACAGTAATTGTTAGATATTATTCAAATGAAGCTTAGATGTATTTGCATGCACTGAAGAGAAGGTGTAATATTGCAAAAATCTCTTCACAACTGACCACACAAGCAAAAAAGTAACAAAGACTTCACTGATGGCGAAAAACTGATCTGTACAAGCAGCTGAGACATTACAGAGATACTTTTGAGAAATTCCGATATATCGTGCCACATACTGAGAGAAAAATACACGTACCCCATTCTGCCCCACTACCCCGTTCTGCCCCCTGTTCCCTAGTCTCAGAGCCAACCGCGTTAGAGGATGAAATGGCGATAGAAATATTAACTAGGCCTATATATAAAGCATGGTGTTCAGATGGGATCCCAGTAGAGTAGATAAAATCAAGGTGAGAAAAATTAATGAAAAATATGCATAGGTTTTATGATTTGAGACAAAGAGACTCGTCCAAATGAATGAAAATAATGGGCTATGGTACCAATTTAAAAGAAAAAGATAAAATCTATTGGAACAACTACAGGGGATTCTAATTGCTCGTACTTTCAAATTCGTAAAACAATTAACAATAATAATAATATCCAGACTTATTTCCTTATTGACAACGTTATAGGTGATCACTAGAGTCCGGATGTTAGGCACTTAAAAAAATGCAACATAGACAGGCAAAAAGGCACTAAAATCATTAATATAGGCACTAAAAGAATCAAAATAGGCAGGCAAAAAGACATCAAAATCATTAATATAGGCACTAAAAATTCAAAATAGGCAGGCAAAAAGATACTAAAATCATTAAGATAGGCACTAAAAATTCAAAATAGGCTCTTACAAAAAATGTACATAAATTTTTTCAGCCTTATTTAAATTATTACATAAATGCTATCCATAGCATACGAAGATATCAGAGATTATTTTGGAACTTGTTTTGCCTTTTTACAAACAGCAGACTTACGTTTTTGCAGTGTGTACGTGCTGTGAAACATGACACTTCTTCACGCAATTCACTGAAATTATACACACTTTGCAAAAAAATATTGAACCGTCACTTGAGAATATTTCCGCACCAAATTCTTTCACGAAATTGATAAGTTTGTCTTTTACTGTTGCCCATTCTTTAGGTATCATAAAACATCTATATTTACGCCGATGACATGGCTATCGCAACGGAAGACATAAACTCTCTACAGACAGCGATAGATATTCTTAGCGGCTGGGCAGAGAGAAATGACATAAAGATAAATGAAGAGAAGACAGAAATGATAGTGTTTAGAAAAGGCGGCAGACTGACCGAAGCGGAAAAAATTAAATGTAATGGGAAAATCCTCAACAGAGTTAACAACTTTAAATATTTAGGCCTCACGATACAAACAACAGGGAAGAGCTTCAGGCTACATATCAGATCAAGAGCGGTGGCAGCAATAAGGACAATGAATGAAATTAGGAACATCAGGTTAGTGTCAATCAGCACCGCTATGGATTTGTTCAGATTGAACATACTTGTGTATGGACTCGACTTGATATGGGAATACCTCACATATAAGCAACTGGAAGATATGGAGAAAGTGAAGTCAAGATACCTCAAGAGACTCTTAGGAGTATCACTGAGTACGAGATCGAGGCTGGTTTACGAACTCACCAGAGAGACGTTTTTAATAGAAGATCTGCGGACAACACTACTCCTACCGTCTAGTAACGCCTACAATGTACTCTTGCAAGACCTACAAGAGAAGAAGAAGGACATACCATCATCATTCTATGCGACCTGTGCGATGCAAGACAGACGATGGACAGAATCGAACTGTGAAATGCGTCATGTCACTACCAGGCTGGCAGTCCATGGCTTCCATCACAAGATATGCTGCAACAAGACATTTCATGAACCTAACGACATGTGTATATGTGTTTTGTGTTCACAAAAATGTGAAAAGTGCCATATTCTGAATTGTGAAAAACGACTTAAATCAATCAGTGCTTATAGCAAAGACAATTAAGCACTTCACATGTAATATCTGCACAGTCTGTGCGCATTTCTCCTTTATTATTATAAAACAATTGTTCTAAAGGTAAAACCAAAATAAGCGACATACACTTGTCGTATCACATTGTATTTGAAGCACGATGGCCATGTGTTCACACCTTAAGAGCCAAAATCAAATTAATAATCTATATAATATTACTATTAAATTCACCTGTCTGTGAACGAGTAGGCCTACTACAGACTGAATTCAGTGTAACCAACATCAAAAATAATATTGCCACTCACTTAAAGGTTTCAGCACCAGGTATGTGACATAGAAAGAAAACTTGAGTCATCTACCCTTTTAGTCCCTCAGCAATGTTTGTATTGAAAAGAAGCAAAGCTGTACTATAGAACTTTCTCCAAGCCTTCGAGCATAATACAATGGGACATAGCTTAGGAGTATTTCGCTTAACGGAAGTACATGAGGTGGAATAATACAATAGCCGGTACGTATTATTTCGCCTAACGGGAGTGCATTGAGGGCGAAATTTGTCCATTTCAATTAATTTAATTCAAATACTAAATTAATTTCGAGACAAAATGGCAAATAGGCATTCATAAGCATTATTAGTTGAAATAGACATTTATAGGAAAAATTAACTTCATGGAAAACAACTCGGGTCGTCGGTATGAACTTATATGAAGCCACTTTTATAATATATGTAATAAATAATTATAGACATTTTTCCTAACATCTGGTTTCTAGTGATCACCAATGTGGATTTAGTTGAAATAGTTCTACAATGGATAGGATATTTAGTGTAAGTCAAATTTTATAAAATAAATTGAATTATAACTGCACTGTACACAAACAATATGTAGACATCAAACAAAGGCGTAAGATTTAATTGACAGGGAGAAGTTGTAAAGTATACTGAAGGACTTAGGAATTCGTAAAATGTTAGATTTATCCGAATGTATGAAAGCTGTTTTCAGTTACTTTTTGAAATCCACGAGTTAAAGCAAGGTTATACACAATTTCCTCTACTATTCAATTTCATACTAAATCATGTCTTAAAATTTTTGTAGGATAAAGAATGCTTACAACTCAATGGTATTAATAAGTAATTAGTATATGTGGATGATGTAGTATTATTATCTTACCGTAGTGAGGTTCTAACAGCCAACAAAATTATATTAAGTAACACTAAGAAATTGGGACTGGAAGTAAACATCAATAAAAATAAACACGCAAATGAGACCTAGAAATTCATTATACAAGGGATATGGACAGTTAATGACAAAACAAATAAATGCTGAATATGTATCTAAATTCAAATACTTAGGAATAATAATCACAAAGAGGAATGAGGTGCACAAATAAATTAATCATTAGGCCCATTTCTGTAAGTACAGAGTGATTCAGAAATATATACGTTTGATCGCATTTTGTGACGAAAATATTATTATTAAAGGAAATATGATGTTATCATTGGAAAGGGAATCCTTCAAATTACAACAGGACAAAACAAAACAAATCACTGCTCACGTACAGATTGGCGGGTTGATTTTTGTGGGCTAACATCAAACGCCTCCACAATTCTCTTCGTTGTTTCTGCATCCGTGCAAATGCGAGGCCTTCCAGGTTTGATTTTCTGCATCCTTCCCGTTTCCAGCAGTCGTAATCTCCTCTTCCCCACAGTCGACGCAACGACTGCAATGCTACGTTAAACTCACGTCTTGCCCGTCTTGCAGCCTCACGATCATTAGCATACGTTATTGCCCATGCAGCAATTGTAATTTGCTGTTGCATATTTAATACCACTTTGACTAATGACGTAAGTTCTACACTGTTTTGTTTTATTTCATTGCTGTAATTTGAATAATTGCTTTTCCAACGGTAATTTCATATTTCCTGTAACGGTAGTATTTTCATCACACAACGCGATCAAACGTATAG
This sequence comes from Diploptera punctata, assembly GCA_030220185.1. Lineage (NCBI taxonomy): Eukaryota > Metazoa > Arthropoda > Insecta > Blattodea > Blaberidae > Diploptera > Diploptera punctata. The sequence continues at coordinate 354,178 of JASPKZ010007281.1, read as the reverse complement.
CCCATATTTATGATTCACCCCGTGCATGCCATTACGGATCATAGGGACTCTTTTGGTCTCAGCTTCTCTTAAAAACCGTTAAATTGAAAATGTATAAAACTGATATTCTCCCACTTACATTATATGAATGCGAATAATAGATTCTTACTTTAGGACAGGAGAAAAATTAAGGGTATTTGAGAATGAAGTTCTTAAGAAAACGTTTGAACTAAAGAGAGAATGAACAAGCAGGTGAATGGAGAAGACCATTAACATTGAGGTAATGACCGTTATGGGTACTAAGAATAATAAGAACATTTATGTCCTGTTGACTGCGATGGGCAGGACATGTGCATGAATGAATATGAAATAGGGAATTGGATATTCCTTGTAGAGAAACCTGAGAATAAGCGTCCAGTAGGTAGACCAGGAATGAGATGGGGGAATAACATTAACCATGATTTCAGAGACATAAATTATACAGAGGATAATATGAAAATATTAGACTAGGATAGAGATGTATGGAAAGATTTATCCCATTCGGACATGGACCTACATGTTACATAGTGCCAGTGATGTTGTTAATTTTATGAAGTACAAAGTTGAGATGAGATCCGAACAGAACTCTTAAAAGCAGCAGGGGGAGGGATAATTGATGGAGTAATTACTTGATAACATAGAATATTTGAGAAAAAATGGTATTCCAAATTAACGGGAATAATCAGTTGTGTATCCTAAAGAACACGAATAAAGACCAGAATAAATCTGACCATGTTGTCTATAAGAAAATATGTATAAAGTATATGCAAATATTGCTTACTTTTATCAGGATTACACTCTATACTGACACAATAAATTATCATCATTGTGGATTTGGAGTAAATCGGCCTGATGTTTAGAAGTCTACAAGACAAATTCGAGAAACGCAAAGGGCACATGACGGCATTTTGAATCAATAAAATATAGACTAAAATCAGGGGGAGAAAAATTGATGGACAAGATATGCGGGTTGCTTAGTATGATTTGGGAAAAAGAAGCTATTCCAGATGAATGGAAGGAATCAATTATTGTACCAATTTATAAGAAAGGAGATAAAACTGATTGCAACAACTACAGGACAATCTCATTTCTTTCATCTTCATACAAAATTCTAACAAATATATTAGTAAGCAGACTTACTCCCTATATTGATGACATTCTAGGAGATCATCAATGAGCATTTAGAAGAAACAGGTCTACAACAGATCAGATTTTTAGTATAAGACAGATTTTAGAAAATAAATGGGAATATAATGGTACTGTACATCAACTATACGTAGACTACAAAAAAGCATATGATTCAATTAAGAGGGAGAAGTTATATAGTATCCTGCTGGAGTTCGGAATTCCTAAAAAGTTAGTTAGACTTATACGAATGTGTCTAAATGGCACAAAGAGTAGAGTGCGTGTAGGCAAACAGTTTTTGGACACTTTTGAAATCCAGAATGGGTTGAAGCAAGGAGATGCACTATCTCCTCTACTATTTAATTTTGTACTAGAGCAAGCCATTAAATCTTTAGAGAATGAGGAAGGCTTACAACTGAATGGTATTAATAAGACGTTAGTTTATGCTGATGATGTAGTATTGTTGGCCGATAGCGAGGAGATACTAAAGGACAATACACACACACTGTTGAGTAACACTAAGAAATTAGGATTGGAAGTAAATATCAATAAAACTAAAAAATATATGGTCACACGTAGAAATACATTATATAATGGAAATGGACAGCTAATGACTAATGAGGGAAATTTTGAGGAAGTGGCTGAATTCAAATACCTAGGAACAGTAATCACAAATAGGAATGAGATGCACAAAGAAATTAAACATAGGCTCAATTATGGAAATGCGTGCTATTATGCATTGCAGAGACACTTGATGTCCCAACTCCTTTCAAAAACTGAAAATATATAAAACTATTATTCTACCTGTTATATTATATGGATGCGAAACATGGACTCTTACTTTAAGGGAGGAAAGGAGATTACAAGTATATGAGAATAAAGTACTTAGGAAAATTTTTGGACCAAAGAGAGATGAACAGACAGGTGAATGGAGAAGACTACATAACAATGAACTACATGGTCTTTATAGGAAGCCAGGTATATTAAGAACAGTAAAGTCTCGTAGACTCCGATGGGTAGAACATGTAGCACGTATGGGGAATGAAAGACTTGCATGGAAGCTTCTTGTAGGAAAGCCAGAGGGAAAACGCCCAGTTGGTAGACCAAGAATGAGGTGGGAGAATAACATTAACTATGATTTGAGGGTAGTAGATTATACAGGGAACGATTGGAAAGCATTAGCTAAGGATATGGATGTATGGAGAGCTTATGTCCGCGCGGCCATGAACCTACGGGTTCGATAGTGCCAGTGAGTAAGTAAGTAAGTAAGTAAATAAAAGGGATAGCATTAAATTTATTACAAAAATTCTATAGTATCCTGATACAATCTATAATTCCCCCAAAAAAGTAGATTCATTACAATGTGTGTAAATACCACAAGGGGAAGGATGGTAAGCAAAACGTTTCATATGAAGTCAAGTGATCCCACTACAGGCCTCAGGAGGCCCTTTGGGTAGTAGGAGGTTAAGGTTCCCACTTTTTCTTGACAATCGGCACCTGATGTCAGCCGGGTTGTCAGCCCTGCGTGACGGCCGCCTTTACCCCAGAACAAGCGTCTGGTACTCATTTGAATTAGAGACTGAGTTAACCCCAGGGTCATAGTGTCGCCAGAAGGTTTGGATCAGTTTAAAAATCCTGACCCCACTGGGATACAGCCCTCGACACTCCGGCTTGTAACGCAGTGCCATAACCACTACGCTACGGCGTGCCCCCACGTTTCATGTACTTTTGACTTTCTTAATAGGTTAAGGCAAGGAGAAACATTATCTCCTTTCCTATTTCAATTTTTACCACAAAGCGCAATAAAATATTTTGAGAATAAAAATTGTGTGTTGGTATTAATCAGCTATTTGTAGATGCTGATGGCGTAATATAATTAGGTTACAGTGGGAAGATACAAAAGCTAACACACAGATTTTATTAAATAGCACTTAGAAACGCGCTCGAGATCAAAACCAATGAAACTAAATATATGATCACAAGTAAAAATACATTTTTATATAGGACATGGACACTAAAGAAATAGGAAAGTATTGAAGAAGCGGCTAAATCAAATACCTAGGAACAATAATTGCATACAGAGATGCAGATATGTGGAGCACAAAGCAATTAAACCTATTATACCAAATCTGAAAACGCATACTATGATGCATTACAAACACCGTATTATCTCAATTATTATAAAAAAATATGAAACTAAAAATATGTAAAATGGATATTTTTCCAGTTAAATTATTAGAACGGGAAACATGGTTTTACTTTAAAAAAGAAATACAAACTGCAAACATTATTAAATAAAGTGCTTATGAAATGTTTGGATAAAAAAAGAGACGAGTGAATAACACTTATTACAGTGAGCAACATCATCTTGATTGGAATCAAGATTTTATAATAATACTTAAGTCGTGGGACAGTACAAACAAAAACAACAAAAGAAATATTGCTAAAGATTTATTAGGTAATGACAGTTCCGATTGTGACATATGGATCAGGGAATTGGGCCATGAATAGATCAGACAGAAGATTACTAGAAACATCAGAGATGATGTTCCTCTGATACGTTGCAGGATATACTCTAAGAGAACACGTTTCTAGTGAAACAATTAAAGAACTCAAAATGTTTAATCTAAATGAAAAAAAATACAAAACTACACACAAAAATGGCATGAACATATTTTAAGATTAGACCCTTCTAGGCTACCAAAACAAGCACTGTTGTACGAACCTCAAGGCTATAGAGATGTGGGACGTCCTAGAAGACGATGGGAGGATGAATTCTGAGAGCGGAACAGGCAGATGGCCAATCATGAAGATGATGATGATGATGACTTCAGTCTTTTAGGCTGCGATTGTGAATAAATGAGGGACATGCAAATTTCAAATTTACCTTCACTAAAAATGTTAATATATTATACAACCCTTATTCGCCAAAAAGTAATACCAGATGGAAGGCACCCAATAGGTTAGCCAATAATGAGAATGGAGAATAACAATAATTAATTTGAGGGAAGTGAATTATTAAGAGAATAACTGAAAAATATGAGCTCAGGATTTTGATATATAGAAAGTTTATGTCCGCGTTGTGACAAGTCATTCGCTCAGCCTCATATTTCAGTAAAATAAGTGCCTTCATCAAAGTGAATAATTTATGAAACCGTAATTATCATCAGAATTAGGGCATATGTATATTCAAACGAATTGTAATGAAAATTGGAATCCAATAGTAACAAAATTAAAATGATATAACCTACCACAAAATAATTTGATAAGCAATAAATAAAACAGTAGTACCAAGCAATTAGCGCCAGTCATATACCTGGACCCTTGCTATTGTAGGGAACGAAATTAGTAAACATCATACAATGGATCCTTAAGCCCTTATACAATGGGGAAAAAGTCTGCAGTGTCTTTTGTCAAGAGGATTTACAAGACTGCTCTATTATCAACTTGCTATAACAATGCTAAGCCCAAAAAACTTCTTACAAAAGGCTGGGAAGTCACAAACTAGCAATTGGATTTCCCTAGGTAACTGTGGAAAGAGTTATCCCCAAACTAATTTCAACTAGTACATGTCGTTAACAGCGGGTGACTTCTTTGGCGGTTGTAAGGTAGATGCCGACAGTAGATAGCCGCGTCCTTTAGGACCACTCCATTTGGTCAGCCCTGAAAATTTATATGATGAGGCAACTAATTTAAAGGGAGGGAACGAGGCCACAAACTTCTAAGTTTAACACCCACGATAACGCCCTTAAGGTAAGATTTACCAATGAAAATTAGTATAACATATAAACTGTTTGTGAGACGTTAAGACTTTTGGTGGAAGGGACTAATGCCGGCCCACTCGGAATTAATAAATATTTTTACTTAACGAAAATTAGAGGCAGTTCAGCAGTCAGTGCTGTCAGTTCAGCAGTCAGTGCTGTCAGTTCAGCAGTCAGTGCTGTCAGTACAGCAGTCAGTTAGTTAGAGTACAGTTAAGTTACATCGCTTGGTTGAGTGTTACAACCATTACTAATTCTGACCCACCAACAGCCTTCTCGTCAAACTCGTCGTCTAATACGACGAATGTAATTCAAGTGACAATAAAAGTGCATCGTCAATTTCAAGACATTACACTGGGCCTACTGTTTTTCCCCAAGTGAACATCCTTTCCTCACGGATTCCCGAGATTTAAGTCCATTGTTTTACCGAAACCTGAACCCATCTAGTCCGGAGCACAATTGTCCAGGAACCCATATCCTTGGACCCATTAAAACTCAAACCCGACTACAGTCCTTTTTGTTCACAAGTCGCCCAACAGTGGGACTACTATCCTTTCTCATGGATCCCCGATTATAATTTTTTTGTTCAGCGTGTTAATAAATCTCCGGGATGCGTAGCGCCAGTCAGTTATAATTCGGTTTTATATTGATATTCAATCGACTTCCCTCACATATATTTTATTTATGATCTTTCCAGTTTATTTAAAATTATTTTGTCAACTCCACACTTTGTTGAAAGGAACAGGGAAAGAACCGGGTAACTTTTTTTTAGAAATGGTGTTTCAAGTGTCATTAGATTCTCCATAAAAAACGCTCATAATTTAGAGGTTTTTAAAGAGTTAAATATACAGTTAAAGCGCCGTTTTATTTACCTCCGAAGTTTGATCACGTTAGGATGTGTGAATATTGTACAATTAAAAATACGTTTTCCAGGATTCAAGGAAAAAGTGACTTAACTGTGTTTTTTTAACCCTTCAATTAACTATTTTGTGCTAAAATTAAACATCCTTCTGGATTACTTCCCTCTCAGTGATAAAGTTGTACATTTGTTACCGTACCTTTTATGACTATTTAACTCATGCCCCAAAATGTGAGTCAATGAATTTTGTTTTACAACCAATCACAGTCGTGTTTCACCTCGATATTTTTCTATTTCTGTTTATCATATTAAAGAAAGCTCCTCCTTTTTTAATATTCTGAATAGGCCATGCGTTATTTTTTAGTGACTGACTCTAAAACAAATACGTTGAACTTAGGAAATAATGAACAGATTCCTTCGAACTACGCATTTGATAATATTGTGTGTTCAATAATTGTGTTTTAAATAATGATTTTATGGAGTTGTTTCTTAAAAATATAACTAGTACGTAGGATTGTTTCTGATATCTTATAACAAATTATTTTTAAGTTTTATCTTAAGAAAAGCCGTGTCTCCACCATCGATCATGCTCTAATTGATGGCCCTTCACCCGAGCTATGGTTCGGCATCGGAGTTTCCGCTGCAGAAGACTTTACACAGCACAGCCATATCTAGAAGTTCCCACTCCTCTTTATATGCTTTCCAGAGACCGTCTATTGTTCGAGGACGCCTGTTTCCCAGTGCCTTTTGAAGAGTCCAAAGACACAAAGTCCATCGGTGATGCATCAGGAGACTTCACTGGGATGTTGCTGAATGTAATAGAATGTATTCCAGTTTCCTGCTCCATTTCTCCAGGAACGCCAAGGTTGAACCCGAAGTGTGACTGGAGGCCTTGTCTTGGTGCACCCAGACTTGGTTTTTTGTCTGTACCATAGAGAGCTGGGATTTCAGTCGGGTAAATTGGGGTGATAACTACTTCCTGGTAGTACTGGGAATTGATTTTGGCCTTTTTAGCTACTCTGCGAATTGTCAGTTTTTCATTGTAGCAATATCCCGCGATGACCATAAATCCATTGGAGAAACGTTCTCTGCATACGGCATACCACTTTTGAATTTTTGTTCACCCCTTTCTCTATAGTAAATTGCCCGGGGTTTGTTGCAGTCACCTAGATAAACATATGCTTAATCAATTGTGACCAAAAATGTCCACTTTTCTCCTGCCAGGTGCTTTTCATAGTTTCAATCTCTTGGTGCGGCATTCGACAATGTGACGTGGCAACAATTTATGAACCCTGCTTTTGTGGAGCTTCTCCATGTTTAAATCTTTGTTTATAATGGCGTTTACAGTTTTAAGGGATATTCCCAATCTGTTTGCAATCACCCTTTGTGTGGCAGGGTTACCACCACGGATAAGGACATTGACCTTTCTGATTACATCTGGGGTGCGGGTGGTAGCAGGTCGTGGATTTGCTCGTTTTTTTTTTTCCTTTTGGAAGTAATCCCAAGCGACAATTTCCCTTTTTATTAAGCACTGAGCTAATTCCACACTTTGACACCATAAAATTACGTTTTTGCAAGCCTCCATAATCGCGGAATAACTATAATTAGCGTCGGAAAGGGCAGTAATGTACCCTTCCCAAAACAGCTCTATCTTCTTAGGCATTATGCGAGCAACACACGTGCGAGTGTAACAGAAGCAGCACACTGAATGGTTTGATCACCTCTCACACTTCTGTCCTGATGACTCACATTCCAACGTCACAATCTACTTGGCAAATCGTTATCAGAGATCGGAAAGAACCCTCCGTAATCTATTTTGTTGGTTATAATTAGGGCTAGGTCCCGCGCCGTAGCCGAGCGGTTAAGGTAGGAAGCCTTGGCGCAGAGCTACAGGACTGGCGCTGGTTCGAGTCTCCATGGGGGAAGAAATTTTCTCATGGTATTTCGGCCAGTATGGGACCGGTGCCCACCCAGCATCGTGAGGCAATTGGGTAGCTACAATAAGTAGCGGCTCCAGGTTGAGGAACCAGCTATAACGGCTGGGGGACTCGACATGCTAACCACATGTCACCCCTACACTGGCTGTTGATCATCTACCTCTGTGATTGACACATGTGGATGTGAAGGGCCAGCAGCCGGCTGGTAAAAGGGCAACCGCTGAAAAGTGGAAAGACCCTCAATCGGATAATTAGGGCTAGGATTTTTATGTAAGAGTCCCGCGCCGTAGCCGAGCGGTTAAGGTAGGAAGCCTTGGCGCAGAGCTACGGGACTTGCGCTGGTTCGAGTCTCCATGGGGGAAGAAATTTTCTCATGGTATTTCGGCCAGTATGGGACCGGTGCCCACCCAGCATCGTGAGGTAATTGGGTAGCTACAATAAGTAGCGGCTCCAGGTTGAGGAACCAGCTATAACGGCTGGGGGACTCGACATGCTAACCACATGTCACCCCTACACTGGCTGTTGATCATCTACCTCTGTGATTGACACATGTGGATGTGAAGGGCCAGCAGCCGGCTGGTAAAAGGGCAACCGCTGAAAAGTGGAAAGACCCTCAATCGGATTTTTATGTAAGATTACAATGCAGATAGTATATATTATTCAACTGTTTGTGTGTGAAACCAAAATAAAAGTCAGTTAGAAGTATAACTGCTATTCAACTGTTTGTGTGTAAAAAAATTCGTAAGTATAACTTTTCATTATACTAGGTTGCAATTTTAACTTTCAGTACATACAAATACCAGACCTACTTATAATATACAGTTTAATGTTTTCATTTTGCTCCACTAGGGTTCATTGTTACAATTTTGCGATCCTACTAGGAATAAATGATGATCTAGTTGCAGTGAAATGAACAAATGAAACAAGCAAACATTTCTAATTTGTTTTCGAACATCGCCGTTTACAGTAAATATGTAAATATTTAAAAATAACTATATTTAATTAAATGATTTGTAAGTATACAGCTTAATTTTATTCATTAAGTAGTCCTAATAAATGCCACTCTTGATTTCCAAATCCTCTAGAAAAATTGGAAATCACTCGTGGCATTACTTATGAGAAGGATACAGTCCAAGTGTTCCAGTAGTCCATTTCCTAACATAGTCCCATTATACATAGAGAATAAAGTATTGTGCTCTTAAAGTCAGTGATATCGTATCAACACAGAGTGAAGAAAGTCCTAGGATTATGTAAGGCTGAGAATGTACGGATTATTTGTTAGAGAGGGGTTACACATGCGTGTCTTGATGGCTCTGGTACCGAGTAGGAAACTCAGCTGGAATGAAATGCAGTTTTGAATTATCTTCCGATGTCATTGCACTGGTTCTGATGACTATCACTACTAACGTTCTAGTAAACAGCATGCTATACTAACACTGCTCACGGTATGAGAAATATAGCATCGAGATTTCAAGTAGTATAATATCGACATGCTCTGTTTTCACCGCAGGAGAGCGAACACTTTTTAATGCAATCCGGCTTTTCCTCTGATCGAACGTCGTGTATTACGTCTTTATAGTTAGTGCAGGTCTAACATACAGTGCGAGATATCTTATTTTATGATTGGCGTTTCTTCTTCCTGCTAGTTAGTAGACCTTAGCGTTGTCAAATGCCTTCTCACTCGCTGTCGGTTTCCAACGGTATTGCATAAGAAACATTTTCGTTTTCAATATCGGTGATTATGTTCATCACAAATACACCACGCGAAAGATGCTTAGATACAGGTAACTTGATACGAATTAAAATTGTCATTAATCAATTGAGTTGGTGTTTACTTGATGAAAACCCATATTTATTAATTAAATAAAATTGTCAAGACTAACATGCAAGTTTCCGTTTCACACGGTGAACTGCAAGCACGGCACAGGAATTCATACAACACAGGACGGAATATCCCTGAAATCAGATGATGAACGTGGATTGTGATTGATCATTACTCATTACTAAGATGAGTCCCTTTACATGCACGATCGCTCTGCGCTATAAATCACTTTCTTGCATTGTAGTAGCATCTCTACAGCCTGGACCTTTCTCGGTATTTGCGTATCAATTTCAACATTAAGCATCATTGAAGTCTCAACTAATAATATATGTAAGATTTTTCATATATTATTCCGCAGATTTATTATTTTATAATCTATAAGAATAAAATGTATAATATACAAATTTATTCAAAGATGTTTATACATATATATATATATATATATATATATATATATATATATATATATATATATTATTTTAGAAAATCAAAGTATAGAATAGGTGTCTAGTTTCAAATATTTGGGCTGTGATGTTGGCTAGAATGTGGAAAGAGATATTTACTCCAAAATAAATAAATTTCAGACGGTGTGTGGAACAATACAGAGAACATTCAAAAATAAAATTAGAAAAGAAACCAAGATAAAAATGTATAATGTTATGGAGGTTCCCACAATATTGTATGGATGTGAAACTTGGGCTCCAGTGAAAAAACAGAAGGATAGAATACAGACGGCAGAGATGCGGTTCCTAAGACAAGTAAAAGGATGTACAAGACTTGATAGAATAAGAAATGAGGATATAAGAGAAGAATTGAAAGTACAGCCTTTATTGGATAAAGTCACGAATTACAGACAGAAATGGATTGATCACATGGATGGAATGAGTAAGGAGAAATATCCATTGTTAGCGAGAAATTATCAAGCAAGAGGAAGGCGTGATGTTGGAAGACCTAGAAGACGTTGGGCTGATGCATTATGAAGTCGGAACGGGCAATTGCCTAATCCCTGTAGTGATGATGATGATATATATATATATATATATATATATTACAAACGTTTTAGTAATAAAATGTATTTATATTTAAAAGTAATTTTATATCTACTCATCTGTAACAATTAGGATCCGTATGTTTAGCCAATAAAGATAACAATAAGCTACTAGTGACGGAATTAGTGGTCACCTTTATTTCCTAAACACGAGTGAAAAGTCTGACTCGCTTCCTGTTCCAAGTAAAACAACAAAGGGCTAGCTAACCCAGTGAAGTGACGAACACAGCAATATTCATTACACATAATTGCACATTTATCGTAAATTATAAAAACGCAATTAACTTATATTTTTATTTGACTCTCAGCGTACAACCTACCTGTGTATTCAATGTTCCCTGACTTAAAACAACGCAAGTTGTTCATTAACTTAGAGATCAACAGCTTGCCTTTCTTTTGCTAACCCCGACACCTAGTAATAAGTGAAAACTATGACATATTTGTATTTTTAATGCTTTAAAAATCGTTTTGAACAAATCCTAATTTAATTCTTATAACAGCATAAATAAAAATAATTATTTTTTAGCGTTTTATAGGCCAACATAGGCAACTAAGAATAACGAAAAGTGTAAATATTTATTTTTCTTTATTAGAGAACCTTCAACATGCACAATGTCAACAGACTCATACAGAGACGCGAGGGAATTTAAACTGTTGATCACACGGATATTTTTTGATCACACAAGGCGCGCTGGACGAGTGATCAGCTCAATACCAGGGCCACCACTGGAAGACACAGAAGTCACTCATACAAGGCGAATATGATAATGACTGTGATGGTCACATGGAGTTGGTACAATTAGGGTCTTACGTTTCCTTACATTAATCAGTCTTAGATGCGAGGAAAAAATCCCGAGAATTCACGTGGAAAATGTCCTCCGATCACGGATAGAACCTTGGCCCGCTGCGTCTCAGGAAACGACCTTACCACTAGAACAGCGGTGGACAAATTCATTTTTTAGAGTTCAAATTCGAATTAAAACTTTCTAAACCTGAACTAAAGCTAGTCCAAATTATTGGTTATATTTACGGATGGTTGGTATAACTCATCCAAATGAAGTTGGCTCTCCTACCGTATGAGGAGTAGAGAAATGTTTCGATATAATTCGCAGTAACGGATACAAATTAACTACTAAGAAAATCACTCAATATCACTGTTATTGCACATAACGATGGAAACATGTCAATATGGGTTCTTGCTATCCTAGAATTGGAATATAAATAAAATAAATTAATGTATTTGTTAATTTGTGAAAAATAATTACATTGGAAATTAATTATTGTATGGAAAAAAATATTTGTTTGTAATGTGTGTTCTGAAATGTTGTTTTAATTTGATATACTATCATATATTTTATAGAAGTGAAGAGGCCAATAACTAACCAGGTATATTTGTTATATAAACAGTATTTTATAAAACCTCCAAATGGAGATTATTTTATATCAGATATTTACTCTAAAGTGTCCGCCAAAACGTTACATTGATGGTAAACAAGAACTAATTGAGAGCAAAATAACGAATTAAAAAACAAAAGCATACGTTATATAAGCTACAGAAGCAAAGCTCCAATTTCTATTTTAAAATATATATTATCATAATGTATGTTTCGTGTGGTATCGGAATTTTGAATTAAAGGATGCATTTAAAATACTGAAACTTTAAATATGTCCGTTTGAAGTGCACTTACTGATTCTGTATCTACTTTGTGATAATGCTGAATCGGCTGATTTTGTATTGCAAATTGGCATTTGATTAACAAGTACATTTCAGGTGGAATTTTCTGCAATTGTCGTCGCAATCAATCAACGTCCAATTAGTGTAGAGTGTTCCTAGTGGTATGCAGCTAGAATTTAAATGCGCTGGCACAATCATTGTTTCTCTCTGCAGAGTTACCAATTCTTCTACATTATCTTAAAATTAAGTCTGTTCTACATCATGAAGTCTTAATAGACAGTTATTTTTTTTACTTAATTTCCTTTACTTTCTGTAATTTTGATAATTTTTAACTGGTGACAGAGGCCTACTGTAAAGTCAACCTATCTGGTGACCTGCTGTCTAACAGGCCATTTAAAATATGCTCATACTATATGATGATAGCGTTACTTATGTTATGACAAATACTAATTTTACAAACATTTTAACATATTATATTATTACATTTTTATCAAATATTTTTTAAGGATATGAATATATGTAGATGTAAATATATTACGTATAAATAAGGTTCTAAATTAAGAGAATTGTTGTATTTTTCATGTGCCTGAAGGTGGATGTATAATGCTTTTATTGTTAGTTTTTTTTATTTCAGGATTGTTTCTGTTATTTACACAGGTACCCTCAACCAAAATATACAATTTTTTCTTCCAATGTTTTTGCTTTTATTAGAATCAGTAAATATAATCCTAATAGATCTATTATGGAAAAACACACATTTTTTTAATAATCTCTAAAAAAGAAGGAAAGGTGCATCATACTTACTTTCAATTTCAAAATATTCGTACAATGCTATATTGTGATTCAATTTAGCTCACTAGACATCAAAGTAGCTAAATATATTTGTAAATATGAATATATAAGTCTAAAAATTCAAGTTAGTAAAATTGCACCAAAATGGGTTAAATGTTTATTGCTGAAACATGGTAAACAAATTTTAAAATGATAAATTAGCAACGATCTGAATCGTGTGGTTTCAGAAAGTTGGGTAGAATAAACAGGATCTGTTGTCAAATGCTTTTATGAAACAGCCTCCACGATCCCGTGATTTAACCACGTTTGTTATTTTTTATCGGGTGGTGAGATGAAAAATATAGGAATAAATGTCGGAGTAAGCATGTTAATAGGAAGGTGGTTCCAAAAGTAACATGTAATCCGTGGAATCCTGTTACATAAATGACAGTATTTATGTTCCTCTAATAACTCGCGACCTACTTGAATGTCAAATGAAGATTGAAGAAGCCGCAGTTACAGTTGCACGTGACATGTTCTGATTCTGGCAAGATTTGGACTGCCGCAAGGATGTTAGTCGCATTACAGAGGGCGTTTAAATAAAGGCACTAAAATGCAATGCCTCACAAATAATTAATGTTCGAAGCTTCATATTAGTCATTGATTGTCAGCATAGGTATGATACTGTTTGTATGAAAAAAAATCAAATTTTGAGTTTCATTATAGACTCATCCACTGATCTTAGGCCGAGTAAATTTGTTCGTTATTTGGTACGTCCATTTCATACGTTGCATATTTCTCATATCGATGTCTGTAGTGCTTCTATTATTGTCACCACATCATATATTTTTCTGGTCTACCTCCATGCACTGTATCACTCTAACCAAAGCACTTCTAGTTTTTTTCTTCACATACAGAGCAGTCAGGTCGGTGCTGGTCTGGGTTAGCGGATGACATACACTTGCTGGAATCGTCAGCCCACCTATCAGAGGGAAATATGATCGCCCGTGGTCACAGGATGTTAACACATAATTGAAAGTCTTCGCAGCACGAGAGAACAGTTTAATCCCATACAGCAAGGAAATATGGAATTATCTCTCAAGAAGCAAAAACTCCTTCTGCACACTGAACGATGTATTGTTGCCGTCAACTATAAGAGAATGAAAGAGAAGAAGAAAGTATCCTCTAGTTGCACGTCGTCAGAGCCCGCTCCAACGGTAGAACATCCGCTGCCCCCAGTACAAGCCCAACCTGATCACGCTGTATGTATAAGTCTTCCATTTTAAGGAAGAGAGCAATGCTTTTGTGACCATCATTTGTAGGACATGCCTGGATTTTAATAAAAATAATGTATCATATTAGCGTCTAATCACTTTTCATTTGGAAATGACTACCCAATATTATGTACTTAAATAAATAAATAAATAAAGCCTGATATGTCCCTTTAGGGCAAAGGCCTCCCTGTACAGGGGTTAAGCTCTATTTGAGAGTGTCACCCGGTGAGCTACTCCATGGTGAGAAGTTGACTTGGATGTAACACTTGGTTTGTATACACTTAGCAAGTAAATAAATAAATACTAAAGAAACTAATATATCTTGCACTAAACATCACACATTTAATTACGGGTACATCACTTCTTTGCCTCGGGATGGTGAATGGACCTCTCGCCGTGTATGTAGATTTTTATTCAGTAATTAGTTTGATTTAATAGTAGTCATTGAAAATAAGGGGATGGGTCCTTTTTCACATTCGCCCAGTACTTCTTTTACTGCAATTCAATCAGGTCCTCTGAGAGATTGCCATTAAAGCGCCAAAGCTCAGAGGAATGAAATAGCATTATTTATTTCGAATAATTTTAAAAGTTCATTTTGAATTCGAAAGATACAAATCCGCTGAGTATATTATGAAATATTTAATTACGTCTTAACCCGTCAGCGTGGAGCGACGTGACGTGTACGCAAGTTGAATTCTTCACCAAATGCGGAACGACGTGACATGTACGCTAGCTACACGCACTGCTTTAAACTGTAATTATGACCTTTGTGTTTACATTAACTATTTACTGTTTATACAAATTTTATGTAGAGACTTTAAAGTTTATATTAGTGCATATATTAACTGATTACGGCCCTCAGTAACATGTTAAAATAATTTTATATTTGCATTTATTCTTGCGGCCTCTGACATTTTTCTTAAATTTATAACTTGATAAAGGATTTCTTATAAAACTAAATTCGCCTTTTTTTTTGTAGATTAGCTTGTCTATCAAATTGAATCTATTTTCAAATCTCTTCATTTTTAATAATAATGTCGCAAAATTCAGTATATAAAAAGGCCCAACAAAGTTATTTCCGATTTACGCTACAGTACAGGACCACAACAGTAAATTTCAGATATATATATATATATATATATATTTCAAATGACGATATCCTTACATTATGGAAAGGTAGTTAGTCTACAATTCAGTCAGTATCTAAAAGGTAAAGTGGTCCACTACAGACCTTAGAAGGTTCTTGGGATATTAGGAGGTTAAGGCTCCCACTTTTCTAAACTATCGGTACTTGATGTAAGCCGAGTACTTATCTCTGTCTGACGGCCCATAACAAGCATCTGGTACTCATTTCAGTTAGAGGCTGAGTCAACCCCGGGTTCACAGTGCCGCCTGAAGGTTTGGTTCAGTTTAAAAATCCTGATCCACCGGGACTCAAACCCTCGATCTTCCGGCTTGTAGCATGTTGATCTTTTAAGTCCACACCTCCGGTGAAACTATTATAGTCATATTTCATCAACTGGTTTCAGTTTGGAAACCAGAAGAAAGGCATTGAAATTTAGGGTTGATGAAGGTCTTTTAGTACAACAGGTCTGATGTGTAGAAAGACCATTTTTTGAAGGCACACGACCTAAAATAATGTTTCCAAAGTGTTAGAAAGACACATTTGGAGAAGGCTGCCCCCCCTCCCTACAAGAAAGAAGGTCAGCGCATAGAAGCAATGTGTTTGTAATAAACATGAACAAAGTAAACACAAGGGGAAAAAAAACACTTATTGTTGCCCGAGTGTCAAACAGCTGGTTTACATTTTGAAGATTTATCACACCAATTTTTGAAGTTCATTCTTTTTTTTTAAGACCCTTCTCTTTGTGTAAATATTTCGTTTTGTTGTTAGGTAAAGCCGGTTCTCTGAATTCTTCAAAGAATCCCTAGTGCAATACACTGTGTCACTTATGTGAGAAATTTACAAAAAGGACCTATTTCAACTGTGGCACAACAACCATAAATAAGTCTGCAAAAAATGCAGAGATGTTACGTGAGAACCGTAACAAATTTAATTAATTAAATATTATATTAAGGGTTCACCATAAACGAATTGCAAAAACATTTAAATTACTCAAGATATATCAATTTAAATGCGTTATTGGAATACTGGCACTGAACGGCTGAGTTTAAATGCCGGTGATCTTCCTCCCGCATCAGAGTATTCCTGGCCATTTAAATCCATCCACTCTGAAGGGTTAAAGTGAATCACAAAATACGCAATTGCCATTCTGGAGTAAAATAGAGGACATTTTATAATTAAGGATGGTAGGTCTATACCTTTTTATTTGTGCGTTCTCTCTTGATATAAAACTATATTAAATGCATTGTTTGTTGTGATATACCATGAAAAATGAGTTCGCATTAAGCCACATACACATAATTCCTCAAATGCAAGTACAAAGATTTCCCAACCATAACATTTACAGTAATTTTCACAGACTATGTTTGAAATTACATCCGTGTTTGGATTTAAGCTCCATACATAATAAATATTTTTATTATAAATTTACTAATGACTACAATTGCCATAATTTCTAATACTTCATTTTAATAAATTGAAATTCGTGAATTACAGACTTGAGCATCGCATGTAAAGATTTAACTTTTCTTGTATTAATAAAATAAATAATATATTAATTACTATCTTCAGTTTGGTATTAAAATGTTATATACTTTTTGTTTAAATCATTATCCATTGCATTAATTATTAGTGTGTGTGAGAGTACTTTTTATATTTTTGTAACTTTCTCCTAAATTCATTTTGTTTCATATTATTTCCTAATGTACTTCATTACCTTCTTCGTTCTGCTATTAATCTATTCTATATAGTTTTGTTTATTTTATTTTACCTTGCATTATTTAGAACAAGTATATGCCAGAATATATTTTAAATCTTGACTCTGGATCCTAGATTTATATATTTTGTTTCCCCCCATTCTAACTAAAACATTTCAATGTAGCCTATATTTTCTAATTGTATTATTTCTGTAACTGGACTGCACCCGACACGAGCAACTGCTCTTTCGGTTGTCAATTCTGTGTAGAATATTTATTTGTGAATTATAAGATATTTTACTTACATCAAATGTAAGATGTACTGAGAGAAGCTATTGAATTTTAATAGCAACGTTTTACTGTTCTAGATACATCTTATTTTCGTTTATGGAAATAAATAAAATACTTTTCTCTCTGTGTACCCTTATTTCAAAAAAATGCTGCATTTTAACATCTGCTTGGCCAATAAAAGAGAAAAAGCCAATAGCAATTTACAAAGGGAAAGCACTTTCACTTTAGAAGGAAAAGGATAAGGATCAAAGTTAAAATGCATCTCACAAAGGACAGACAAGAAAGGTTTAAGATATGATGCACAACACAAAAGAGAATAGCAAAAAGTCGAATTTGGAATTGAAGATTTCGAACTCAAATGCTCACTATAACACATGTGATGAAAACTTAATGCTGATTCCATCCAGAAAATCTGGTGTTACCTAACAGACACACAATCACACAAGGAAAGTTTTCAAACAATTTTAACTTTTCATAACAACTCAATCGTCAAAGAATAAAACAACTATTATACCCATAACCTACCCTTAGAATACGGACATTGAAAGCACACTTTTCTTCTCTTCTGGAGTAAGTAGTAGTAGTAGTAGTAAGTAGTAGTAGTAGTAGTAGGACTTTATTAGACAAAAAGTAAGATATTTACAATATTATTTACAAATATGGGTCGCACCGGCAGCAAGCCGTACGTGCTGTTGACAGTCCGTTACAATAAAGTAATAAAGTAAGTAAATAACAGATGGCCTGATGTATTTTTTTCAAAAAGGCACACGATTTAATTAAGAGGGAAATCTTATATAGTGTCCTTCTGGAGTCCAGAAGCATTAAAAAGTTACTTATACAAATGTGTATAAACAGCACACAGAGTCGGATGCGTGTAGGCACACAATTTTCAGATGCTTTTGAAAATCACAGTAGGTTAAAGAAAAGAGATGCACTATGTCCTCTCAATTTATTTTTGTACTAGAGCATGCTATCAAATATTTGGAAAATGAACAAGGCCTACAGCTAATGATATTAATACGCTGTTAGTTTATGATGATTTATAGTGTTATTAGTCTATAGCGAGGAGATACTAAGGACCAACTAGCACACACTATTGAGTAACAATACGCTATTGAGACTAGAAGTAAACATCAATAAAACTAAATATATGTTCGCACATAGATATATATCATATATTGGAAATGGAGTGCTGATGAAAAATGAGGGAAAGTTTGAAGAAGTGGCTGAATTCAAACACCAAGGAACAATATTTACAAATAGGAAAGAGATGCACAAGGAATTAAATATAGGCTCAATTCTTCAAATGCTTACTTTTATGCATTACATGGACTCTTTTCATCCCAACTCATTAAAAAATAAATAAACTGAAAATATATAAAGCTGTTATTCGCCCGGTTAATATATGGATCCGAAACATGGACCAAAGAGAGATGTATAGACAGGTGAATGATCAAGACTGCATAACCGTGAGCTACATGGTCTTTATAAGATGCCAGATATAATAAGAACAATTACATCTGGTAGGTTGTGATGGGCAGAACAAGTGGCACGAAAGAAAAATGAAAGAGGTACATGCAAGCTTATTGTACTAAAACCAGAAGGAAAGCTCTCAACTGATAGACCAAGAATGAGGTAGGATAATAACATTAACCATGATTTGAGGGAAGTAGATTACACAGGGGATGATTGGAAAACATTAACTAAGGTCAGGTATGTATGGAGAGCATATTTCGGCGATGTCATGAACCTAGCAGTTCTATTGTGCTAGTTAGTTAGTTAGTTAGTTATAATGTAAATTATTGAGAGTAATATTGATTAATACATATGCAGGGTGCTCTAAAATTGCCCTTACAAACTTCTAGGACTTGTAGAGGGGACTGAGTTGATAATATTTAGAATTGGAAACCATTACCGGAAACTTGCCTTTTCCGTGCTACACCCGTTTGAAAACATGTTTTTAACATGACCACTTTTACAAGTAATTTATTATGAGGCGTGACACAGTACATCACTTGTTTTACAATTAAATTAATTAATAACCAAATAATCAAATTGGAAACTAAATCGTGACTAGCATTAATAATCCCCGATACACTCTCCACAATCAATTTTTGCAGTTTTCAAAATTTCGAAAAATATTGACATTTTTTAGGCCTATATAAAAACCACCACATCTTGGGATATTAGATAGAGAAGTTTTCGATTTAGACAAATTGCGAAGCTATTACTTGTTGAGACACGTGACGTACGTCCAGACAATGCTTGTTTTCAAACGGCTGTAGCACGAAAGCGGTAAGTTTCCGGATATGGTTTCCAATTATAAATATTATCAATTCAGTCCCCTCTACAAGTCCAAGAAGTTTGTAAGGACAATTTTATAGCACCCTGTATACGTACATACGTACATTACGTAGTTTATATTGTGTGCTGATATGTTTGAGTAGTTAATTGTTAATTTTCAATCACATTGATGGATGGAATTTTACTGAAACCTATGATCGTAATTTTGTCACTTTTTTTTGCTGTTCACTTCTATATGAAAATTGGTTAATCTAGTATTCTTTATTTCATACTATTCAATCTTTTTTTTTTTCACTTGAACACTTAGTAATTTTACAATGTCCAGAAAAATGTAACATTACAGAATCATATATTGTAATATTCAGAAAAACGAACAACACGCTTTCATATATTTTAAACAAACCATAAACTATGTCACTAGTACTATCAAACCCGTAGATTCATGGTCTCACGGACATAAGCTCTCCATATATCCCAATCCTAAACTAATGTTTTCTATTCATCTCCTGTATAATCTACTTCCCTTAAATCTTGGTTAATGTGTTAATGTTACTCTCCCATCACATTCTTAGTCTACCAACTTAAGGTTTTCCCTCTGGTTTCCTTAAAAGACGTTTCGAAGCCTATCTCCCGATCTCTATTCGTGCTACATATCCTCGCCATCGCAATCTATGACACTTAACTCTTCCTATTACGGTCTATATCTGGTTTCCTACAAGGACCATATAGCTTACTGTTTTGTAGTCTTCTCCATTCGCCTATCTGTTCATCTCTCTTAGATTAAAAAATACTGAGAATTTTTAAAAAAATAAACGTAATTTTATCCTTTCTTACATGTTGCGCACGCATATAATATAACGGGGAGAATAAAAGTTTAATATATTTTCAGTGTAACGTCTTTTTTTTTAGAATTCATCCTAAGTTTAATTTATTTATGTACCTCATTTATCTCTGTAATATATAAATATACCATAGGAAACTTAATAATAATTTGATTAGTAAATAGCAATAAATTATCTTTATTTAGTTATGAATTATTATATAATAAACAAGTAAAAATAATCATTCAAAATTATAGATAAACTCTTTATAAATTGTTTTATTATATATTTAAAGTCCTCCGCTATGGTCACGAGGTAGCATTCTGCCTTGTCACTCAGCGGGCACGGGTTCGATCCCCGATCAGGACAGTTTTTCTGGGTGAGGTTTTATCGGGGTGTTTCCTTACCTGTAAGACAAATGTCAGGAAATCGTTAAGGCTCAAACGGTCCCCGAAATCATATGACTATTATAATCAATAACATCCTTATCATCATCATCATCCTTCATCGGTGTGGAAAGCAACGGGAAGCTACTACACCTACAATTCCCTAGTAAAGTTGCATAGCATGAAAATGCTATGATTGCAGTGAAAGACCTGCTCTTGGGCAGAATTACTATGGATGGATGGACATATATATTTAAAGCTGATGTAACATGGTCCAAATTCCAATAACGGACCCCGCCATGAGCATGAATATTGTCATTGAAAAACAAATGTGGAAAATACATTTTAACTAAAATAATTTATTTATTAATGTTTTGTTTTAAAAGTATTTTAGAATAAACACTAGAAAATACGAAAATATATTTAGGCTTTTACTATGTTAATATTTATTGTACAATTAATATTTTCCATAGCTCAGTTCGATGGATCATACTTCTTATATAGAAAGAAAAATAAATATTTGTGAGGGGATTGCTTGGATTGCGTAAGTGGCAGCGCACTGAAGTATCAATTCAGAGGGCCGGGGTCAAATCCCCGTCCAAGCATCTATTTTCCTTTTAAAATCAAATTAGGCTTGCAATGCTCAATGTCCAATATTTTATTATGATATCGAAATAAAGAAGCGTCACTGCTATCAAGTGAAAATTCTCTTTAGTTTGCCTGTTTATTATAGTAGCTACTAGAGGGCAGTGAGACCGAGTTCCCTCTACATCTCCCAATAGGGAATAAATATACTAACTAACTGATTGGCACTATCGAACACGTAGGTTCATGGCCGCGCGGACATAAGCTCTCCATATATCCCTATTCTGAGCCAATGTTTTCCAATCATCCCCTGTATAATCTACTTCCCTCAAACCTTATTAATGTTATTCTCCCACCTCATTCTTGGTTCTACCAACTGGGCGTTTTCCCTCTGGTTTTCCTACAAGAAGCTTCCATGCACATCTTTCATTCCCTATTCGAGCCACATGTCCTGCCCATCGCAGTCTACGAGACCTAACTCTTGTTATTATATCTGGCTTCCTATAAAGACCATGCAGTTCACTGTTATGCAAGTCTTCTCCATTCACCTCTCTGTTCATCTCTCTTTGGTCCAAACATTTTCCTAAGAACATTATTCTCAAATACTCGTAATCTCCTTTCCTCCCTTAAAGTAAGAGAATAATAGTTTAACGTTTTTTGAAAGGACTTGGGAAGTCAAGAGTCTCTGTAATGCATAATAACATGGTGTAGGGAATAAATATACACTATATATATATATAAACGGTACAGGAAAAAAGAAAGAGACGTTACGTTTTCCTTGGAATCTAGAAACGTACTTTTAGTTAGGAAACAACCTACTTCCTTACTTGTGTCCAAACTTTGGTAATAAGTAAACTTCTTTTAATGATAATGCTTTTCAGATGGGATAAGTGACCACCTCAAACTCTATTTCGATAGAGAGATGAGTTACCTTTGTACCTTTCATATACCTTATATATATATATATATATATATATATATATATATATATATATATATATACACGAAAAATACAAAGAAAGAATCAGGTGTATTAATATATAATGAGTTTATAAATTGTATAAAAAATAATTGATTATCAATATTGAACTATTAATTATTCTAGATTAAACATGCTGGAGTATATCTACATAAAATGTTTTCGTTGACGTTTTGCCACTTTCAAATCTACAAACATTATTCGATTTACGGATAAATATTTATAGAATACAGCATTTAAAGTTCTAAAAATGGAGAATTTAAAAACTTTTAAAAAATTAGTAACACAATTATAATTCGCAGTGAAATATCAGGTGAAATATCATCTTGAAAGTATTCAAGTCTTTAGAAAAGTACAGAGAAATACTGTATTAAATTACGTACTTAGTTATTATTAAAATAAAATGTATTTACATTTGTGTTTTTGTCACAATGATAAAAATCTTGCTTTTGTATCTGATAGTGCAGAATTAATTTTGCATGCAGTACAGGGAAAATGGTTCATTAACATAACGTTATTAATATTGAATAGCACATGAAAGCATAAACCTTGAATAAACTATCAATATGCGGTATGTACTTTATTTGCGTATCAAATGGGCAATTTCACTGTTTTAATTACAGCATTCACAGAGTTCAACAAACTGACTTCATATATTAGTAAAAACTGCGTTTGACATTTCAGCATCATTAACTTTACCAAAGTGTCATAAATCTACATAATTGGAAAATTGCTTGTTAAAATCCCAATTAAATTTCAGAATTTATAAACCTGGTTTTATATGCTTAATAAAATATACGTAGAATTACTATTATCAACAAATCCAGATTTAGTGTTTATGAAATCAAAAGTAATTACTTTTTCCTGAATTTCAGTAAATACGAGTAAATAAATAAGTGAATAAAGCAGATACATTAAAATTTACAACATTATTAAATTAATGAAATGTCAATCCCAGGCTGACCAATGAAAGAAGCTGCAGCAAAATTCCGAAACGCCACTGGCCAGGATTCCGTGACAAACAGCTATACAGCATAGACAACAGGATTATAACTTTTTGGATTTTTGTTAAAGAAAATATTTCCTGTGCAATGGATAGGTGAACTTTTGCCTTGAAAAAGGCCTTCATTTCACTGAGTTTCAAGAAAATGTCACCCCAAATCAATATTTAGTTTCATAATATTTCTAAAATTTCTATTGATTCTATTCAGTTAACATGTTATCCGTAAAATGTACATCTAAGCTGACACGGACTTTTTTGCAGTCTTTTGAGATATTAAATTCTGTGTGCAATAATTTCGTGTATTTGTTATGGTTTACGCAGCATAAGTCATTTAAGCTTAGAAAAAAACAACTATTTTTTCACGTTTTCCATTACAAGGGTGATTTTTAAGGGCGATGGGCTTGAGCATTAATACGCTCTTATAACCGTACCTGGAAAATCCATAAAATTGTTCAAAAAGCCACATCACACTCGGAATTACGATATGGCAGCCCACGCTTGTCCGGGAATCAATTTATTCCGATCTTCTTCGCATCAATGAAAGACAAAAATGACTATTGTGAATTATCCATAAGAGATAAACATGTTGTCGCGGACATTTTTGTAGAGTTTGTTTTTAGATATTGAATTCTGTGTACATTAATTTGGTGCATTTGTTATGGTGTTGGCAGCGTAAGCCACATAAACGTTAAAAAGGGGCTTTTTTCACTTTTTCACTACAAAGGGTGTATTTAAGGGTGCAGATGTTGAATTTCACTCTCTCTTATAGTCAATGCTCAACCCGGGAATCTCCTGAACATTTTTCAAAAAGACCCATTACAATCGGATGAAAGGTATAACAGAGCATAAAATATGAACATAAGTTGGATTACTAGGCATAGTCCTAGTAAAGATCCATAATTTCATCGTCTTCAAACAAATAAACAAACAAATACCCATTTTTATAAATTAGAATTACAAGCTTCTGTTTCAATATCACGGAATTAGGAACTTATGGCATTTGGATACATCTATTAAAGATTTAAGGTCCATATCATGAATTTAGGAATCCTAGTTTTGGAGAACTGAAGTTTTTGGGTACAAGAGTTCATCGGATTTTAGTAAATTCGATAAAAAAATCTTGTGGAAGGTTTGGTATTATGAAATACATTTTCTTTTAGAATTGTGTTGATTGACCTGGATCGACCTTACAAAGTAATTTCCGGAATAGTAATTAAATTGCAGTGAATGTTGCATTCTTATAACAAAATATTGCGATACGAGTGAGGTAGACACTTGATACGGATTGAGGAAGAGTTTAAAAAAGAAGAGGCGCTTGCGCAGAGTTTTTTTTATTTCCGAGATTCCGTTATGAGATTACCTCATGAGTATTGCATTTTATTTTTTGCACTATGTGTATTTATTTTATTAATTAAGTTATTAGCTAAAATATTAACAAATATAATTTCAGATAAATGTTAGATTTCAGAAGGTGAATCGGCTATATGTGTTGCTACGGAGAAATAGTAAGTATTGTTGGTTATGTCGCCATCTTATATGTGATAAAACTGTAAAACCAATTTGACTTGGGATTTATTTCTGATTATGGAGAAAGTTTGAGAGGATGTGTGAAGTGATGATGGAATAGATGAGGTGTGAAAAGCTGGATGTGATAAATTAATACCGAAATTAATACAAATTGCAGTATCACTATCACTATTTCAAAATAAACTTTTTACTTATCGCACGTGTGATTTTGGTCATTTTTATAGTATATTGCGATACAATTGAGGTAAGCACTTTTCACTGATCGAGAAAAAGTTTGAAAAAAAAAAAACGAGGCGCTTGCGCCGAGATCTGTTACGTGCTTACTTCATGTGTATTGTATACTATATTTGGTCGATGTGACTAATTTTTATTAAATATAGTAATAAGTGAATTAAAATATTGGTTGGATGTAAATTACTTATATGGGAAAGAAACATTTGGTGTTCGTCGCTATGTAGCTTTTCATTTGTTTTATTATAAGCAAGGATTGTTGGCTGTGGAGGCATTTTTATATGTAGTACCGTGATTATAATCTGTTTGATAATTTTATTATGGTAGGAGTCATGGTAGATGATAGAGAAATTGAAGAAGCTTTGAGAGTGGGATGTTCTGCATTAATTCCGGAAAGGTCTAAAGAAAGGTACGAGTAAGTATACAAAACATTCCAGAAATGTTTTTTTTTTTTTTCACTTACCGAACGTGTGCTTTTTGAGTTCATATCAGCATTGCGATTTCGTTTGCTTGCATAGCAACCATGTTAGATATGGGAACGTTGACTTACTTCCAGTAACAATAATATTGGTAAGTATAAGAAATTAGTCACATCGACCAAAAAAGTCTTGAGATCTCTTTTATTTTCATAGCAACCAAGATTGTATGCGGGAATGTCAAATTACGATGCACATCAACAATAACAGTAAGTATACAATATTAGTTACATAGTGTAAAAAATCTTAAAATCACTTTTGCAGAAATGTATGCTTATATCCGTTTTTCGAGGGAGTCCTTTATTTGGGTACATGCCTAATTGCCAATGATTTATTTTTACTCTTTTAGTAACATATTAACAATATTTCTAACTGTGTGTGTACTATTATTATATACAACGCTCCTCAATAGAGGATTGCCTCAAGGACAAAGTGATACAGGAAATTAATTTTTGAAATTGATGAAATACATTTTGTAAATGCATTTAAAAAATTGAAATTGTAGGCCTAATTGAAGTATGCATACTATAAAGTAAAACTTTTATAAATATGGTTTCTTAAAATTGAAATTGATCCTCTAATGGCAGCGATGGTAATTTTAGAAAGATACCCCCTGTCCAAATGTAAGGAATTCCAAAATTTGGCTAAGAATCCTGGTATAGTATCTCTTACCCCGATCATCAATCCTGTGACAGTTATACTATCTAATTGATATTTATCTTTGTAATAGTCAATTGTTGGCTCATATATGCCTTTCTTTTCAGAGTCAACTTCCTCAGGTTGGCCACTATGAGTCTCAAAACGAATTATAGGATCTAATATCATACAAATTTTGGAGGATGGTCTAAATGCAATTATACAAGGGTTGTTTCTTTAGTTTTGGCAACAATAGTGTGGAATCCAAATAAAACTAGGGTTGACAATTCTTTTTATTGCACATGTAATTTCAGTGCCTCCCCTCCGTCCGAGCATATGGATTCGCCTCTCCCCTCCCCTCCTAATGTAACAATGAGCCCAAAGTTATCAGTTTAGATCTTGGCGTCGCAGTATAACGTAGTACAAGTATTCAAAGCAGGAGCAGAGAATCTGGTTGAAAATTGAATGTTTAGAGGCAGAAACGTACTACAGTATCATCAAGGATAGCGAGAGGCTTGTGGTGCAGATACATTGCAGTACCGAACAGTGGCAAGGTGGGTACAAGACTTTAGAGGACACGAAAATGTGTCACATGTGCCTAGGGGCAGTGTCTGATTTGTTCAATCGCTGGGGTTCGGAGGTGCTCTACCACCCTCCATACTCTCCAGACATAAGTCCCTGTGACTTCGACCTCGTTCCTAAACTCAAGGAAGAGATTCAGAACAGTGGACGACAGTCTGAGTGCAGTTAATCAGTCTCTACGCACCATCCAGAGATTAGGCAGTGCCGACGGCATTTGACGGCTACCACATCGCTGGAAATACATTTACGCAATGCTGGTGACTATACCGAAGGCCTCTAAAACTTACAACCGTGTATGTATGCTATTTATTCAGAAAATAAATAGTTGCCAAAACTAAAGAAACAACCTATGTATATATTCGTCTGTTACTTCCATTAGTGGCCACACCATGAACTTCCTCATGAAGTGTGTATCCATAATCTCGCAAGGCTTCTGCCATCATATTTCGAATAGTGTGGTGACGAATGTTTCTCAGCGATTCTCCAAAACGGACAGGCCCAAGGACGTGTGCAAGGGTTTCGTGCCCTCTGTGACAACGTCTACAGAGGATATCGTCCCTAGACCTGCCCGGCAAAGAAAGCACGGCCGATACATTGGCTTGCATTTTAATCGCTTCTCTCCATTCGGAACAAGGACAATCCCTGATGATCACGCATCCATTGATTTGCCGGTGTATATTCATTGTAGAGAACAACGCCTTTTCCTTTATGAGGAAGTTGACTGCAGAGAACTGCTTCTTGATCTAATAAAATATCGATTAAGCTTATTATTGCTGGTACTGTGTTGCACAGCAAAACTGATGATTTAGTCTACAAATAGTTGACCCGTGTCAGAAAACACATGGTTGTGGCGCTATGATGCTTCTAATTTTCATTTTTTTCTTGCTGTTCTATTTTTGTCAATATACATTAAACATCGTCTATTAGCATGTTGGATGGACGAACTGTATCTGATAAATTCACTGCGCATGAGTTTTGTGAATTCAAAAACCATGATTCGCATTTTAAGTGGATAAATCATGGTGTAAGGCACTCCAGTTATAATATCGACCATAGATATTGTGAATAAGTACTGTTAGGCTGTTACCTTGTGACGTAGTTTCAACATTCGGGTGAGACGGTAATTGTCAAAATCCTGTACATCATATAATTACAGTTCAAGAATTCTTATGTTTGAAAAGAAGTGAGAGAATGCAATTTAAGTCTGTCACTAAGACAAAGACAAGAAAGATTACTGAACTATACGGAAATAGTATCATAAAAACTGATGTTATACTGTAAATAAAACGATTGCAAACTTAGAGCACACGGTGCAGTGTCGGCGATAAGTTACATCATTATTACGTCACATTAACCAAAGTGTGGCAGCACAAGGGTATTAACATATTACAGGATTATAATAAAACTGTAGTGCACGTCTCCACAATTGTTACGATCATCTACATCTACAATGGTGCAGCCAAATGTTGATCCTTAGCCTCTCCTTTGTTAGCAGTTATTTGAACAAGTTAATTTAGTTAGGAAAATTTGTCCACAGATGTCACGAATAGTATGCGGTCAACATAGCGACTCAATGAGACAACTAGCAGGCAACAAAGGAATTACTAGAATCATGAGGTTGGTAAATTTTACTAAGGTGTTTTTTTATTCAGGCTTAAGGATATCTTACTATCCAGAAAAATGTTCAGACTCGGGACCCACGGCTTAAAGTCTCTCCCAGAGGACATGCTCCTTTGATTCTTTCAATAAAAAATCCATCGGCCCCGGCCGTGATTGAATCCGCGATCCTCGGGACCAGAGGCAAGGAGCATAACCACAATTTTTACGATAATTTATATAAATTATGGAATTTTGACATAACCAAGAAATTTATTATTGACACAAGTTATCGAGGTATCGGAAAATAGATAATCCTTGATTATATGATCTAATTCATTGCGAAATGAAATACGCCAACTGTGTTTTACCAGAAATGGTGTCCAATCCGGTATTTATAGTGTCCATGACTTAACAGCTTAAGAATCTAATTAAGTGAAGACTTGGGAACAACTGATGCTGTACTTAATACATAGATCACGTATACGTTTAATTCTCCCATAAACCTGCCACTGCTGCCGTGCATTACAAAGGCTTATGTATTTCATTGCAATAATATAATTTGGTATGTTTAATAGTTATACTTGGATATAAACTATTTTAGCATTGAGTCCAGTACTAATGTTGAATTGCCAATCAAACTGGTACTGTGGTCATGTAAACAGTTTTCATGGAAACCGAATTACAATGGATTAAATGATTTTACTTAACGGATACGTGTCCCTGGATGTCGGATTTAAAGTTTGTTAATAAAATGGACACTATTTGTTATCTATAAAATAAAGTTTCTTTCTACGGTCATTTTTATTGATAAACGTTTACTACTTGATGTCAAAATTGATCTTCAAACACTCGTTTTACTCACAAAGCTGTGAATTTCTATTATTGAGTTTGTCTTGCGCTTTTTTTACACAAAACATTTTTACTATACGTAGAATTGGTTAAAAATAAATGGTCCCTCTTAATGAAATTACAAAACCTTTGCCGAATAAAGAAAAAAAAAGCAATATCATTATTTACCTCAGTGGGGCCTTGGGGTAGTAGGAAACAAAGGGTCACACCTATCAAGACAATCAGAACGAAAATTCCCAGATATCATCATGATCCAGGGATTAAGCCTGTTGGCTCGTTCTGGTTTCATGAACGCTAGAATTGTTAACATTGTTCAGACCATCTTCTGTGTTGGCGTCCAACATTTCTCCTTCCGTGTGGTTTATAATTTAGCAATAATTTTGGAAATATTTCTTCTGGTATTCCATCAATATGTTCTTTCCAAGCGTTTCTATATTCAATTATTCAGGTCTGTAAGTTTGAAAATGTTTAGTTCCTTTCTTATATCTTAATATATTTTCTTATCTAGCAGAGTTTGTATCACTAGAATAATAATAATAATAATAATAATAATAATAATAATAATAATAATAATAATAATAATAATAATAAGAATAATAATAATAACAATAATAATGATAATAAGAATAATAATAACAATAATAATAATGATAATCTTTCTTTGGATTGAAGGGGAAACATTGTATTGAGTAATATTCCTTAAATAATAATAAAATAATAATAATAATAATAATAAAAATGCTTTATTTAGCTGGCAGAGTTAAGGCCATAAGGCTTTCTCTTCCACTCAACCAGCGAATAGTAAAATTGTTCAAAAATTACATATGTATTAACATTTCAAGATATTAGTAAAATATAGACTTAAACAAAAGAAACTACTGATGCGATCTAATACTACTAGATAATACTAACAAAAACATGGAATATAATAACATTAAAATTATATAAAATAAAATAAAGTAAGTAAAGTTCACTAGATGATTCGCAGTGGCTACGGAACTATGGGTTCAACATTAAAAATGATCCTTTATGATTAGTTTTACTTATCCCTCCTCATGCCGGTCTAAGGGCACTAGGAGTAAAACTTGGACTTACATTTTATCGGTATGTTGATAAGTGACCTGACAGATCCCGAAATCTTTAGATTATACATGGTAATTTTAGATGTATATATATTTTTTTCCTTTCTCGTTGGGCTTAAACTTGGACTTACATTTAATGAATATTTTGTTAAATGATCTGAGCGACCCCAAAAACTTTGGACTATACATGGTAATTTTATATGTATTATTTGTTCCTTTCTCACCCTTCGGGACGCTAGGAGCAACATTTTGGCTTAAATGACATCTCGACTTTCACTTATGAGCTTAGCGTTCCCGAAAACTTTGGACTGTTCTTAGACATCTTACTTTACAATTCTCATCCCTAGGGGCGCTAGGGGTCAAACTGGGATTAAATGACACATACATTTTTACTAATGAACTTGCGTTCTCGAAGGCACTCTAGTATTGGTCATTATGGATAAATTACTTTTTACCCCATCTCGTACGTTAGATGTGCTAGGAGTCAAAATTGAGCTTACGTAAAATCTTCATTGTTGTCACTCCAAAATTATAGATTGGCACGATTTCTTTCTTTATTTTCGCCCCTTCTTACCCCCGACAGTTTTGCGGGTATTAGGATACAAATGTGTGTATAAATGTCACCATAACTATTACAAATGGGCCTAACGACCCTGAAAACTGTGAATTGATTAATAATTTCGTCCGTTTACGATCATTTATAGATGTACTATGGGTTTCTCGCCTCCCATTGAAGCTTTTCCAAATTGCACGTTAAAATCGTACGATTTATCCAGATTTTCTAGAGTTATCTGGAACATAATAAGGTCGTTCTTATTCTTTTCGTCCTTCCTCGAAATCCCCTAGGAAAACTAGGGGTACAGTAACCCTTACAGCCACTTTTACGGATATTAATTGATATGTTTACTAAATTCAGTAGAAATTGTTCCAGGTTTTCGGCTCATTCCAGCACAAACCAACATTCATTCTGTATCAAACACAAACAATTATTAATTATTACTACTATTGTGTAGAGACACTAACTAACTCACTGGCACTATCGAACCCGTAGGTTCATGGCCATGTGCACATAAGCCCTCCATATATCCCTATCCTGAGCCAATGTTTTCCAATCATCCCCTGTGTAATCTATTTCCTTCAAATCATAGTTAATGTTATTCTCCCATCTCATTCTTGGTCTACCAAATGGGCGTTTTCCCTCTGGTTTTCCTACAAGAATCTCCCATGCACGTCGACACTTCCTAATAAAATTACTATTATTATTATTATTATTAATATTATTATTATTATTATTATTAGTGGTGGTATTAATTTTGTTACCATTATTATAAATAATGGTTATGCCCTGTTTTGACGCATATTGATGTAGATTAATTACTATTAAAGTCAAATTTTACGACTTTTTAAAACTTAATTTTTAGTTAATATATCGGCCGCGGTACACCAGTGGTTATGCTCCTTGCCTCTGGTCCCGAGGGTCGCGGATTCAAACCCGGCCGGAGACGATGAATTTTTTACGACGGAAAAATCCAAGCAGCAAGTCCTCCGGGAGGGACTTTATGCCGTGGGTCCCGAGTCTGAAGATTTTTAGGCTCGTAAAAGATCCTTAAGCCTGAATGA
The DNA here is from genome assembly GCA_030220185.1 of Diploptera punctata. Classification (NCBI taxonomy): domain Eukaryota; kingdom Metazoa; phylum Arthropoda; class Insecta; order Blattodea; family Blaberidae; genus Diploptera; species Diploptera punctata. The sequence goes on along the minus strand of JASPKZ010007281.1, from coordinate 322,097 downwards.
AAAGGCCTCTAAGCAACATTTACAGAATTTTCCCGTCCTAGTACTACCTTGATGTCAGTATGAGGTGGAACGCTGGCCACAGACCACTCAAATGGCATATATACGAAAACAAGTGTAACTAAATTAGTATGGTTCAGATTCTTCCCTTTAGGGGAAGAGCGCCTAAATCTTTCTTAAGGGATATGGGCTTACAAGATTGCAATATGAAAATGATAAACACACTCTTAAATAAATAATAGTTTTAAAAAACTAAAAGAACACGCTTTATTAGAAGACTAAAAAATGAAAAATAATTTTAATTTCCAATACGCTTGGGATAAAATTAAAGTGGTCAACAAAAAAAATCATCAACACATATAGAATAAAACTAGAGTTATCAACAAAAATAAAATAATTTTACCATCAAAACCGTGGGGTGCTTTTTATGATTGTTACATTTTCTTCTTAGAGAGCTTACTTTTAACAATACCTGTTTATTATAAAATATATTAATTGATATAGAGCACCCCACGCTTTTGATGGTAAGATTATTTTCTTTTTGTTGATAACTCTAGTTTTATTCTATTTGTGTTGGAGATGATTTTTTTGTTGACCACTTTAATTTTATCCCAAGCGTATTGGAAATGAAAATTAGTTTTCATTTTTTAGTCTTCTAAGAAGCGTGTTCTTTTAGTTCTTTTAAACTATTATTTACTTTTTATTTTTTAGTTTTAATATTTTACAGAATAAGATAAAAATGTAAATATCTTTAAATTCGATACTATTGTAGTATGAGCTAAAAGTAACTCTTCTATAAAAAAAAACCTCCCAGCCGGATTTGAACCAGCGACGTATGGATTACTGAAATTATATACCACTAAGAGTTCACTGCTCTACCAACTGAGCTCTTACAACGATTGACTAAAAAGTCAACAGGTCCGCAACCTATTACACCAGTTTTCATTTTTTTTTTATTTTCGGATGATTCTGGCCAGGATTTTAGAAACAAAATATGAAATTATTGTATTGTCACGGGTTCTCTACACGTATACAAAGTTTCAAGTCGATCCAATATTTCTAAGTGGGTGAAAATTGCGTTGAAAGATTCCGTTACAATTATACAAAAACACTTTTTTTGATTTTCTGATGATTATGGCCAGGATTTTAGAAAATAAATATGAAATTATTGTATTGTCACGGGTCCTCTACAAGTATACAAAGTTTCAAGTCGATCCAATGTTTCTAAGTGGGTGAAAATCGCGTTGAAAGATTCCGTTACATAGATAGATAGATAGATATATAGATAGATATATAGATAGATAGATAGATAGATAGATAGATAGATAGATAGATAGATAGATAGATAGATAGATAGATAGATAGATAGATAGATAGATAGATAGATAGATAGATAGATAGATAGATAGATAGATAGATAGATAGATAGATAGATAGATAGATACAGATCAAGCTAATATAAAGTGTGTAAAAAAGAAAACTTCGATAATTTAGACATAACACATTGAGGCCTAAAGAACAACTGTTAGCCTAAAAGTATATAAATATAATTCTGATACCATTTTTACATCATATCGAATATTTTAGGTTTTCTGTAATTCACAATATCTTTGATATTTTTTTTAAGTCAGTTAATTCGGTCCTACGTAATATGAGTTATAATAAAAACGTTCAATCAAGTTCTGCTTGCTTTCCAAACTGAACCGCTTACAAACTTGTAACAACTTTTATTAGTTTGACTTTCGAAAGTAAATTAACTTAAGTTTCGGTGTTTGAATTTGATGCCTTTCAGCTTTTGTAATTTAAAATACATTACTTCATTATTTGAGTTTCATGTCCCGCGATAACGTACCTTTGCTTCACATACAGGTTCTCAATGAGATCCTATATTGTTTGTTTAATATTATAACTGTTCTAGTTCATCACGTAAGTTAGCATACTATTTTTTTTAATTTGTCCTATTTTACATTAATATAAAGAAAAAAATCCTTATGTATAATTTTCGGGGAACTTGATTGTTTTATGCTGAATACCTTTACATATTTTTAGCAAACGGTTTATTACTTCATTTTTTAGTGCGACGCATTATCTACGAAATAAATCAGTGTTTATGCTAATTAAAATGCTGCATACGTCGAAATTATAACGCATGTTTAAAAAATATGCTTCAAAATTATTGTTTCTAAAATTGTTTAAAAAATAGCGTTTCAAAAATATTGTTTAGAAACATTGCTTATAAAATTATTGTTTCAAAATTTATTGATTAAAATGGTTTCTAAATTATTTTTTTAAACTTATTGTTTCAAAAGTGATGTTTAAAAATTATGTTTCAAAAATATTGTTTCAAAAATGTTTCAAAATTATTTTTCAAAATTGATATTTCTGAAATAATGATGATTCAAAAATATTTTTTCAAAAAGTAGTTTAAAGCGATGTTTGAAAAATTATTTTCCAAAAATTATGTTGAAAATTATATTTAAAAAAAATAATATGAAAATCATATAAAACTTTAAGTATTTTATTAACATAAAAATGGATTTTCATCAAGTAAACGCCAAAACAATCGATCATATTAAAATTTGTTGATATGAGAAGAAAAAATAAAAATAAGCAAATATTTTTCAACAAAAATCTAGATATCCTATTTTTGCTAGTTCGGGTTCGCTGAATAATAAATATTAATTTGAAGAGTTTTGTTTAGTTTTTCATTTACGAGAGAGGCACAGATTAAATGAAAAAAAAATAAAATAAAATCTACAAACGTTGGACATAAATTAGTGGTTCATAGAATTCACACTTTACAATCGAATAACACTGAGCATCAAAAAAATTTTCTTTTTGTCTCATGAAAAAAGAATATGTGATTCTGATTGTATTTTTTCTCCTGAATTCAAATATGATATCGATGTTTTTCCATCACGCAAGGTTTCCGAGAGACAGGCATTTATAATTTCAAACACTTTAATATTTTCTACATTCGTAACTATACAATATTGGAATATTCGGACTCTCCTGGAAAGTAAGAAATGACGATTTACTGCTATATTTCGCCTGTGGAGCATCCCTCTTGATGGTCCAACAATAATCGACCAGCATATTAGAATTCCATTTGCCTTGATATATCTTTTCCATAGCTGAAATCTCCTGATGAAAGTGTTCACCATTTTATTTTACAACGGATAAATAGACGAAAAAACGTTTATTAAAAAAATAATTATTTAAATCCAATTATTGAAATTGAAATAAAAAAAACTGTGGGTGATGGAGAAATTCCGAATACATATTTGAAAAAACGAAAAACTGCATTAAGTACAACTATTGGTACTCATGGGACAAAAATCATGTTGATCAGTGTAATCGGCAGATTAGTATCTCAGCTGCAAGTTTCGGGATGTCTTTATATATGTGTAATAAGTAGAGATGAAACCTCTCCTTCCAAAGACGCGAGGTTGACCAAACTTCAACCATACCAGAAGAGGTCACTGTGAACAGGGGTCAGATGTAAACAAGAGCAGAATTCAGACTTGCAGAAAAAGTAAACTTCCTGAAAATTAAGATTTGCATACTGGCTGTTCGGAACATTTCGAGTGAAATATAACCCCTTCACTTGATACTAAATAACTCAATTCAGAAATGTTGCTGCAACTAAAAGATACAGAAAAATATTCTAACCCTCTTCAGTCTGACGTCATGTACAATTGTCGCATCAACCATCCGCTGATATCGTGAAGGAATTGTTCAAACACAAGTAGTAAGTCCTATTCTTTCCAGTCGCTGGGTAATTACTAATAATGATTATCAAAACTTGTCAAAACTTATAACCAAGAGGCGGATTTCTATGACCTAAAAAATGGAAAATATGTATGCATTTATGACCTCAAAAAGTTTAAATATGACCTAAAATGACAAACATGACCTCATAATTGAATGAATTTTTTACTCATACTACATTAATTGTTCATTCATATACATTTCTTCAATTGTATCATAAGAAACATCTGTCGTTGAACACTTCTTATGTTTAGCAGTATCACAATGTTGTGGTCATTAAATCACTTTTTTTGCCGATAATTTAACTTCACACAGTTTACAATATAAAATAACACCATCAGTACTAAAAATCTTCTCCCCAGACTCTAGAACAAAAATTCCTTAATTTAAACTCTCAGAACACGAACTTTTAGCCATGGTGAAATCGAACTAAAGCTGAGGTCTCAACAGGAATGTACAGGAACGTTTCAGAGAGCTGGTGGGAGTGGGAAAGTGGAGGCAACAAAGCATAAACCTGACACCAAACAATTAGGGTGGTAAGGGTGAGATAAAAACATTCAAGGTTGTCGTATATTGTCCAGTGCAAACGTTTGCTACCTGTTAACAGAAACCTTCGAAACAAGTGTACTGTGGAACTGATGATTTTTATACAGATACAATGTTGGTTATTTCTAATCGCCTGTTGACTAGGCTATTATAAAATACCCAAAATATGACAAAAATATGACTTTATCATAGAAATAAGCAGAAATATGAGCAAGATCTGAAAAAAGTGACAAATATGAATTTTAAGACCCAATAAAACCACTTAATCTTAATAATAGGGCATTTATAAATGTTTTTACTTACTTGAAGCTTAGCACATAGGCTTTGGTAAAAATATGACATGTCATAGGAATCTGCCCATTACTTATAGCAATTGGAATTAAGTTGGTGTTGACGTTCTAGACGCAGCCCAAAGGATAAAAGGCGTCAACATCACAAGTTTACGGGTACAATCTAAGTAGCAGTAGTAGTAGTTGCAAATTATTCTGGAAGAAAATTAAAAGCCGAGGTCTATGTATTGAAGCAATCACTTGGATTCACACTTTATTCGCATCTTTACTTTTATCAGTAAAATAGAATACACAAAGTGTCTCTAAAGTCACTATCCATTTCCATGTAAACACTATTACTTTTTTTTCTTTTCTTTGCATACACTGTTAGCTTAGTGCAACATGTTTAGCACGGAAAACGGGTTGTCATTGTTTGTGCACGGGTACGCGGATTTGCATTGAAGACGCCAGAGCTGAATTTACCCATAAATTCCGTAAACCATCTCCAACAAAGGCACACGTTCGTCTGCTTGAAACAAATTTAAACGTAACCTCAGTGTCTGTGAAGGGGCACGTCTTGGACGACCTTGCATATCAGCAGAAACAGTGCACCAGATTGAAATTTCCAGGGATAGTCCGAACGCATCAACTCAACGCCTCAGTAGGAGTTGAATGCCAGTCGCAACACAGTGAGGAAAATTCTACGTTTCACTCTACGATAACTTCCTTATCACGTCTGCTTGATTTACGGAATCGTATCACAAAAGTAGCAGTTTTTTACGGTTTAAATCTTAAGGTCTTCATATGGTTTCACAGCAAAGATGCGGTACGTGTTTTGACCTAGATGGCGGTCATGTAGAAAGGCAATAGTATGTGTGTAAAACTTTACAATAATAATGATTTTTAATCACTGACTCCCTTCATTGAAATGGATAGTGACTATAAATATATTCTATATTTTATGATTTTTGTCCTTGTGTTAAAAATAAACGACGTTTAACAGACCTATTCTTTCTTTATTTCTTTATTCGGACTGGGACGACAGATTGCCCGAGCAGCGCGACCTTAAAAATATATTGCGGTAATGTAGTGTTAGGGACTTGAATGGAATAAAAGTCTTCTCTATGGTCTTGTGTACGTTTTAGGTAGTCTCCCAGGTCCGATGCACCATGTTCCGCTCTCATAATGTACACTCGCCCGTGGCTGCGAGGTGACTGAAACCTGTCCACTGGTTCCTTCTGCTCTTTTCATTGTTGAGGCTCGGACTGATGTGGGTGCACTCTGTGGTACCCAACTAGATCCCTGCACCTACATATTTTCAACGCCTGTGGATTGCCAACAAACTATGTTTTACCTAACTAAAGATGAAGTGAAGGGTGACATGAAGTGAATTAATAAGAAATTAAATAACATGAAAGGGAGGGAAGGGAATCGGAAAATGTTGGTGGAATGAAATTCGGGGATCAGGGATATCCTGAGAAGACCCCGAAAATTCCCAGTACGGCCCATCACCAATACTGCTCTATAACTTCCAGGATTCAAACCTGGGATCCCAGTTAGGGCAGCCATGTGCAAGCGATGAATCTATCGAGACGGCTATCAAGTAGTATGTAGCAAATATTTTTACTAACTCCACCATTGCCGGTCCCAAGTCCGGAAGAGAAAGGAGGAGGGGAGGAGTAACGCCTCGTTAAAAAAACCTAGGTTCAGCTGACCTGGCTGATAGTACCTGTGAGGGTCCCTAGCCAAGGTTATGGCTAATATTCTAATCTAACGGCGGATGCAGCAGAGTAGGAAACCTACGGTATGGTGCAGACGGCGGATGAGGCAATAAAGGGTGCATCAGACTCTTAGCTGCAGTGAAAGCAACTGATCTATTGTGGACTCCAGAAAAAAGTCTCTGGTCCTCCGGGTTGGGGGTTGATGTTACGGGCCAGTTCCTCATACATTGTAAAAAAAATTTAATGCTAAAAACCAAAATATATAGCCTCGGATATGAGGTTACCTTCTGGAAAAGGGATACGAGGTAGACCAAAGCCAAAGTGGATAAAATGAATTCAAGCAACATGAAGAAGAGAAATATGACAGACGTAGACACGCAAGACCGGGAAGTGTGGAAGAAGAAAGTTGTATATTTTAGTTGAGGATACCTGCGTATATAACAGAAACAATCCTGAAATAAGTAAAAAATACTTTTACTTCAATTATTATCGTTTAGCCAAACATGGATCAGATTATATTACGTATCAACAACTAAAATAATTAAACTTATATCATAAAGTTTGTTGATAATTATTTAAGGACGATGTTTAATATCATAGGTAATTAACATTTCCTTTAAATCTGGCCGTAAAGTACGACAAATATTGTCCAGAGAGCTTTATTCAATGTTTGAGTGTGTCTTACCAGATGTAAATCTACGACATTTCCCTTCAGTACCATAATCATGATTCTAGCTCCTTAAAAAAATAATTGGCCCCTATGGGGACTAGACTCGCGAACCTCGGAACCAGAGACGAGCTTGGTGACCAGGATGCAATTGATTATTACCAATATTTGATGGTACCCAACTAATTTATTGACATATACTTCGAATCCAAATACAAAATTGATGCGCACTTATGCTCAGCTCCCTTCGAGACTTATTTTAACTTTAGTAGCACATATTTATTTTTATTATAGTCGCCTCTTCTTCTTCTTAAACTAAATTTGTATGATTTTCATCCTATTTATTTCCGAAAACACTCCTCGGAGGAAGACGTATTGGATGTGCATTTAACTATCTATCCATCTCTTGACTGGTCTTCCTCTTGTCCTTCTCCCGTCCATTGGTCTATCCTCTTTAGCTCTTTTTGGAAGTCTGTTTTCTTCCATTCTTTCTACATGACCCATACAATATTTTCGTCTATCTATAACAAATTTGGTTATGTCTTGAATATGACATTTGTCCCTAATTTCTGTGTTGCGTATTTTATCAAATAATGTTCTCCCCAGAATAGTTCTTAAGATTTTCATTTCACATGTTCTTATTATTGTTTAGTTTAGTTATTATAGTCGTGCGTTTCTGAAATTACTTGACTCCTGCCCCTTTCTCATTTTACTTACTTACTCACTGGCACTATCGAACCCGTAGGTTCATGGCCGCGCGGACATAAGATCTCCATACATCCCTATCCTCAGCTAATGCTTTCCAATCATTCCCTGTATAATCTACTTCCCTCAAATCATAGTAAATGTTGTTCTCCCACCTCATTTTTGGTCTACCAACTGGGCGTTTTCCTTCTGGCTTTCCTACAAGAAGTTTCCATGCACGTCTTTCATTCCCCATACGCGCAACATGTCCTGCCCATCGCAGTCTACGGGACTTAACTGTTCTTATTATATCTGGCTTCCTATAAAGACCATGTAGTTCATTGTTATGTAGTCTTCTCCATTCACCTGTCTGTTCATCTCTCTTTGGTCCAAAAATTTTCCTAAGAACTTTATTCTCAAATACTCGTAATCTCCTTTCCACCCTTAAAGTAAGAGTCCATGTTTCGCACCCATATAATATAACTGGTAGAACAATAGTTTTATATATTTTCAGCTTAACGTTTTTTGAAAGGAGTTGGGACAACAAAAGTCTCTGCAATGCATAATAGCATCCATTTCCAGAATTGAGCCTATGTTTAATTTCTTTGTGCATCTCATTCCTATTTGTGATTATTGTTCCTAGGTATTTGAATTCAGCCAATTCCTCAAAATTTCCCTCATTTGTCATTAGCTGTCCATTTCCATTATATAATGTATTTCTACGTGTGACCATATATTTAGTTTTACTGATATTTACTTCCAGTCCTAATTTCTTACCTTTCTCATTTTTATTACATTTATTTACCCGTCCTCCACACATAACCACCGTCGTATTCAATGCTTAGAATCAAGTGAACAGTACAAGTTGTTCCTTTTCTAAAGAGTAAAATAATATTTCACTACGAAAATATTACATAACTGTCAGTTATTATCGGAAAGATTTCGAAATTCAAATCATGAAAGTTTGGCATGCTACGAGTTAATGGGTAAATCCAGAAAATTGGATAAACGTGGGTAAATATCTGGACAAAACGCGGAAAATAAGAATAACACTCATTCAGGAATAAATATGTTAACAAAATATAATATCATTAATTCTTAATAATAGTACAGCCTTTGAAAAATAATGATGGCGCATCTCTTGATGATGGAAAGTTGCGTTTTGAAGAGCGATTCACACCAGTACGTTGTTACACGACTGATTCGTTTAGTATAAAGCTGGTGGCGTAAGTCTCTCCCCGTGTAATATTTGTATCATTCGCTTCAGTGGAGCAGTCGGTAAGATCTCCTCTTCGGGCCCACGTTCGATTCTGGCCAGGAATATATATATATATATATATATATATATATATATATTTAAATTAAGTCGTTAATTTTCATAATGCCTACATGTACCAGGCTTCGTTACACATACGTAAATCTATTTGTATATATAGGGAAATAAATTAATTAAAAGAAACAGCTCATATATATATATATATATATATATATATATATATATATATAATGAATAACGATTATAACGTCTCATTACTTTGTTTAGAAAACACAAGGCATGACAAAATTATTTATTTCCACTACTAATAGAAGACGCGTTTGATTAATTTAAATTAAGTGAACATTATATCTAATTTCATTATACAAGTAAGTCCTTGAGTATTGCATCCCTTCATACAGGCAATTCCTAGCAGGTATGATTCTGGTCTAGTGGAGGGAGCTTCTGTTTCCCGTGTAAAAGGTCGCGTGTTCGATCCCGCTACCATGTTTTTTTCTCTCTCTCTCTGGTCGTTATTTTAATTAAGTTTCTTTATTTTGTTTCATTTATTTTGTTTTGTTTTATTTTCAGTATTTACGGCACTACTTATTTACGCGAAATTATTTTCCATTGCACGAAACACACCGAAATAGAACGGATTTTAGTTTCACAAATACTTGTATACTTGTGAACCAAATATCTGATCTCTGAACATGCGCAGTGGCTTCGTTCTGAGACTTGAATTATGTGTGCGCCATGGCACATATTTTATCAATACTTAAAAAAATAACTAACTCTAACTTACATTAATAATTAATACATTCCAGTTTTATAATTTTATAAGTTAAATTGGTTGGATTATTATCTTAATCTTTGAAGTTATTTTGTTGGGGAATTATTTAAAAGGCTGTACATAACCAAATTAATGTATAATGTAATTGTAATGTTATCTAATTGTAACATTCTTGTGTTTTCTTTTTCGTTTTAAGTTATATTATTACCAATCATTAATTATTATTGTAACGGATTCTGAACAGCACGTACGGATTACTGCCCATGCGACACATAATATTGTATGTATCTTACTTTAAGTCTAATAAAGTCACACTAATACTTATTATAACACTGGTCTCTGGACTACCAATAGTTGTACTTAATGTAGTTTTGTTATCATTTTTTCAAATATATATTCGGAATTTATCCATCACTCACAGTTTTTTATTTCAATTTTAATTAATGAAGTTAAATAATTATTTTTTCAATAAACGTTTTTTCGTCCATTTGTCCATTGTAAAATAAAACGGGGAACACTTTCAGCAGACTATTTCAGCTATGGAAAAGAGATATCAAGGCAAATGGAATCCTAATATGCTGGCCGATTATTGTTGGACCATCGAGAGGGATGCTCCACAGGCGCAATATGGCAGAAAATCGTCATTATTTACTTTCTAGGTGAGTCCGAATGATCGAATATTGTCTACTTACGATGTAGAAAACAGTAAAGTGTTTGAAATTATAAATTCCTATCTCTCGGAAACCTTGTGTGACGAAGAAAAACCGATATCATATTTGAATTCAGGAGAAAAATGCTATCCGAATCACATATTTGTCTTTCTGAGACAAAAAAAAAAGTTTATTTTTTGTAGCTTAGTGTAATTAGAAATATTAAATTCCAGTAATTAAATGAGGTAATGTTGTTTACCAATACTCAACGCATAACATGGATACAAACAATTATATCCAGTTTAACGATATAAATATTAGTGAAATATTTTGACGAATCCATACAAATATTAACAAATCATTGTGGAAAAGATCCTGCTTCACATTTCAAGTACTTTCATGTAAAACCTGGGAACTGTCGGATTTAACAGAGAGTAAATGTAAAAGCTGTTAGTTGTAGAAAAATGTGTAAATTCTTTAATTTAAGATATGACATTCTGGTTTCGTGATATTTCAATTCAAAATGGCGGAAGTAATATGAAGTTCGCGTGAGGAGGTTGTTATTAACATACTGTATTTTATGCTTTGCTTTATCTCCAGACTGGAATTTCTTCTTAAATTTTAAATATAATTATCACAAGACGTATATTGCTTTTGACTGACAAAACCCTTCTAAAAGTGAATTTTCCACTAAAAATTAGAGTAGACAACCTGCAAATTAGAAAAAGCAATCCTGAAGAAGAAGAATTTTATAGCCTTCTGAATTATAAATTGTGAATTGCAACTAGATTTACCTAAATTTTAATTAATAACATGTATATCAGCATTACTTGGTCATGTGTCCTTTTAATTTACAGTACTTGAAGTACCGTATTCGAACAAATTATTTTCTATACCTTCTTAAGACAGATTCTGTAAATCATTTCACCTCGAACATATGAATTATTAATGAGTGAAAGTTAAACATTCCAAAAATAATCATTATGTTTTTATGTTATTATTTATTAGAACATAGAAAAATAAAGCCACGAAAAACTCTATTACGAAATTATACAAGACAATGACAGTTCCTATTATTACTTACGGATCCGAAACATGAACAGTGACAACACTAAAATCTGCCAGAATCCAAGCTGCTGAAATGAAATTCCTCAGACCAATAGCAGGATATCCAAGAACAGACATAAAACACAACACAGAAATAAGACAGCAACTAAAAGTGGAGTAATTAAACACAATAATAATGGAATACAGAACAAACAAAAAAAATTAGCAAGGATGACTGAGAACAGAATACCAAAAGCAGCATACAACTACTCACCACGATAAAGAACAGGTTAGAGAAGACCAAAGACAAGATGGAAAGAGGAGCAATTTGGAGCCGGAACAGGCTAGCAAATAGCCGAAACCGTGACGAAGAAGACGAAGAAGATATTATTATTAATTAGAATAAATGTAACTTTTAAAATTGTACTGGTAATTAAATATTTATGTAAATATAGAAATATTTATTTTTAAATGCAGGGCTACTACCAAATAAACTAATTTTAAGTTTTATAGATCAAGAAGTTAATTACGGAGGAACTGCGTAAACTAGGCGAATTCCTCAGCACTAGGAATTTATGGTCCAATTTTGGAGGTTTACGAAATATTTTCTTTTATTAATTTGGAGAAACTCTTATTTTAAAGTCGGAGTAAATAAAAATCGAATCAAACATAACCGTACGAGTGACTATTGTATATTGTTGTACCACATGATACAAATTTAAATACCAACGGATTCATTTTTCTAATACTTTATTTTAAAAATTTAATTAAATAAACTAATGAATCTTATAGGATATATTGCCAATTTAACTGTTAATTAAATTGTATGATATTCATGCGACGAAGCAAACATGACGTCTGCGACAATGGCTATTAAGGAGAGAAACTGAAAGAAAAAAACTGTTTAGTGGTAGTGAGTTTGGACGTTGAAGAGGCCATTGGCGCTGCTTGATGACCAGACATAATTTCTTACATGAGAAATCTTCGATGTCTAAAGAATTTATGTAAGCTAAACGAAGATTATTTCAGAAAAGAGCGGCTACCCTCCATGCGAACACGTAAAAATCACAAAACAAATAGTCAGCAATGGATGCCCCCGGAAAGTCATACTGTGGCCCGTGATATGGAATAAAAAGTACAATGACCACCTGAACTTAGAAATTACGAATCAAACCAAAGTTATAGTTTTTGCAATGATCTTGCAATTATGCCATGAGGAACAATCTCATCCGAAGCGAAAGCTTTTGCAAATTTTGACTTGGCCAGAATAGAGAAACGGGCTTTATAAAATAAAATTCAATTCAATGAGTCAACATCCAAAGGTATGTCGGCATCGAGAAGAAAATAAAACAACAGCGAGTGTATTTTCATTTAACAACAGAAACCTAGATATAATTTTAAAAAATAGGAATTTATTTCGACTCCACGTTAACCTGCAGCAAACACATTTGAACATACAACTGAGAAATACACTATATCAGTTCATATGCTTGGATGATCTGCTAAACTAAAATGGGGTCTCGGCCATATAGCTCTGAAAACCTTTATTGAAGGAGCATTGATATCTATGAGCACAAGCTTTTCAGAAGAAGAAAAGCTGCAAAAATTACATTGATTATTAAATATAAAAAGTATAAATGCCTTTAGAACAATAGCTTACATTTTTTTCCTATTTGATGGCTGAATTCCATCTAATAACACTTATAATAATAGCAAAGGTGTAACTCTACAAAATTAAAAATAATTTTCAAGATGTGGACTCTAGAGTGACGCACCTCTCTCCAAGAGAGAATGGCCCCACCCAGCAGTCGATCGCATATAAGGAAAGAAGCGACACATACCCCTTTGCATTTTCACAGATTGAAGCAAAATAAGAGGGATGGTTGGAGTTAGAGTGGCTGCGTACGAAGAAATAAATTGACTAAACTACAAGTTACAAAACTGCTGCTTCAATCAGAAGAAGTTACGATTTTAAAATAAGTGGAACACTTACAATTTACCTCACTCAGCCCCAATAACAGAAGAGAAATCAAACATGCCGATACTCGTATCCTTAAGAAACGATCATATTTATTCCTCATTTATAGAGTAAATATCAGACAAATTAGGACAACTGATGAAACAGAACTGGACAATTCAATTCGGATGGGTAAAGGCCCGCGTAGGTATAGAGAGAGATGAGTTAGCAGACAAATTTGTTAAAGAAGCAGTGCGGAATGTCGTATTACACTTAGCATAAAACAAGATGCCGTTATGTACAGTTTTAATTGAACTCCAGAAAGAAATCGTCAGAAACTGGCAACGACAGTGCGAAAATATACATACAGAGCATTGCGTCGATCATTCTTTCCGAGTGTAGAAGAAATGCTATACAAAAAAAATTACCCATCACATCACCATTTACGGCTATCAACACAGGCCATGATATAACTAAACAATATCTCCACAAATTTAAATTAACACCGCGATTTGTCTCTGCAGTGAGGGATAAAACAAAACATCGAAAATGTAATACCCTCCAAAATTTAAAAAAATCACAGCTAAAGGGAAAACTGGTCTACCACAAACAACGAACTAACAATCATATCCAACAAATTTGAAGTATAAGTACAATATATTTCAATCAAAATCAGGAACATAATGTACTGGGAATTAATTATCAAGCATCGAATATTAAGTACTTGGTACTAAAAGGTCTGGATTTTATTATAACTAACTCAATGGCACCATCGAACCCGGAGCTTCATGGCCGAGCGGACATAATCTCTACATGCATTCCTATCCTGAGTTAATGCTTTCCAATCATACCCTGTATATTCTACTTCCCTCAAATCATATTTAATGTTATTCTCCCACCTCATTCTTGGTCTACCAACTGGGCGTTTTCCCTCTGGTTTTCGTACAAGAAGCTTCCATGCACGTCTTTCATTCCTCATCCGTGCCACATGTCCTGCCCATCACAGTTTACGAGACTTAACTGTTCTCATTATATCTGGCTCCCTATACATACCATGTAATTCACTGTTATGTAAGTCTTCTCCATTCACCTGCCTGTTCATCTCTCATTTTCCTAAGAACTTTATTCTCAACTACTCGTAATCTCCTTTCTTCCCTGAAAATAAGAGTCCACGTTTCGTATCCATATAATATAATAATAATAATAATAGCTTTATTTTACCTGGCAGAGTTAAGGCCTTAAGGCCTTGTCTACCACTCAACCAGGTTTAAAAAAAATACAAACAAAAAATAGTCTTAAATCTAAATTACAATATATATATATATATATATATATATATATATATATATATATATATATATAAACGATTACAAGTTATGAATACAATACAATTAATATTTATAATGTATTTTGATTTACTCTAAATTTAACGAATTAAATATATATGTACTATATATATATATATATATATATATATAAACAGGAAAAGATTAATGACATAGTATAAAATTAAATAAATAGAGAAAAATTAATTATTAGACAACAGGTAACTGTATAAGCGTGACTTAAAGGCACCAAGTGTGCGGCAACCCCTGATATCTTGAGGAAGGAGATTCCAGGAGCGGGCAGAGGCTACTGTGAGGAAGTAGAATAGGAGGAAGTGCTATGAAGAGAATTGTTAGCAGACTGCTATCTTGTGATCTAGTGTCAATATTGTGGTAAGAGGATAACTTCTCAAATCTAGACGCCAGGTAAGTAGGGATGTAGGAATTCAGAAGCTTGAAAAGTAGTGAAAGAGAGTGAAATTTACGTCTGTCAGTAAGACGGAGCCAAGAGAGGTTATTAAAGTGTTCGGAAATATGGTCATAACGGCGGATATTGAAAATGAATCGAACGCAAGCATTATGAACACGCTGCAGTCTCTGCGACAAGTCATAGTTTATTTCATTATATATAATGTCACAATAATCGAAGTGTGGTAACACAAGATTCTGCACAAGGATTTGTTTTAACGAAACTGGGAGAAAATTCTTTAAACGTCTAAGATAATGTAAGATGGAGAAAGTCTTTTTACATATGTGTTTCACTTGTGTTTGCCAGGTTAAATTTGCGTCTAGATGTAGTCCAAGATCTATTACTGAAGAAGAATAAGGGATAATTATATTATTTATAGTAATGTTTGGTAGTGTAGATATGTCAAAGGTTGTAAGCAGTCTTTGTTGTCCCATTAGAATTACTTGTGACTTGTTAGGATTTAGATTTAGACCGATACTTGAAGACCAGTTAAAGATGGATATGAGATCGTCATTCATTTTTGTCAAGCTGTTATAGAGAGAATGAGGAGGTGAATGTAGGTAAATTTGGAGATCATCAGCGTAGAGGTGATAACGGCAGTGCTTTAGTACAGTTGGCAAGTCATTTATGTAGATTGAGAAAAGAAGAGGTCCGAGAACACTGCCCTGGGGGACTCCAGCCGGCACGTTGCGCCAAGACGAAGATCTAGAGTTTAATGAAACGTATTGTTGACGACCGTGCAGGTATGAGTCGAACCAGGATACAGCGCTGTCAGACAAGTGTAGGTGCTTGAGCTTTAACTGGTAGAATAATAGTTTTATATTATATTTTCAGTTTAACATTTTTTGAAAGGAGTTTGAACGTCAAGAGTCTCTGTAATGCATAATAGCACACATTTCCAGAATTTAACCTATGTTTGATTTCTTTGTCATCTCATTCCTGTTTGTGATTATTGTTCCTAGGTATTTTAATTCTGTCACCTCCCCAAAATTTCCCTCATATGCCATTATCGGTCCGTTTTCATTATTTAATGTATTTCTATGTGTGACCATATATTTAGTTTTATTGATATTTACTTCTAGTCTCAATTTCTTGGTGTTACTCAATATGTTTGCGTGTTGGCCTTTAGTATCTCCTCGCTGTCGCCCAAAAGTACTACATCATCAGCATAAACTAACAGCTTATTATTACCATTGATTTGTAGGCCTTCTTCATCCTCTAAAGGTCTTAATTTTATTATAAGTACTAAAATATATAAATATTGCAATCATCACACCTAAGCTATGGACTATTGCAGAGCTTGTATATAGTTTTCGTAGGAAAAATAACCAATCAACTCTCCAAGTAACGTAACTATGTAATGCAATCATGTACGGTTGGAAACATGTAATTCCGATTGAGGGTCTTTCCACTTTTCAGCGGTTGCCCTTTTACCAGCCGGCTGCTGGCCCTTCATATCCACATGTGTCAATCACAGAGGTAGATGATCAACAGCTAGTGTAGGGGTGATATGTGGTTAGCATGTCGAGTCCCCCAGCCGTTATAGCTGGTTCCTCAACCTGGAGCCGTTACTTATTGTAGCTACCCAATTGCCTCACGATGCTGGGTGGGCACCGGTCCCATACTGGAAGAAATACCAAGAGAAAATTTCTTCCCCCATGGAGATTCGAACCAGCGCGGGACGATAAGACCCTATAGAGTTTTATAATTTTATAAATTAAATTGGTTGGATTATTATCTTAATTTTTGAAATTATTTTCAAGGTTTGGAAACATGTAATTAAGAATGAATTATTGCTAACATGTTAGTAAGTTTCAGAAAAAAAAGCTTATATTTTTTTTGATTCATCATAATGGTTATAGTAGTAGTAGTAGTAGGACTTTATTAGACAAAAAGTAAGATATTTACAATAATTATTTACAAATATGGGTCGCACGGGCAGTAAGCCGTACGTGCTGTTGACAGTCCGTTACAATAAAGTAATAATTGGTACTAGTGTAAAGAAAAATAAAGAACAAAAACAGCAATAACATTACAATTACATAAAGAAAACACAATGATATTACAATTAAGTAATAACACAATAGCATTATACACTAGAAAAACATTAACATTACAATTACATAAAGAAAACACATTAATATTAATTAAATAATAACACAATAGCATTATACACTAATTAATTTATATATAATTGTTAATAATTAATGGTATTGCATTTTGATAACATGTATTTATTCATGAATGAGTGTTGTCCTTACTTTTCGCGTTTTGTCCAGAAATTTACCGAGGCTTATCCAATTGTCTGGATTTACCAATAACTCGTGGCATGCCAATCTTTCCCGATTTGAATTTATAAATCTTTCCGGTAATAACTGACGTCTCCAATATTCTAAATCATTACATTTTCCTAATATATATATCTCATCTTCAAAGTTCCCGCACATTGGACATATTCGCATATCGCGATCGTCGCTAATTTTTAGAAATTTCCATGCCCCAAGCCTAAACCAAGCAAGCCCTGATCTCTCCTTAAATGCTGGGTTGAGTATATACGATTCTTTTCCCCAGACGTGTTTTAGGTCTCTTTGTAAACACAGTGAGCGTTTTCCTGTACATTCGGTAATAATACACATAGAGCACTAATATTATTAACATAGAAATGTCAGCTAAAAATATTACTCGAATATTTAGAATTATAACAGAATACAAAGAAATAAATATAATTAGAACATGTAATATTACTATATAATTGGGCATGTTGTAATATATTATTAAAACAAGTTGTGCTTACAAATACAATGTTTTTCTTGTACTTAAAAATTGAATATATATTTGATTTGCCTGATGGTGTAATGGATAGCACGCTGGGGTACCAACCCAGAGGTCCGGGTTCAAATCCCATCCAGGCATTTATTTTTCTTATCATGCAATATTAAGCTTGCATTGCTCAATGTCAAAAATGTAATTATAACATCGATAAAGCGTCACTGCTATAAAGTAGAAGTATGCTCTTTAATTTGGTTACTTGTTATAGTAGTTAGCTACCAGATGGCAGTGAAGACCGAGTTGTCGCTTCATCTCGCAATAATGGAGAATATATACATAAGAAAGATAAATGTTTGAATTGGATTTGCCCGGTGGTGTAATGGATAGCACGCTGGGGTACCAACTGAGGGGCCGAGTTCAAATCCCGTCCAGACATTTATTTTTCTAATCATGTCATATATATATTAAAATGTTTATATAAACCCATACTCTAGCCTGTGATGCTTTATGCTTGTGGAACATGGTGTCATATTTAGAAAAGTTAACAAGCTAAAAGTATTAGAAATTTGGCAATAAAACGAATGTTGTGTCTCATAAAGAATGCGAATGGGGAACGGAGAGAACATCACAATAAGGAATTCCATTATTGATATTGTTGTCATTATATTGTGAAGATGCCCACCGCTGGGGTATCGAGTTACACGTTCTCACGCAGCGGGCCCGGGTTCAATTCCCGGTCGGGACAAGCTACTGGGTGAGGTTTTTTCGAGATTTATCCTCACCTGTAAGCTTAGGGTTACCGAAAAATCATCGGGCCATCATCACCTTCCTTATCAATATCATCATCCTTCACCGGTGTGGAAAGCAACAGGAAGCTACCACATCTATATAATTACCTAGTAAAGCTGTAAAGCATAGCATGCAAATGCTATGATTGCTGTGAAAAACTTGCCCTCGGGCAGAATTACTATGGAAGGACATTTTGAAGTTTATTAAGTCTGGGAGATTGAGATGGGGAGTTCATGCAGTTGGAGGGTGAGTAGTATAAATGCTTTCAATTCTTATGTGAAAGTCTTTGGAATTAAATACTATTATGAAGGCCTAGGTACAGCTGACAGTGAAATATTATGATTAGATATCCAAGAAGATATGAACTGAATTAATTTGGCTTAAGATAGGGACTCGTGGATGACCATTATGAATATGACATTGATGATATGGGTTCAGTAAACTACTACTTTTGTTTATTTATCTTTACACTAGTAGCAATTATTACTTTATTGTAACGGACTGTCAACAGCACGTACGGCTTACTGCCCGTGCGACCCATATTTGTAAATAATATTGTAAATATCTTACTTTTTGTGTAATAAAGTCCTACTACTACTACTACTTACTTACTCACTGGCACTATCGAACCCGTAGGTTCATGACCGCGTGGGCATAATCTCTCCATGTATCCCTATCCTAAGCTAATGCTTTTCAATCATTCCCTGTATAATTTACTTACCTCAAATCATAATTAATGTTATTCTCCCGCCTCATTCTTGGTCTAGCAACTGAACCCATATAACACTGGTCAACATGATTTTTGTGTAATGAGTACCAATAGTTGTACTTAATGCAGTTTTTTATCGTGTTTTCAAATATGTATTCGGAACTTCTCCACCATCCACAGTTTTTTATTTCAATTTCAATTAATGGATTTAAATATTTTTAATGAACGTTTTTTCGTCCATTTGTCCATTGTAAAATAAAACCAAATGAGCTAACTCAAAGGGTTCAGGTATGGAAAAGAGATATCAAGGCAAATGGAATCCTAACATGCTGGCCGATTATTGTTGGAACATCAAGAGGGATGCTCCACAGGGGAAATATAGCAGAAAATCGTCATTTTTTACTTTCTAGGTCAGTCCGAATATTCGAATATTGTGTACTTACGAATGTAGAAGATATTAAAGTGTTTTAACTTATAAATGCCTTCTCTCGGAAACCTTGCGACATGGAGGAAACTCGATAGCATATTTGAATTCACGAGGGAAACTACTATCAGAATCACATTATTTTTTTCTGAGACAAAAAAAATAGTTTATTTTTTGTTACTCAGTGTTATTATTAATCATATGTTCATATTACGTGTCACGTTCCTCTCTGAGAAATACATTGTGTAATGTTTTTCTCATAATCCGAGCAAACGCTTAGTGAAATAAGGAATAAAGATTTTGATAACCCAATTCGTATGAAATGAAAGGTAATCGATTTTTCTGTTCCTAACTGTTACTATCGTTACATAAAATAAATTTAGCATACAATGTGGATAAGACATTTCCAGTTCACATGTCATCAAGATAATGTTTATTAATGTGTCAAAATGTCCAAAATTGAATTGCACAAAATAAATCCACAGTAATAGCCTAATGTACACAACATGGAACTAAATGCATAAAACAATGAAATGTCATGGAATCCTTTACATCTAAATTTATCACAATTATACAAAAGAACGAAGCCTATCAAATAAAAAAAAATGCTTTGCAACAAACGTTTGTCACCACCATGGTGATAATTATTATCATCATTACAACTTCTATTATTAACTTACTCTAACTAATTAAATCACTGGCACTATCGAACCCGTAGTTTCATGGCCGCGCGGACATAAGCTTTTCATAAATCCCTATCCTGAGCTAATGTTTTCCAATCATCCCCTGTATAATCTACTTCCCTCAAATCATACATAATGTTATTCTCACACCTCATTCTTGGTCTACCAACTGGACGTTTTCCCTTTGGTTTTCCTACAAGAAGCTTCCATGCACGTATTTCATTCCCCACTCGTGCCACATGTCCTGCCTATCGCAGTCTACAAGACTTAACTGTTCTTATTATATCTGGATTCCTACAAAGACCATGTAGTTCAATGTTAAGCAGACTTCTCCATTCACCTGCCTGTTCATCTCTCTTTGGTACAAGCTCTTATTAGACCTAATGTTATTATTATTATTATTATTATTATTATTATTATTATTATTATTATTATTATATCGTGGTCTGGAGATAACGTCTTTATATCTGGCGCAGAGGGAGAGGATCAGGGTTCGATCTCCGGTCGGGTAAAATTGTATGAGGATTTCTCTGCTGTTTCCCTGTACATATAAGAAAAGTATCGGAACATTTTTAGGTTCAAATAGTCCCGGAAGAAATTACTTGGCTGTCATAATAAGTCCATCATATTCGCTTTGATTAGTGTAAATTTGAAGTTCTAAATATTTTTGTAGTCTCGGATGTGGCCTGAAATTATAGGGACTTACTCCCGGGGGACATAAATGTTCTTCTTTGGTAAATAAAATAGTAATGTGTATTCTTTTCTGAGAATATCGTGTCCATGTAATTACCTTTGAGGATGGGTAACGTAAAATTACCTAAAAAGGAAAGGTTAAACTAACGAAAATAAAGAACAAATCGTGTTTTGAATTTTTTTTTTTCATTATACGCATTAATTATATAGCGGTGGATATGGGTATGACACCATAATGATGGACTAAATCTCCTCACTAAGAGGGTATTATTTTGGCTTTATAGGTAATAAAGGATGTTTGGTCTCCAGGAGTACCGAAAGGATTTCTCCGTGTGTGAGAATTTATGTCGCTCAGGTTGGAAATCGGTAGAGTTGAGGTTCTTTCTCTAGGGATAAGGAAGGAGTTGGCCGGCGCAAGACTACGCGAGATGAAGTTTAATAAAAATATACTTTATTAATCGACGGACACTGGATACAAGTACAATTGTAGACATATTAATGCCGGACAAGGTATTGGCCGCAGGAACGCATTTAGAAATCAGGATGGAATCTCTAATGATCTATCACGCAAATTGTTTGTAAGGCTGAGATTTCTGAAGTTACGCTTATATCTGTGGGCTGCGGAGAATTCCCGTTCCGAAGAGTTACGCAGAACTCAGGACGCCGAACTCTTTTATCGGTGGGTTGCTGAGAACCCCCACCTCGATGAGTTACGCAGAACTAATTTTTATCGGTGGGTTGCGGAGAAGCCCCACCTCGATGGATGAGTTACGCAGAACTAATTTTTATCGGTGGGTTGCGGAGAACACCCACCTCGATGAGTTACGCCGAACTAACTTAACATAATTATTGTTAGGTATAAGGTAAACTTCGCTTACCCTCTCTCTTTACTCGTGTCGTCATGAGGTCATTATCTTGTCGCGATATAACCCTTTATTATATTGGCTGACAACGATTCCTTAGTACCAAAGAAGGAATCGTCGTCTTTCCATTGGACAAGGATCCACCATGTTCCCTGTATGAACACTCCCATCGTGAATACAGTTCTACCAAAAGTTCGTACCCTGGGAAATTCCGGTCTAAATTTATTATATAACTCCATTGGGTCAGTGGCCTTTTCCCGCTTGTTTGCTAGGCTTCGCGTCCTCGCGGTTTGTCGAGTTCGTTGTAATGAGTTGTTTACTCCACGCTGTAGTTTCCAAGCCATACATCAATGCTTTGTTCATGACCTGTCAGCGAAGCTCGGTTTAAGATCTTGGATTACTGGTCCACAAAGAAATGTCCAGTAATCCGCTAGTACAATAGACTTCCTAAAATGTTCACTTCTTTGTAGCCGCGTCAAGAACCTGTCGCTTAACAAAAGCGGTGCCATGTACTTGTTAAATGGTTTCCGTAATTACTAACTGATCGATTATTCCTAATTCTATCAACTTCGTTTGTTTCAATTTATTTTTATTTAATTATACAAAAATCAAAATCCTCGTGTTCTCACGGTTTGATTTCATATACGCTTCATATACCTGCGATGATTATTTCATCCAATAGAGATTTAACATTATAATAATATACGTTCTAATTAATTTAATATTTTAATTTCTTAATCTAGGAGTCGGAGTGAAAGATTTTGCTTCATCACAAATTACCTTTTTTTTATTCACTGAATTTTTGACAATTTCGCTCGAGAAGAATTCTGATAATTTCACATGTGATAGAAATAAACGTCACATTCTTCTAGTACAAACAATTATTTAACATAAACTATTTGTTTTTTTCTACAGTACATTCTGAATTTCATCATTCCTCACTATTAGTCGTTCAAAATATCTCTGCAGGCGGAAGAATTGAGAAAATCTCTTTGTTGCTACACGTGACGTCATCTACGGCAGTGTTCACTGTCAGCGTCCCACGTCTCGTTCCCCTCAGCACTCATAGATAGCAGTGTCACGTGTTCTATTCCTACATAAACACGACTGCAGTGCCCTCCGTCAACAACTGCGCTTACTCCTTGAACGGGGTAATACTAGACAATCATACGTTTCCATGTTCATGTTTAATTCACCTTCTCTTATTCTACTTTAAGTTTTCTTGCATGTATCATATCACCCACGTATTGTGATAAATCTGCGTAATTTAGTAACCAAACGACTTCTCTTATCCACACTCCCAAAGATTCATTTTTATGTAAGGTTACTGAATTATATACAGAGAGTTACCGAAATGAGCGAAGATATTTCGTGTGGTGGTAAGGAACATCCATACATGTATTTTAACACAATGAACCTTGGGTCGGAAATGCATTGTTGTCGGTCTACAGAATAAATCAGCATTTAAAATTTTTAAACACACTGTTGTTTATTCATTAATTCTAAGACAAATGGAATGTAGTAAATATCTAGGTTTCAATTTATCATATGTTAAAATTGAAGATATTAATGACAAAATAAATAAATGTAATATAATGTGTGGCATTATTAAAAGAACCCTTAAACAACACAAGAATGGAAACAAAAATGAATTTTTTTAAGTAATGGCTGTTCCTGTATTGATTTATGGATCAGAATATTTGAGAAATATAGCAGGATATACTCTGCTGGATAAGAAAAGAAATGAAGATATAAGGAAGGAACTAAATATTTTCAAACTTACAGAACGGATAATTAAATATAGGAACGACTGGAAAGAACATATTGATAGAATGCCAAAAGAAAAATTTCCAAAAGTAATGCTAAATTATAAACCGCACGGAAGGAGAAATGTTGGACGCCCACACAGAAGATGGTATGAACAATTTTAACAATTCTAGCTTTCATGAAACCGGAACGAGCCAAAAGGCTTAATCCCTGGATGATGATGGAATGTATTACAAGTTATTTTACAGTTACTGTTGGAAATAGCGATCATTGACCTGAATGCACAACTCCAGAACTTGTAGCAAGTATCGTGGCAGCGGGTGGGGAAATCAGGGAGCATCCAGATATGCTTCTTAGAGTTCATTAGTCCGAGGTGAGAGGCGCGGAGCTGTGCATCAAGGTCAATGGTGGCCATTTCCAACAATTACTGTAAAATAACGTGTAATACCTTCCATTTTTCATTAGAGTTATTAAATAAACAACAATGTGTTCAACAATTTGAATGCTGTTTTATTCTGTAGACCCACAACAATGCATTTCCGACCCAAGGTTCATTGTGTTAAAATACTTGTATGGATCTCCCTACCACCACACGAAAATTCTGCACTCATATCGGTAACATCCTGTAGTTCAGAGTCCTCTTTGCAAAATGTTTCGGCCTTTAACTGCGATACTAATGACCTGAGTTGTTAAAGTGGTCGTTTAGTAACAATACTACTTATATCTGAAACTGTAACCTGTGACAATGGATTATCTTCTTGCCTCAATATGTGATTTCATGCACCAAACTCACGCCTAAGTTATCCCACCTTATTTTATAAAACTACAACAGTGGGTTTACACGGATATTTTAATAACAATTGAGTACTGATATATTTTTGATATCAGAAAAATGTTGATATTTAATATAAATACAGTCTATAACAACTAAAGTACTAGCATCGTAATTCAAATCTCGAGCTTAAATGATCATTCAATGCTGCTCAGACGTTTTTTCTAGATTGAGGTTCTTCTAAGTACCGAAAATCTACGACACGGCACGAAGGTTTTATTTGCCCTCCGATAGAACCCATGTTTAGGATTTTTTACGCCCTAAAATATACTTTGATGACATCTGCTGGGTTTGAACTGGGAAACTTTGGAACAAGAGGCAAAAATAGTAACTTTTATTTCACCTGAACCGTTCCTGATAAAGGTAAAATATTTTAATACTTAATGAAAACAATTTCTTCTCTCGCTAGACGAAGTGTTATGAAAATACTCTCTCATTTTTTCATCAACTTAATATTAATTTAATTCCTTGCATATAGGTCCTCGTATATAAACCCAAAATAAATGTGGTTTTACATAAAGCTTCGCTTCTTCTAAACTTATTTTTATTTTATTATTTATTTATTTATTTCCTGTAATTCCTAGATGGAACGTAAGGCAGCAGTAAAGTTTATCCAGCTTAATCTGCTTCCAGCCAGCCACTTCCAGCTTTTCCCTCTTTCTTTGCTTCCTCCTCTACTGATCGCTTCCAAGTATTCCTAGGTCGTTCTACCTTTCTTATTCCTTGCGGACAAAGTTATTCACTATGCCACTGAAACAGTTTCGGAAGCATAAAGGACGTTTGATTATTATTATTATTATTATTATTACTATCAATTATTATTATTATTATTATTATTATTATTATTATTATTATTATTATTTTTATTATTATCATTACTATTATTATTATTATCATCATTACTATTATTATTATTATTATTATTATTATTATTATTATTATTATTATTATTATTATTATTATTACTCCGGAAAATGAGATGCACAAAGAAATTTAACATAAGCTCAATTCTAGGAATGCGTGCTATTATGCATTGCAGAGACTCTTGATGTCCCAACTCCTTTCAAAAAATGTTAAACAGAAAATATATAAAACTATTATTCTACCAGTTATATTATATGGATGCGAAACATGGACTCTTACTTTAAGGGAGGAAAAGAGATTACAAGTATTTGAGAATAAAGTACTTAGGAAAATTTTTGGACCAAAGAGAGATGAACACACAGGTGAATGGAGGAGACTACATAACAATGAACTACATGGTCTTTATAGGAAACCAGATATAATAAGAACAGTTAAGTCTCGTAGACTGCGATGGGCAGGACATGTTGCACGTATGGGGAATTAAAGACTTGCATGGAAGCTTCTTGTAGGAAAGCCAGAGGGAAAACGCCCAGTTGCTAGACCAAGAATGAGGTGGGAGAATAACATTAACTATGATTTGAGGGAAGTAGATTATACAGGGAATGATTGGAAAGCATTAACTCAGGATAGGGATGTATGGAGAGCTTATGTCCACGCGGCCATGAACCTACGGGTTCGATAGTGCCAGTGAGTGAGTAAGTAAGTAAGTAAGTAAGTAAGTATTATTACTACTACTACTACTACTAGTAGTAGAGCTGAAGAATAACTACGCAATGTAAATAAAATCGTTAATAAAAATTATTGCTACCATTTTGTTATTCAGTAGCACTACCATCATTATCTTTATCATTATTATCATTACCATTATCGTTATTATTATTATTATTATTCGAGTAAGCTCAAGTGAAAAGATAACAGAAAAATGTGAAGTCGTATTTGGAAATGTATTTTAAAAAATGAATAGGGCTGTATTACTTCATAAATTATAGAGTAACTTTTCATATTTTCCTCGATTACAGGTGTTATTAGAGGTGACTTTCGAGTGATCAAGTATGAATTACCCGCTAGTGATACGGTCTTTGAAGAAAGAGTATATCAGTTCATTTGTGAATTTTACGCGTACATGTGTTAGTAACTTCTAGCACGCAATGTTTCATTTCCTAACTTTTTGTTCAATTCTGGACTTTTCTTTTTGCATTCACTTTCACAATCCCCTATGATTAAAGTAGATGTTTACAACAATTACAAGGGCATTTCATACGTTCTACGTCGTACAAAATTCTAACAAATATATTAGTCTATACGTTCAATATTGAAGAAGATTCCTGAAGATGAAGCAAGACTTCGAAAGCTTTGAATTTTAATAATATAACGAGGATTATAACATAAATTATTATAGTGAGGGCGACTGTATTATACAGGGTGTTTCATAAAGGATGGCGCAAACTTAAATGGTTCAAAATACACGATAATCGAAGCAACAATGTCCCAATAAACATGGGTCCGCAAACGAGCCGTTTGCGACATAATTACGAATGGATGGTTACAAGCCGCCACTGACGTCATTGGTTATAACATCGTACTAGGTGATTATCTCATTGGGCCACACATTCTTCCACGAAAATTTAATGAACGGAGGTACCTTAGGTTTCTGCGGCGTCATCTTCCATGATTGCTTGAGGATGTTTCCCTTCAGCAACGTCGGAGTTTGTGGTACATGCATGATGGAGCTCCGGCACATTTTGCTGCTGCTGTGAGGCGGCATATAACGCGCAGATACGGCCAAAGATGGATAGGTCGAGGCGGATCTGTACCTTGGCCTCCAAGATCTCCTGATCTAAATCCTTTGGATTTTTATGTCTGGGGTCACCTCAAAAGCGAAGTGTACAGCACACCCGTTAATACGATTGAAGAGCTGGAGCAGAGAGTTGTACATGCTTGTCAAAAATTCAGAAATGATCCAGGGGGTTTCGAAAGAATTCGACATTAATTGCAGAGACGAGCTCAGTATTGCATCCAGATGCAATGAAGACACTTTAACATCTCCTTTAACAGGTAACCCATAAGTGAAGTGAACTGTGAAATGTGAACTAAATGTGATGAAACATTAATAGTAAAGTCTAAATTCAAATACATTTCTACTAACTAGACAATGTTTACAATGAAGTCAGTGGCGGCTTGTAACCATACCTTCGTAATTATCTCGCAAACGGCTCGTTTTCGGACCCTTGTTTATTGGGAATTATTGCTTCTATTATCGTGTACTTTCAACCATTTAAGTTTGCGCCATCCTTTATGAAACACCCTGTATAACGTATAAACCTCTTTATAATTGAAATATGTTAGTGTCCAGACTTACTCTCTAAGACTATATTGACGACTTAATAAGTGGAGTTAGAAGAAACGGGTCTCTAATAGAACAGCTTTTCAGTATACGACAGATTTGTGATGATAAATAGGAATATAATGGACTGTGCATCAACTAAACGTAGACTTCGAAAACAAATACGTTTCAATTAAAAGCACGAATTTATAATAATATAAGTTCGAAATTTCTAGAAAGTTGGGCAGATTTATTTTAATATGTCTAAACGGCACAAAGAGTAGTGTAAGTGTAGAAAATAGTTTTAAGATACTTTTTTAATTCACAGTGGGGAAACACACAATCTCCTGTACTACTAAATTAGAACTGCAGCATAACATACAAACTTCATTAGAAGAAGGCCTACAACTCAATGCTATTAATAACGTATATCTCAGCTATACGAGATATTAAGTTTATCAACGATAGGATTTCATATGTAATTCTTTAGGGTAAAAAACATGAATTTGCAATCGTAAATGTACATGATCCCACAGAAGATAAGCGTAACAAAATAAAGGATGACTTCCATGAAGAATTAGAATGAGTATTTGATAGTCTTATAGGATACCATATGAAAATTATCTTAGGATATTTTAATGCAAAAGTGGGGCGGGAAGTTATATGCAGGCCAACAATAGGAAAACTCAGTCTTCATGAAGATAATAACGGCAATGGGGTTAGATTTGTCACCTTTGCCACATAAAAAAAATCATATTTTTAAGAGCACAACATTCCAGCATAAAGATATTCATAAATACACCTAGACGTCTCTAGAGGGTGAAACTTTGGAACCAGATAATATATTAGTGGACACACGCTGTCTACACATGTTAGATCAGTTAGAGGGACAGACTGCAATTCGGATCATCTGGTAAGCATGAAAATTAGAGAACGGCTTTCTCTCACGAGAGGAACAAACGCTAAAGATGATTCTGAAAAATTTGAATAGAAAACTTGAGAAATGTTTAACTTCGGCAAGAATGCCGAACCTAATTTCTAATATATTCGAAATACTGGAATCTTCAGATGAGAATGAGGCAACCGAAGAAGAAAATGATATAAATAAAGAATGAAATGCTATAAGATATACTATCAAATTGTCAGCATCAGAAAGCGTTGGCTACTTAAAAAATAGGTAAAACAAGAAATTGTTTGGCGAGGAATGTGACGACATTGTAAAAAGGAATAAGAATGAAAGCAACAATGAAGTAAATTTAGAAACATTGGGTTGTATTAGAATGGAAACTGCCAGGTTATAAAAGAATAAAAAGAGGGGATATTTGAGAGAGAAGAATAATGGTCGTGAAATTAATGCAAAAAATAAACGACCAGCAGAGAATTATAACAGGGAATTGAGAAAAAGTAAAAAGGGTTAGAAAAACATAAAACACATAATTAGGAATGAAACTGGAGATATGATTACAGATTCTAGGAGTAAATTGAATAGATGGAAAAAATAATTTAATCAGCTATTTAATAGGCATGCAGAACAAGATACTGAAGTTGATAATTTTCAGATAGCAGAAATTCTAGTCACAGAACAAAGTGAATTAGAGGTTACAATGGCTATAGGAAAAGAGTAGATGGTTAAAGCAACATGTTCATATGGGATCCTATCAAAACTGATAGAATCAGGAGGATAAGAATTGATGGACAAGATACATCAGTTGCTTAATATGGTTTGGGAAAAAGAAGCTCTTCGAAATGAATCGAAAGAATCGATTATCATACAAATCAATACAATACGAGATAAAACTGTTTGCATAAATCTACAGGGGCAAATCATTACTTTCAACTTCCTGCAAAATTCTAACAAATATATTAGTAAACAGACTTAATCCCCATTTTGATGACATTCTAGGAGATCGTCAATGTGGATTTAGAAGAAACAGGTCTACAACAGATAATATTTTTTGGGTAAGACAGATTTTAGGAACGAAATAGGAAAATAATGGTACTGTAAAGTGTACATCAACTATATGAAGACTTCAAAAAGGTATAAGAATCAAATAAGAGGGAAACGTTATGTAGTATCCTTCTGGAATTAGGAATTCTTAAAAAGTTAGACTTATACGTACGAGTCTAAGTGGCACAAAGAATAGAGTGCATGTAGGCAAACAGTTTTCGGATACTTTTGAAATTCACAATAGGTTAAAGCAAGGAGATGCATTATCTGTTCATCTAATCAAATTTGTATTAGACATTAGAGCATGCCATAAAATCTTTTAGAGGATGAAGAAGTCCTACAACTCAATGGTATTAATAAGCTGTCGGTTTATGCTGATGATATAGTACTATTGGGTGATAACGAGGAGATACTAAGGATCACCAAGCACACACTACTGAGTAACACTAAGAAATTGGGACTGGAAATAAACATCAATAAAAACTAAATACATGTACACACATAAAAATACATTATATAATGTAAATGATACAGATAATGACAAATAAGGGAAATTTTGAAGCAATGGCTGAATTCAAATGCCTAGGAACAATAATTACAAATAGTAATGAGATGCACAAAGAAATTAAACATAAGCTCAATTCTGGAAATGTATGCTATTATGCATTACAGGGACTCTTGTCATTCCAACTCCATTCAATATCGTTATACGGAAAATACATAGAACTGTTATTCTCCCAGTTATATTATATGGATGCGAAACATGTACTTTTACTTAAAGGGAAGAAGATTATGAGTATTAGAGAATGAATCAATGCTAGTAAAATTCTTTAAAAATCCTTTGAGGTGAAGTCATATGATGAAAGTTAAAAATTAAAATGTACCGTTGGTAGGTGCGTCGTCCTCAAATTTGTTAAAATATTGTATATAAGATGATGGCACCTACCAACAGATACATTTTAATTTTTAACTTTCATCATTAGAGAATGAAGTACTTAGGAATATTTTGGGACCATAGGGAGATGAACAGACAGGTGAATGGAGAAAATTACATAACAATGAGCTACATGGTCTCTATAGGAAATCAGATGCAATAAGAATGTTTAAGTTTCGTAGATTGCGATGGGCAGGACATGTGGCATGAATGGGGAATGAAAGAGGTGGCATGGAAGCTTCTTGCAGGAAATCCGGAGGGAAAATACCCAGTTGGAAAATCAAGAATGAGGTGAAATAATAACACTAACAATTATTTTCCAAGAGGAAGAAGAGATGTCGGACGTCCTCGGAAGATATGGTCTTAGATCTATTAGTGAAGACGGAACAGGCAACTCTTGCCTAAACCAGGAAGTGAAGAAGAAGACCATGATTTTATGCAAGTAGATTATACAGGATTTGATTGAAATGCATTGACTCAGGATAGGGAAGTACGGAGAGCTTATGTCCGCGCATTCATGGGCCTACGGCTTCGATAGTGCCGGTCAGTTAGTTTGTTATATATATGAATAAGAAAGTTTTCTTGGGTTTTCCGCGTCTTGGATTCAAGTTAGGCCCCTGGCCACAGACTCCGACGTTTCGGCATGATGTCACATGCCATTATCATTCCTTGAATCCAAGACGCGGAAAACCCAAGAAAACTTTCTTATTCATACTTATATCCGCGAAAATCTGCAATATAACATATATATATATATATATATGTGTGTGTGTGTGTGTGTGTTTTAGAATAAGAAAGTTGAAGATACATTTGGAATAGAGGATTTGTTCAAGTGGGTAAGAGAGACAAGAAAACTATGGAGAAATCATATCTCAGGAATGTTTATTGACCGTCTCGCAAAAATCGCCTTGACTTTGAAAATATACACTGCAAGTACCTCGGGACGAACTGAAAAACAATAAAAGAGGGTTAGTCACCTTCTTCATAAAATAAAAACGACAGGATTCAGTCCTACATTACCAGGAAGAATATGTATGTAAGAAATGTTCTTAAAAATAAAATATCGAGTTACTTGATCCTGAATTGATTGTCATGACTTTTTTAATTTGAAGATATGTTCCTACTTATGTTGTTAGTTGAAGTGTTCAGACTGTTTATACTCTTTTTTGTAGACATAATACACGTACAGTATTGTTCTGATTTCTACAGAACTGTCGGTATGAAAACATATTGATGAGCTACGATATCATAAATTTGGTGTCCTATGAATCAAGCTCGCAGGTTACATTGTATAATGTCAGTACTTCATTATAATAATAATAATAATAATAATAATAATAATAATAATAATAATAATAATAATAATAATAATAATAATAATAATAACTTTATTTTACCTGGCAGAGTTAAGGCCTTAAGGCCTTGTCTACCACTCAACCAGATTTAAAAAAAAAATACAAAAGAAAAGTCTTAAATCTAAATTACAATATATATATATAAACGATTACAAGTTATGAATACAATACAATTAATATTTATAATGTATTTTGATTTACTCTAAATTTAACGAATTAAATATATAATATGTACAAGATATATAAAAAAACGAGGAAAAGATTAATGACATAGTATAAAATTAAATAAATAGAGAAAAATTAATTATTAGACAACAGGTAACTGTATAAGCGTGACTTAAAGGTACCAAGTGTGCGGCAACCCCTGATATCTTGAGGAAGGAGATTCCAGGAGCGGGCGGAGGCTACTGTGAAGGAAGTAGAATAGGAGGAAGTGCTATGAAGAGGAATTGTTAGCAGACTGCTATCTTGTGACCTAGTGCCAATATTGTGGTAGGAGGATAACTTCTCAAATCTGGAATGTAGGAATTCAGAAGCTTGAAAAGTAGCGAAAGAGAGTGCAATTTACATCTGTCAGTAAGACGGAGCCAAGAGAGGTTATTAAAGTGTTCGGAAATATGGTCATAACGGCGGATATTGAAAATGAATCGAATGCAAGCATTATGAACACGCTGCAGTCTCTGCGACAAGGCATAGTTTAGATCATTATATATAATGTCACAATAATCGAAGTGTGGTAACACAAGATTCTGCACTAGGATTTGTTTTAACGAAACTGGGAGAAAATTCTTTAAACGTCTAAGATAATGTAAGATGGAGAAAGTCTTTTTACATATGTGTTTCACTTGTGTTTGCCAGGTTAAATTTGCGTCTAGATGTAGTCCAAGATCTATTACTGAAGAAGAATAAGGGATAATTATATTATTATTTATAGTAATGTTTGGAAGTGTAGATATGTCAAAGGTTGTAAGCAGTCTTTGTTGTCCCATTATAATTACTTGTGACTTATTAGGATTTAGATTTAGACCGATACTTGAAGACCAGTTAAAGATGGATATGAGATCGTCATTCATTTTCATCAAGCTGTTATAGAGATTAATTATATTCTCCCAGAATATAACATATGGAACTAGTGGTACTTTATATATATATATATATATATATTTATTTATTTATTAATAGTAACTATATAAGTAGTGAAACTAAATATTTATCTGCTATATAGAATTTTGTTTAAGGAAATGGATCAAAGTAACACTACGTGTTGAGTTTTGAGGGGGAAATATTTGTCACATTAGCATTTAAAGAAATTTTACTCGCTTTTAAATTTTTAGCGGTATCAATTTAAATTATGACGAATTTAATTACTATAATATTACGCTTATAATATTAATAATATCATAATGTTTCATTCTAAATTTGAGTGAATAAGAAACATTTTCAAATGAATTGCACAAAATGAACGCAAACAAGGGAAGTAATGATGGAATATGGAAAAAGGAACGAAATATTATTTCGATAAGTAACGTCAAAGCTATATTATTCCCTTAAAATTAACTTAGACCTAAAACGCATTTTCAGAATGAAGAATCCAATAGAGTTATAGTATTTTATTTAGTTATTCTTGATTCGACATCGCATTGTTTGATATTTTATTCATGAAAAATATGGTCACGAAATATAAAAGGAAACCATATACTCTATACCTACCTATTAAAAATAAAGATTATTTATTTTTCGGACATCATGAGAAGCAATATGTTTATATAAATCAAAATTCGTTTGAATTGTACCAGCTCGCCTTATGCGAATATTTGTGTAATTTGATTGTTCCAAACACACAAATTGAAAATTAACATATTATATTAGTCAATATAAAATAAGAAATACTTTCTTCTCAACTTTAAAATAGTACAAGTAAAACATCAAATATACAATTAAAGCGTATTATTCCTCAAAATACCTAAAATAATAGTTGACGATATTAAATGAAGCGGTCAGAGGACAAGGGGTACAAGTGACATTTGTTTTTTAATGAGTTACGTGCAAAAATGGTTAGCTAATATGACAAACTGTTTGGTG
This sequence comes from Diploptera punctata, assembly GCA_030220185.1. NCBI lineage: Eukaryota > Metazoa > Arthropoda > Insecta > Blattodea > Blaberidae > Diploptera > Diploptera punctata. Next base: position 287,911 of record JASPKZ010007281.1, on the reverse strand, counting down.
CCCAAGAGGTATATGTGTGAGTTTGATAGGTTCTAACATACAACGGAGTCTCAGAAAATTACTCAAAAAATAGCTCTTCTACTTGGAGAACAAGGGGTAGGCCTACGTCTGTAGTTGTGCTCTTTGTATTCCAACAGCTGGGTGGTCTCAAGCTTAGAGAGATATATTCTTTAATGTTTCCAACAAATTTTACGTGAAATTATTATTATATTATTAGTGTTTAATATAGTGCTGGTGATTCTTCGAGGTTTATTGATTTATCAAATATTATTATGTCCAAATCAGAATCTGCTGAACATGAGCACGAACGTAACTTCAGCCTTCATGGTAAGTAAAATATTTTAACTCCTATATCCATATTTTTACAATTATATTATAAAATAATACTTTTTAGCATTAAAATTTGAGATAATTGGAAATTATTTAATAATCTAAATATATAATATGATTTAGATACACAGGATTTCAAATTTAGTAATGTTTATAATAAAGGTAGGTAGATTTATGTGTTTTTAAATATGAAGATTAATAATTGGTGTTATTTTTGTTTTCTGGACTGATCCCAATGAAGATGGCATTAAAGAATCTATCGTTACAGGACCTACAGAGAAGAAAATGCTATAATAGTGCACGTTGTCAGAAAGAGGATTACTAAATCAGAAAATTGGGTAAAAATAAAACAAAAAGTGGAAATAATGAAGGGATATTGTGTAGAGATCGGAAGGGAAATAATCATGTGGAGAAGCGGATAAGAGAATGTATCCATGAATGCAGGTTTAAGTGCAATGAACATTAAGACTGATGTTTGTCAATCTTGTAATGTGTAACTCTTTGGATAAGTACGTATTTCCAGTCATAATAGAAACTTTGTTATGAATCAACTTTCCTTGGATAATTTATTTCAAAATATTGCTTGGAGGACAAGGGGTACAACTGTCTCTTAATACAAATAAGTTACCTATAGGCTAAAGTTTATATTGAATCTACTCATGTTTTACGGATAAATGGACTCGTATATAAGGACCACACACACAATTTACGAGACTTGTCAGATATTCCTGGAATGTTAAATTCTGATTGATCTTTAAACTTAATTTTCTACAAACTAATATTTTATCACTTGTACCCAATGTGCTCTCACCGCCTCAAATAATGTAGAAAACCGTGCAGGTATCTTCATGTTGTAAGTATGAATGTTTATTTTCAAGAAAAATGGAAAAAAAATGCTATGGTAAATAATAGTATATACATTCGGTGACTAAATAGGATATATAAGAAGATAAAATAGTTTCATTCTGAATCAGAAAATGTTGTTAAATGAAGAATTCCATATTGTACAAATAATCGCAAGCTCAGATTTTGAAGCTTTGAAAGTGTAGCACAAACTGGTGATTTTTTTAAAATTATACTTGAAGAGAAGTGGAGTTGTTCTTTATGAAAGTGTTGGTTAGAACAAATATTGACCTCAGGTTTATTATGTTGGGGCGCTTAGTGGCGTGAAAATGGCAGGGGGCTTAACATTATTGATTGCTACTTGACGCACTCTTCTTGCTTACGACTGAAGTGATCTTTTATATTACTTGTGACCAACGCTCTGCCAAACACATTAGTGTGTGCAGAGTTATAAAAATTACACTATCACGCCCATAGCCTCATCTCTATCTGCAACAGACTCCATTATGTTGCCAATTCCCATCAAATAGAACTGACTGTTCTGTAAAAGGGGTCTTGAAATATATAGTTGAGGAGTATAGACGCATAGAATTTCTAGCTGTAGGTACGTAAGTTAGGCTAAAAAATCCATGGCACGACAGGCCTAGAATGCCCTTGGCCTAACAGATCCGGCTGCTGGCCTCACATCCACATGTGTAAATAACAGAGGTAGATGATCGGCCAACCAATTTAGGGGTGACATGTGGTCAGTACATCTGGTCTGCCAGTCGTTGAAGCAGGATTTAATTTCATCATATGTATTAAATACTTTCATAGTAATAATTCATCCCAAGCTCATGGCGGCGCATAATTAAAGCTGTCAATTCATTGGGTATAAAATTAACCTTCCTCAATTCACGGTTAATGTTATTCTCCCACCTCGTTCTTTGTTTACCTATCGCGCTTTTCCCTCTGGCAATTCTTCAGACAATTGCAGCTCTCTCTTTGATTCCACATTCGTGTCACATGTCCTGCCCATCACACTCTACGAATTAACTCTTCTTATTACGGGTACATTTCGTTTCCCATAAACGTAATGTAACTGACTGTTGTTTTCTACATTCAACTCTCTTTTGTATCAGATTACATTAGTAAGAGAATCTGAACCGGAAGAAAGAAGATGGTTTCGACATTTAAATAGAATGGGAGAGGAAAGAAAAGCGAAAGAAACATGTGGCAATATAGAGTGGAAGGAAGTAGATCTGCAATGGCAAAAAATGCAACTAAGACATTACATGGAGTAATTTGGAACAAAAATATTACAAAGGAAACTAAAATGAAAATTTATAAGAGCATAATACAGAATATTTTGTCATATGGAAGTGAAACTTGGTCTTTGACGGAATTACAAAAGAATAAAATTAGAACAGTTGAATTTGATTATTTTAGAAGAAGCCTCCAAAACAACAAGACAGGATAAAATAAGAAATGAATTCCTTTGAAGAGAAATGAATGTCACCACATCTGTTGTTAAGAGGATTGAAAATCAAACGCTTAAATGGTATGGCCGTGTACAAGGAATGGAAAATGAAAGATGGCCAAAAAAATATACCAATGGTCACCCCCGAAAGAAACAAACGTGGCAGACATAGATCAAAATGGAAAACCTACGTCAGAACCATAATGGATGATAGGAATTTGGAAGAGGGAGATTGGAGTGATAGATATAAATGGAAACTGAAGACGGCAAACCTATAAGTGGGGGAAAACCGAAGAAGAAGAAGTAGATCAAAATGGAATGGAGAAGGATATGAGAATTATGTGAGAGAGAAATAATGACAATAACACGGGACCGAGATAGGTACAAGAAAAATACGAAACTGGTATCGACGCTTCAAGGCATAACGGAGAATACAGAAGAAAGGAATGAAGGAGAATAGTGAAGTTATACCGCAAAACATTTAAGTAAATTAAGTACAATATTTTATTCTGCATAAAAAAATTAATGAATGCAACAGCTTGAAAAGCCCTAGAGCAAGAACATATTAATTTTATAATATGAATTTAGTAGGTTGTTTTTATCCCAGTCTTTGAAAAATGAAAATAATGCATTATGTAAAACACAAATAAAAACGTATACCTTTGACAATATAATCTAAGACGCAAATTTAGCATAGTTGATCTGAAAATATGTAACAATGAAGTGAACCTACCGCTTCTCTTGGTAGAGTATACAGATAATGTATTGTCACTGGTGACCGTAAGTGGAGTTTCTTGATATAAACTTCACAGGAATTTACACAAGATTTCTAAATTCACTTTATTCATTTCACAATTAATTCACCGATTTTTAACAAATGACTTGCGACTAATAGGGTCTCTCTTCAAAATCTATTAACCACTTAAGTTATTAACACAAATCTTCGGTTTCACTTAGGACATATTTCCTTCGCTCTTGAGACCACTTTAGTAGTCAACTATTCGAATACAACTGGCTCACACCTCACGTTGAAGATAATGTTTGAGAAACAAACGCGAAGGAGAAAACAGGCGCATATTACCTTGGGATATTTAGAAAAAAACATGACGGTGTACCACTCGATAATCCGTGATAAACATTGAGGAAGATAAGAGTAAAACCTGTACTAGTGGAGGCGGTTATGAAGTTGTATGAAAAAATGAGTAGCGTCAAAATAGGAAGCCGATTAACATAGAAGTTTCAGCTAAACAAAGGTTTAAGCCAAGGCTGTGGAATTCACATACACAATTCAAACTTTATCTTGGAGCAGTGTTACAGAATTGACACAAGAAATGTGAACCTATGGGAGTGTCAATAATGGGATAAAGTAATTTGTTTACTATCTATTACGCAGATGATGAGATCATTATAGCGGGACATAAATTATGGATGATCTAATTATGTGGTAAGGTAACTTCAAGAAAAATACGTTAATCTGAATTAAACATAAATATGGGAAAGTGTGAATATCTGGGAGTGGGGACAATAATATTGAAAATTTTCCTGTAGAAGGTAAACAAATTGAAGATGTTAAAACAGCGAAATATCTTAATGTTATTTTTAATATACAAGGGGGTAGTAGTGATGAGATTAAAACGAGAATAATTCAAGAAATGACAATGCTAAGAATATTAAACTATTTTACTAATAAAGTATAGTAGAAAGGGCGAGAAAAGGGATGTAAAGCTTTCTAGTTTAAAGTGTTATCTTGTATTGATATAAGGTATGGGATATAAGTAGCGGAGATGAAAAGAAGCTCTTGAGCATCGAAATGGATACCTTAAGATGCAGTTCATGTAAAACACATCTAGATAAAATACGGAATAATGTAATAAGATAAGGGATGAAAATGGAGAGAGATACACTTGATGATTTTTAAAAGAAACATTATGAATTGAAGAAATACTACCTAATAAGATATTAAGGTGGATACCATCTCGATGAAGATATCGAGATCGCTCACGATACAACCGGAGTGACGAAGTTCACGAGGCCATGACGACAATAAACTTACATATTCAAGAAGCCAGAATATAGGAAGATGACGACCGTGGACGGAGAGGCCGACAACATCTGTAACAAACCATGAAGAAGGAGAAGAATAGAGTCGGCAATTCGTCACAGAGTGGCATAGGATGGAGATTTTGGTAAATTGAAAACTAGAATAGAGCACGTTCAGAATTGAATAAACAAGGAAATGTATCCGGATGAAAGAGGTAAAACACACTATTCGAAAATTTTGATGAAGGTTTAAAATAATTTTCTTGTGCTAAAAAGCAACCCGTTTTATCTTTAATATAACATTATAGTAGATTGACAACTTGCATCTCGGTATTCATTATCACCAGAGTTGTCACTTCTGACTTCCCTCTTGGTATTAATTCATGAAGATGAAATACCGTATAGTCAAGGTAGCAAGTGTAATCCGAAACATACGGTACATTTTCGCAGTTGCATTTTGGATAAAAATTTTGATTTACTTTCACATCATTATGACATGTAGATGGCATGCGATATGGATATTTCTTAATTGAAGAATAGAGTCGGCAATACGAGGCTTAATTACAACAAAATCAACGATGACGGGATATTAGTAATTCTGCTTTTTCAGTCTATAAATTTCCGACTCAAAGATTTAAAATATTTAGAGTCGAAATTCTACAAATGGTAGTGGGTTGTACACTGTGTACTTTGAAATATCTTGCGAATAAAATAGACCTCATTAGAGAACACTGTAGGGAGTTTATTATGTGAATCACTGTAATACAAAATAGTAATCTTCAAAATATATATTTCAAGAGCAAATTGACGAATGGAACGTGTTTCTCGTACACAATCTAAGTCAGTCAGTTTTTACCATGTGGAATATTTATGTTAGTAACTTGGTTCTATGGCGCCTTAAATATGCATTTGTGACCATCAATCTGAAAATACTTAGTTACGAATCCTTAGTTAGTGATTTGTGATATTCTCATATGACCGTATCAATGCGGCGTGGCGCGTCCTAAATTTGCGGATCGAGGGGTACAGCTTCAGATATGGAGGATACCTGTGAACATATTCAATAGACAATCGTGGAGAGCCGGCAAGGTAATGAGGGTAACAACCTCACACTTTAAAACTAAATGTGTTCAAATATATTCAATAAGACCCGTAATAGGGTAGATGCATTGGAAAAGAAAAGTAAAAACAGCAAGTGATTTCGAAAGTTTTTATACTCCATTTAATCGCACAAGTGCATATTTTATGTAATTTAGTGAAAATATATCAGGAGTAAAATGCCAAAACGTTAAAATAAATATCTGATATCTAAGTAGTTCTCAATTAAAATTAATTTCTGTTTTAAAACTTCGTCAAGTTGTTAAAACTGTCTAGGATCCATCTTTGGCACGTCATTTGATACAACAAATTAATTTTAGTTGAGGACGACTGATATATAGCTACTTATTTTAATATTTTAACATTTTGTTACATAACCTCAACGGTGATTTACAATATCTTGATATCAGGAGTAGCCATAAATGAGTGCCTCAGTGCCATAGGTGCCTAACACACAATTTAAAAAATATGCTTTTCCCAGTAATTGCACTAGAAATAATGATCTCTGTCAGAGCCACATCTGCTTATAACATTTTTGTGTTAATTTTAACTCATACATAATGTTACAGGCAGATGTGGCTCTGAGAAAGATGATTATTTCTAGTGCAATTACAGGGAAAACTATATTTTTTTAATTGTGGGTTAGGCACCTATGGCACTGAGACACTCAAATATTTGAATTAAATAAAGGTTAAGTCCTGAAGTCTCTGTTAATTGATTCATTGCATAAGAATATGAGATAATAATATAAAACTCACAGTTGACATTGAGGATGATTCTCTTGCTGACAGCAGGTGGCACGTCGTTGGACGCTATGCATAAGAAAGCTCCCATCTGCCGACGATCCAATCGCCAAAAGTGTAGCAAGCTCCCATTGTATGTATCCACTAGAAACCACAAACAAACATATGTTTAAGTACATACCAGCCATATAATCACAATGGAGCAAAAACACAACAAATTTCAACGTTTAATAAACAATTAGTGCCAAAGCTTTTAGAGAAACTTTTAATAGTAGAAATATCAATACTACTTAATGTATTCGCTTCGTTTTATCTTGCATATCGAATTATATTTTACAGCTATGAGCCAAATATACCTAAAAACATATATAGATTATTCTCTCTGTTGCAGCCAAAAGCTCTTGGAATCATGTTACGGAATTTAAATCATTATGACATTCTGTGTAGTTATTATAAATTATATTTCCAGTCACAAGTAGTTATTACTGTTTAGATTTTCTTCGGTTAATTTTTTTTTTAAAGTTGTAAAATAGCTTCAATCATTTACTTATCATGTGCTAATCAATATGTATTTTGTTTTACCTTAATATTTACATTTAATTTTAATTTTATCTTATACATTTATGATTTTTGTCCATAAAAATCACCATATAATCAATTTACTTTTTAAGAATTAACACTGTGAGGTATTATTTATTTAATGGGAGATTGAAAGACCTAACCCGACAATGTTAAAATGTACAATTCTGCGACCCATTTTCTCAGAAACTTTTTGAGGTATAAATGTGAATTTTTAAACTGTTCAGATACATAATGTTGAGTGATTCCGGGTTATGTGGCCGTGGTCCATAGTTGGTGTTGGTACCAGACGTTTCGCCCTCAACTGCCGAGGGCATCTTCAGTGGCGAGTGCTTCTAGGCGTGTTTCCTGGTCGGAAGATCTACTGAGAGTGAGCGCTGTGGACGTAGAGGACGTTGCATGGGAAATGGCACAAAAGACATTCACTTTCGGAGAATCGCGTTGATGTTCCAGAGTTGCATGGGGGTTACCAGTTCCCCAAATCCTTACATTGTGTCTATTCACTTTTCCTGAAAGGTGGAAAGTCGCTTCATCACTGTAAACTACCCTCTCATGGAACTCATTCTCTTCCATTAATGCGAGAAAATCAACACAGAAGGACGCTCGCAAAGCATAATCGGCGGGTTTTAAGGCTTGAACCAGTTGCAAGTGGTAGGGTTTCATCTGTAAACGTTTCCGGAGAATCCGCCATACAGTTTTTTGTGGTAGTTGAAGTTCTGTCGCTCCCCGGTAGGTGGATTTCTGTGGACTCCGCACGAAGCATGTGCGAACGCGTTCGACTGTCTCTTCACTCGTCGACGGACGGCCAGTCGATTTTCGTTTACAGATACAGCCTGAATCCCTAAATTGTGTGTACCACTTACGAATGGATCTCCCATCCGGCGGGTATTTATCGTATCTGGTACGGAAATGTCGTTGAACACTAGTCACAGAGTTGTTTACATGGTAATCAAGCACACAGAAAGACTTCTGATCCCCAGTCAACGCCATTTTCCTTTACTGCTCTGCTGTTGACATCTTGCGGGTGAACGCGGAACTTTAGAAGTGGACAACTAAACTTTGAGAGTTTACCTTTCATACAATATGTCTCACGATATTATATGTTCATTACATTTCACATAATAAATTTCTGAAAACCTGCACAACATTTTGACTTGCCCTGTATTAGTGGAGGGTGCAGGGTGAGTGGGCGTGGCTCTTGCTGATTGGCTAATGGTCGTCTCCTTGTTGTCACTGGTGTTAATGTATTTATTTTCTAGTGTATGAATCCAGGCCTTAGACAGTTTGATACCTTCCTCTTTTCTGTTAATATTTCCCTTATGCTTGTATATTTCTATAGCCTCTCGGTATAATCTAGGGAAATAGTAGGAAGTTGTGGCTAAAACTTGTGTATCGTCGAATAGAATCTGGTGTCCATACATAATGGCATGTTCTGCTACAGCTGATTTATCCATTTCTCCTTGTCTGCAGTTTCTTTTATGTTCTGATAAACGGGTGGCTATACTTCGTTTCGTGGTCCCTATATATGATTTACCACACGAACAAGGAAGTCGATATACGCCGCAAGTGGAGAGAGGTGGCCGAGGATCCTTAGTTGAGCGAAGGCAGTCTTCTATTTTTCTTGTAGGTCTGTAAACTGTTTTTATGTTGTATTTTCGTAGGAGTTTTCCGATACGATCTGTGACTCTTTGTACATATGGTAAGTAGGCTATGCTGGTTGAGGGTGTGTTATCCATTCTGACGTGCTGTCTTCGTGGATGTATGGTTTGTCTTATTTCCTTGGATGTGTAGCCATTTTCCTGGAAACAATTGAACAGATGGTGTTGTTCTTGTTTAAGGTGTTGTGGTTGGCATAACTCTACGTCCACAGCGCTCACTCTCAGTAGATCTTCCGACCAGGAAACACGCCTAGAAGCACTCGCCACTGAAGATGCCCTCCGCAGTTGAGGGCGAAACGTCTGGTACCAACACCAACTATGGACCACGGCCACATAACCCGGAATCACTCAACATTATGATTACCGGCCGTGAAAGCCTGCATTCAACTGTTCAGATACATGTTTAATACGTTTGCTAAAGCACGTTCCAATTACATTTCTTCTTACTTACGGGATACAATTTTTTCTAAAACTTCAATTTACTTTAAATTTTTCAAGTTTTCATTTTTTTAAGTAACCAATAATTGTAAGAGCACCAACGTGGTTCAATATCAACAGATGTAAGTACTTTACATCCTCAAAAATGTTCATACATTTACATCTTTTAGTTTCTGAGGAAACGGGTATTTTATATTAAAATTTTAGTTTGAGCAATTTTAGTTTAACTAAAACGTTCTTTGTGTCAAATTAGTGATGCAGTCTTACTTTTAAAAAGTATTAAAATACTTAAAATGAGCATATATGAATAATATTTATATCAATTTCTGCAGAATATTTCGAATTATTTAAGAGTACAAAAAACCAAATTTAATAATTGTTTACTAAAATCATATTTTAATCACCCCTTAAGAAAAATTATATCATCTCACCTGATATCATTCATTAAACAAAAATTGCGGCCTGTAAGACCATTAACGAACAAACACGCACGTGTATATATATATATATATGTGTGTGTGTGTGTGTGTGTGTGTGTGTGTGTGTGTGTGTGTGTGTGTGTGTGTGTGTGTGTGTGTGTGTGTGTGTGTGTGTGTTGGAAGACCTAGAAGACGTTAGGCTGATGCATTATGAAGTCGGAACGGGCAATTGCCTAATCCCTGGAGTGATGATGATGATTATATATATATAATTACCGACAATTACTTGACAGGATTGGTCTAGACCTATAACAATTGTTAAAAAATATCGTGAGAACAACTACAATAGCTTCATTCCTTCGGAGTTCGCTAAAATGTATGCAAGCGAATTATAATAGAGTTTTTACACACACTTTGCACTCTATCTTATTTTTTTTTATACGCATGTAAATCTATAAACTTAAAGTATTTATTTTGGAAAAAAAAATAGGACAAAATAATAAAGAATAATCTACGAAATCTTCTTCTTAAAATCTTGACCCTTTTCGGACTAATGGAAAGCTGGTGAATAAATGACTTTATCGTTTCTGGGTCCCTCCTAAAACACATTTTCTCCTTATCTTTATAAAACTGTCAAAAACAATGCAGTAACAAACATTAGCCTGTTTAATTTAATTTAATTTTCCTTCCCATCTTTATTTTAGACACCTTCCGATTGTTTTATTAAAATTTAAGTATTCAATACATGTTAAAAATATATATAATTGAAAGAGTTTTACCCATCTGAAGATTTACAAGTTTTACCATTTCTGAACGGATAAAAATTTGGAAGTTCACTAATTGAATGTATAAAAGTACTATTATTTAAAATTTTTACTGATTTGTTTCATTATATTCTTCTTGTAAGCCCATGTTTCCCTCAACAGAGATTTAGGCGCTCTCCCCCTACAAGGAAGAATTTGAACCATACTAATTTTGTAACTCCGCCATGGCCGGTCCCAAGCCCGGATGAGAAAGGAGGAAGGGGAGGAGTAACAACCTCGTTAAAAAACCAGGGTTCAGTTGGCTCCGACTGATTGTACTCTGTAAGGACCCCTAGCCAGGGTTACGGTGAAGACCTCAACGGCAGATTCGGCGCAGAAGGAGTCCTTCATCACGGCGGATCTGGCGGAAATGGCAACCCTCTAGATGGGGTTAGTACATCCAGGAGCTGGACCTAAAACTTCGAGGTGGCAGCCCCACCAATGGTCTACTCTGCATAGCGTTGGTACCGCGATCAGAGGAAAACATATTACTCGTATTCTTCACAATGGAAACTCGGACGGACTTAACCAAAGACGACCTCAGCGTATAATTATGGACAAACGATTTGGTATAAAGGATCGGATTAAAGTGGGAACTTGGAATGTCAGAGGACTAAACACGAAAGAAGAAGAACTAATCAGAGAACTAAATAATCAAAATATTGATATAGCAATACTTACTGAAACAAAAAAGAAGTTGAAAGGAACAAAAGATATTGGTAATTACGTATATACTAATATACAGTGGAGTATCTCAAGATAGAAGAGCTTGCACTGGTGTAGCTATACTAATTAATAGGAAATGGAGATAAAAAATAATAAGCTACAAATATGGGAATGAGAGAATAATAACAGTAAGGTTGAAAATAGATCGGAATTACTTAAACATTATAGGAGTGTATGCACCAGAAGAAGGGAAAATTGAATACACTGTTATTTTCTATGATAAATTACAACAAGAAATAAATGGTATTAAAAAACAGAAAGGATCATCTTAGGAGACGACTTAAACGCCAGAGTTGGTAATCTCCCAATCCCAGGAATAGTAGGTATATTTGGAGAAGATGTAATAAATAGAAACGGGGAAGAACTTCGACAATTTGCTACCTATAATAAACTAAAAATCACGAATACTTTCTATAGGAAAAAGGCCATACACAAGTATACATGGTGCGCTAGAAACCAAAGATCTTTAATAGATTACATAATGATTAATGATAGACTCAGGAATCAAATACAAGATGTAAGAGTATACAGAGGATGTGACATATATACAGACCACTATCTATTGGTAGCCACGATACTTATATTAGCCAAATGGAAAAAAAACCGAAAACTCAAGAAAGAATAAAAGAAGAGGTTTTTGTAGTATATTTTCTAGAAGAAGAAAATATAAGACAATTACACCAAAAAGGCTACAAGAACACTTAGAAAGAAAAGCAATTAATGATAATATAAATGAAGAGTGGGAAAATAAGAAAACATGTATTATAAATGCTGCAAATGAAGTTATAGGAAAGACGAAACTGATTCGCAACAAAAGAGGATTAAAGATATGAAATGACGAAATAGAGGAGGCTGTGCGAGACAAAAAAATAGTTTATTTAGAGTACTTACAAAAGAAAACTGAAGAATCTAGAACTATATATAAACAAAAAAGAAATCGAGCAAAACAAATAACTCAAACAGCTCATAAAGATTCCTGGGTAAGATTTATTTCCAAAAAAGAGCACGATGTACATGGCAGACAATCGCTAGCACTTAAAGTAATGAAACAATTAAATACAACAGAAAGAGATACTGCAAAACTAAATACCATTGATTTGAAGACATGGGAGAATCACTACAGATAATTATGGTGTAACGAAGAAGAATTAGTTATAAAACGCCCTTCTGAAAGTGAAAATAAATCAGAAATAGACAGAATTACTCTAAGCAAAATGAGAGAGGCATTGAAAGAAATTAAAAATAGAATAGCACCAGGTATAGATGGTATAAACAATGCACTGATAAAGTATGCAGGTTTATTTGCAGAAATAAGATTACTAAACTTAATAAACGAATGTTGGAAAACCTGTAAAATACCTGAAAATTGGAAGATAGGTGAAGTCATATCGCTCTTCAAAAAAGGAAATAGATTAGATAGTAAAAATTATAGAGGTATCATCATATTGAACTCCATTTATAAATTATATGCAAAAATAATAAATAATAGATTTAAGAAGATATCTGACACACTCTTAGAAGATGAACAAGCAGGGTTCAGAAAAGGAAGATCCTGTAGTGATAATGTGTTTATTATAAAGAGAATAATTGAAAAGAGAAGAGAATTTAACCTGCCAACATATTTGTTGTTCATTGATTTTGAAAAGGCCTTTGACAGTGTAAATAGATCTATACTATGGGATATAATGAAGGAACGAGGGTATCCACACCATCTAATAAAATCAGTCCAAGGCTTATATAAAGAAACTAAAGTAGTATTAAAAACTGATGGAAAAAGGTCACAAGAAATTTTAATAAATCAAGGAGTTAGACAAGGGAGTAGCCTATCGCCCACTCTTTTTAATATATATATATCGACGACATTACGAAACAATGGAAAATTAGAATGGACAAAGGCCTTAGATTGAACAATAACTCAAGTATTAATAACTTAATTTTCGCCCATGATTTAGTCTTACTACACCATGATGAAGATCTGTTACAATTGGCTGCTTACAAACTAAATGCAATATGTAGCGAAAATTTCAATAAGTAAAACAAAAGTAATGGCATTTTGTGGAATAAATACTCTGCGTGCAAAAATAGTAATTAGAGACGAAATTATTGAACAAGTATCCCACTTTAAATATTTAGGATGTGACATCAGCTATTGTTATGATAAAGATATTGATCACAAAACACATCAGTTTCAAAGCTATTTGTGGTACAATAAATAGAACATTGAATAATAAAGCCCATAAACAAACAAAATTAAAATTTTATAAAACAATGACGCCGTCCCTGTCCTTTTGTATGGGAGTGAATCTTGGATTACCACTACCAAACAAGAAAGTAAAATCCAAGCAGCCGAGATGAAATTTTTAAGAAGAGTAAAAGGACTGCACTAGAATGGACCAGATAAGAAACGAGGATATCCGTGAAGAACTGCAGATCTACTCCATAAAAGAAAAGATATTTAACAACAAGATACAGTGGAAAGAAACATGTAGAAAGAATGGAACAAAGTAGATTACCAAATAAAATCTTCCATTATTTTCCAAGAGGAAGAAGAGATGTCGGACGTCCTCGGAAGAGATGGTCTTAGATCTATTAGTGAAGACGGAACAGGCAACTCTTGCCTAAACCAGGAAGTGAAGAAGAAGAAGACTAATTTAGTTACACTTGTTTTCGTATAGATGTCATTTGAGTGGTCCGTGGTCAGCGTTCCGCCTCATACTGACATCTAGGATATCAAGGTAGTACTAGGACGGGAAAAGTCGGTAAATTATGCTTAGAAGCCTTTTATTTAGGCTTAAGGATCTTTTACGAGCCTGAAAATCTTCAGACTCGGGACCCACGGCTTAAAGTCCCTCCCGGAGGACTTGCTCCTTGGATTTTTCCATCGTAAAAATCCATGGACCGCGGCCGGGGTTGAACCCGCGACCCTCGGGACCAGAGGCAAGGAGCATAAGCACTAGTCCACCTCGGCCGATTGCTTTATTATATCCATAATCCTTTTTTACATAACGGTATATAAGGGTTATATTATTTAACATTATTAAGTAAATTAGCATGAAATAGCAGAACAAAATACAATTACATGCCAATATTATAACAAAGACGAACAGAGTAAAATTAAATTATAGTTGAGGATAAATACTATTTACGAAAGAAAATAAGTAATTATAACATTTTTTGTTGTTAAGAATATGAGAAAGAGGACTGGAATAGTATTTTGCATTAAAAGTCAGAAAGTTTCACGTTTGTAACGTTCAAACCACGATATTGGACAATTGAATTTGACTGCTTGCATATCATCTGCACGTTTACAAGTTGAATTTTATGATATCTTAAATTTATATAAATAAACCTGCAATTGTCCATGCCCGGTTAAAAATTGAATTAATATGAAACTGGGAACTATATTTGGGCATTTAAGTCTGTCATAGTTTACTAATATTTTAAAGTTAGATCTTTCCCAATCATGAATAATATAAAACCAGAGTTTTTTTAACGTGTTTCTTGATACCGCAGTTGGTTGCTGACTATGAGTAAATACAATGTTTAAATAAATAATAGTTTAAAGAAACTAAAACAATACGCTTCATTAGAAACCGAACTAAAAAATGAGAAAAATAATTTTAATTTCCAACACCCTAGGGATAAAATTAAAGTGACCAACAAAAAAATCATCTCTAACACATCTAGAATAAAACTGGAGTTATCTACAAAAAAAATAATGTTACCATTTAAAGTGTGGGGTGCTCTATATCAATTAATATATTTGATAATAAACAGATATTGGTAAAAGTAAAGTATCTAAGAAGAAAACGCAAAAACCATAAAAAGCACCCCACGCTTTTGATGGTAAAATTATTGTTTTTTGTAGGTAACTAGTTTTATTCTAGATGTATTGGAGATGATTTTTTTGTTGACAACTTTAATTTTATCCCAAGCGTGTTGGAACTTAAAACTATTTTTCATTTTTTAGTTCGTTTTCAAATAAAGTGTGTTGTTTTAGTTTTTTTAAACTATTACTTATTTTTTTAATGTTTAGTTCCATTGATTGTCATCAACCAGAATCCCATGAAAATTTAATTGCTCACGATATTTGTTGTTCTAGGTACGAATATAATTATGATATTAAAATTATTATTATCTAATATTATTTTAATATTTTGGAATATTTTAATATAGGTAAATAGTTACCGTTAATCATATCCTTTTCATATTTTTTGGATAAATTACAATGTGGTATGTTTAGAAAATTGTCAATAATATTTTACAGAATAGAATAAAATGTAAATATCTTTAAATTCGATAATATTGAAGTATGAGCTAATAGTAATATTCTTCTTAAAAAATCATCCGGGCCGGATTTGAACCAGCGACCTATGGATTACTGAAATTATATACCACTACAGTCCACCGCTCTACCAACTGAGCTACGAGAGGATATAATATTAACTTCTTACAACGATGGGCTGAAAAGTCGATAAGTCTGCAACCTATTTTAATATTATATATCATATATTATTTACGAAATTATTGTATTGTCTTTGGTCCTTTGCAAGTATACAAAGTTTCAAGTCGAGCCAATTTTATAGATTGGTGAAAAACATGTTGATTGATTCCGTTACATAGATAGATACAGGTCAAGCTAATATAAAGCGTGTAAAAATAAACCCACAGAAGAAAAATCAGATTACGTAAGACCACGATTAGTTGCCTCTGAAGTTTAACTGTTACAATGGATCACTAACATCCGAAAAGTCTCCAACTTTATTGTCAAATACACCATTTTTTTTCTATCCAGGATTTGTAGCAATGTTCATCTACCGTCTAGGGGACAATATGATTAGTTGCTTTATATGAAACTTTGAGAAATAAGGTTAAGAAAACTAAAATTATAGATTGACGTAATAAGTCGTACTAACAATGTGATTTCTTGTATTTTATTTATTATCAGCTAATACCCGGCGTGCACTCTAACGACTAAATAAATTAAATGTTTATTACGTTTAATTGAATAAGTAATAAGAAAAATAATTAGAAATTTATAACAATTTTTTTATTTAGATACCCCGTGCTGATTACGCGGTAATCTACGTATCCCGATCATCTTGGCATCAGTGAGCTGAAAGACAAAAATGGTTATTGTGAGTTATCCGTAAAAGAGAGATATATGCTGTCGAGGACTTTTCTGTAGATTGTTTTTACACGCTTTATATTAGCTTGACCTGTATCTATCTATCTATCTATCTATCTATTAACGGAATCTTTCAACGCGATTTTCACCCACTTAAAATCATTGGATCGACTTGAAACTTTGTATACTTGTAGAGGACCCGACAATACAATAATTTCATATTTATTTTCTAAAATCCTGACCATAATCATCAGAAAATCAAAAAAAGTATTTAGGTATCAATGTAACGGAATATTTCAACGCGATTTTCACCCACTTAGAAACATTGGATCGACTTGAAAGTTTGCATACTTGTAGAGGACCCGTGACAATACAATAATTTCATATTTATTTTGTAAAATCCTGGCCATAATCATCAGAAAAAAAAGTGTTTTTGTATCAATGTAACGGAATCTTTCAACGCGATTTTCACCCACTTAGAAATATTGGATCGACTTGAAACTTTGTATACGTGTAGAGGACCCGTGATAATATAATAATGTCATATTTTGCTTCTAAAATCCTGGCCAGAATCATCCGAAAATCAAAAAATGAAAACTGGTATAATAGGTTGCGGACTTGTCGAGTTTTTAGTCAATCGTTCTAAGAGCTCAGTTGGTAGAGCAGTGAACTCTTAGTGGTATATAATTTCAGTAATCCATAAGTCGCTGGTTCAAATCCGGCTGGGAGGGTTTTTTTATAGAAGATATTTACCTTTTCATCTTATTCTGTAAAATATTAAAAACTAAAATATAAAAAATAAATAATAGTTTTAAAAAACTAAAAGCACACGCTTTATTAGAAAACTAAAAAATGAAAAAATAATTTTAATTTCCAATACGCTTGGGATAAAATAAAGTGGTCAATAAAAAAATCATACCCAACACATATTAACTAAAACTAGAGTTATCAACAAAAAGAAAATAATTTTACCATCAAAAGCGTGGGGTGCTTTTTTATGATTTTTACATTTTCTTCTCAGAGAGCTTACTTTTACCAATATATGTTTATTATCAAATATATTAATTGATATAGAGCACCCCACGCTTTTGATGGTAAAATTATTTTCTTTTTGTTGATAACTCTAGTTTTAGTTAATATGTGTTGGGTATGATTTTTTTATTGACCACTTTATTTTATCCCAAGCGTTTTGTAAATTAAAATTATTTTTCATTTTTTAGTTTTCTAATAAAGCGTGTTCTTTTAGTTTTTTAAAACTATTATTTATTAGCTATTAAATTCCGTGTACATTAATTAGGTGTATTTGTTATGGTTTAGCCAGCGTAAACCATTTAAAGGTGCTCAGCTTCGACCCTACAGTACGTACGGTAATATTTTATATACTGGAAGGGCTCGGCTGTAAAACATGGTGACTGACTAATTCTTGAAAATTGAGTTGTAGCATGTACACTGTGATATGAGACATGCTTGAAGAATTTGGTGCATGTAGTTGTATTTACCGTTACAATACATCTGCTATCTATTGACAGATGTAAAAACTACATGCACCAAATGCTTCAAGTGGTCACATATCACAGTTTACATGCTACAACTCAATTTTCAAGAATTTGTCGGTTACCAGGTTTTACAGTCGAGCCCTATTGTTAATTGTCCCAGAACAAATCTCTAAATTGTGGGAAAAATCTTATTCAAATCGGTCAGGTAGTTTTTGAGCCCATAAAGGACAGACAAACAGACTCACGCACAGTTTATACATAAAGATGGCAGCAACCAATTCAATCGGCTTTGGATCTTCGGAATTGGCGTGAGAGATATACATTTATATTTTAAAAAATCTTAAGATAAAGCAATAACATAATTTTAGAAATGGTTCATTTACCTGTAATAGTCCGTTGTTATGGCGAAGTCGGTGGAGTTCCTACCTTCCACTCCGGCGACCCGGGTTCGATACCCTGCGGGGTAAGGGATTTTAAATCTCCACCTTGGTTCTGACTGTGTGTCGTGTTGTTGTGTTTATATGTGTGAATAAGGAAAAAAGTTAAGAACTGTATAAGAAGAATAAAAAACAGCGTGAACGAGAGAACTACAAGAAAAATAATCGTTCCATACATCCTAGATTCGTTTCTATGGCTTTTGCGTTTTTTCCACGAAATACAGGAAAATTATGAAAATGTTGAAAAACTTTGACATTTAATAATATTATGTAATTATGAATATATTTGTAAACTGCAGTCACGCCTGTACAAATAGGAGCCGGAAGTAACTAGAATGAGTCAGGGTCCAGTTCAAACATTTAACTTTCTGAGAGGAGAAAAGCAGTAAAAGTTGGTGTATTCTGGACGATGCGGGCAGCATAGCCAGCAGGCACACTACCTGTTTCCATTCTCTCATTAGAGAACAAAGCACTCGCTAAATTCGAATCCGTGTTGTGCTGTCTTGAGTGTAAAACCACCCCTACGAGCCCCTTTATTTCATCAAGTATCAGGTGTAATTGCGTCCATTAGATTACGCATAGATTCACGCAATTAAAAACTTCTTTCCTTACCTCACAGTCCTCATACACAGACACGCTGAATTTACTGATATTGAGTTTTTAATATATGTTTCAATTATTTAGCGCATTTTTAATAATTAAAATTATTGATATCGCAGAAACGAGTTTGGGGATTATCACCGAAAAGTGCAAACATTACAAAATTCCTAAAAAATAAAAAATAAAAACACACAAAATTCACAATTCTATAATGAATTATTGATGAGATAAAGTACGAGAAACAGGATAGAAATCATCTTCATGGTAGGCCGTCGGCCTGTTCCGCTCTCAGATTTTATCTTCCCATCGTCTTCTAGGACATATGGATTGGGACATGAATAGATCAGAAAGAATATTACTAGAAACATCAGAGATGAAGTTCCTCAGGTACGTTGCAGGATATACTCTAAAAGACCACATTCCTAGTGAAACAATTAGGCAAGAACTCAACAGTTTAAATCTAAATGAAAAAATACAAAACTATAAAAAAATGGCATGAATATATTTTAAGAATGGACTCTTGTAGGCTAACAAAACAGGCACTATTGTACCGACCTCAAGGCTATAAGAGATGTGGGACGTCCTAGGATAGAAATCAAAATATAAATAATATAAATTCACATAAATATAATCTAAAAATCGCATAAAATGGCTGCTCCAGGGATAAAAAGAATACCAATTTTAACTAAATGTAGCGAACAACCACAAATCTCAATCTGACTATCCAAATGTACCGAAACGGAAAGGAATTACTGTTTTTAGTCTAGATTTAAGTAAAATTTGAATTCATTTTACGCCTATTAATAATATTGTTCCCCAGAAATTATGTATAATTTATATTCTGCTTCTTCATAATTTGTATGATTTTCATTCTGTTTATTTCCAAAATCACTCCTTGGAGGAAAAATATTGGATGTGCGTCCACTGACTATCCATCTCTTGGCTGGTCTTCCTCTTATTCTTCTCCCGTCCATTGGTCTATCTTCTTTAGCTCTTTTCTTGCAAGTCTGTTGTTTTCTTTTCTTTCTATATGATCTTTCCAATATTTATATGTCAGGTCGGTAACTAAGTACTGCTACGGTAATTTGGTATTGAATCGCTGCGTAAAGAACGATAACGTGTCGTAATTTCACGTATTTCATCTACATGTTATCGTAAATAAGAAAATCTAATCAGTCCTATTTCTTCAGCATTTGGCGCATCGACCCTTATGGTTTTACCACAGCCTACTCTACGATCGATGCTCACACAACTCTTTCTATGACTTTTTGCCTTCGTATTTTAACTCCTAATTTTCGGACGTCATGCTCAACATAATCCCTCCATCTTAATCAGGGCATTTCTCTTAGTCTCCTTCCTTTGGGATTTTTCTTAAAGATTTCTAACTGTTATATTATCTGGCACTCTCATCACATGTCCCAGCCATTCCAATCTGCGAGCTTTAATAACTGTTAAATATTAGGTGAATTATATATAGGCCTACTTCTAACTCATAATTTACTCTATTTTTCCTTATTTATTTTCGCATACGGGTCCACATATTTTAGGTAAAATGATCCAAGATTCAAATTCATACATTTAATTACCGGTACTATATAGTATGGAAATCTACGGTTTGACGTCGGAGTAAAAAAAGAGCATATTCGAACTAAAAAAGTACATACATGAACTAATCAGTAACATCCGACATAAGTTGAATTAGGCTTTCACGGCCGGATTGCTATGATGATCTTGAAGCTTTCCGGGCTGTAGGCCGTGGTCTCGAGGCTTGAAGTTCCCCGACGTTTCGCCAAAGACTACGTCTGGCATCCTCAATGGTTGTCTTGAGGATGCCAGACGCAACCTCTGGCGAAACGTCGGAGAACTTCAAGCCCAGAGACCACGGCCTATAGCCCGGAAATCTTCTTCAAGGTCATCATAATATCCGACGTAGTTTACTACCAGTTTTCCGTCCTAGTATACAGTGGTTTATATTTCCCTGTCAATATTCAATAATATATTTCATATAACTTTATTTCGGAATCTTGTACGTTACAATATACTGTATTAAATATAATTAGTATGGTACCTAACCTTCATATCGCAATTGTTTTAATCATTGTGTGTTTTCTGACGATACTAGTTGTATTTAAAATGACCAGTGTCCGGATGATTATGTAACAATTGGCAAGATTGCATTACAGATAGTATATATTATTCAACAGTTTGTGTGTGAAACCAAGACAAAAGACAGTCAGGAGTCTTAAGTCTCATACTATTTAATTGTTTGTGTGTGAAACCAAAACAAAAGACAGTCATAACTCTAACTTCCCATTATATGTTGCAATCTTACCGTTTATTACATAAAAATCCGAACTCTAAAAATGACAAAGTTGTGAAAAAGATGATTATTAACTCTTAATCAAACAATCATATTTCTGGTTATAACTATCTGATACCAATATGGATTGTGTACATTAAATCTACGTTGGAGTATTTTTAGATATCCTCAAGCATTAGTCAGATTTAATTGTAAAGTAATTGGAGTTTGGTCATGGCACATGTATACAAAGATACAGTTTCCTCGTTTTCTTTAATAAATGAGAAAGTGAAAATTTAACGAAAACAGTATTTATATATAAACATCTTCCCTAGGAATTTTACTGTTGTACCTGTAATAGGTTTGGAGCACGCCATAGCGTATTTGGTTAAGGCAATATGTATCAAGTTGGAAGGTTGAAGGTTCGAATCATGGTGGCGTCAGGATATTTAAACTGATCCACACCTTCTGGTGGTTCAATGCCCCTGGTGTCGGATTACCCTCTAAGGAAAATGAGTAACAAGCTCTTGTTCTGGTGATAGTGATTGATACATTTTATTTACTTGCTCTTCAAACTGTGTCGCAATAATATTCCATTGCATTGTGTTCCTCGTGTACCGCGAACTGAAAAAAACAAGTCTATGACATTAGTTTTGTATAATTTGCACTTTACTTTTGTGGAACTTTGCGAGGATACTCCAGGCCTCACAGCCGTAAGCAACATACATAGTTTGGATTCGGAATTCTGGGAAATATTTTTCCATATAGACTATTGTTCGCATCTGTTGAAACCAGCCCATGTTGCAAAATAGTGGATAGGTATGATCAGATAGTGATTGATACACTTTATTTACTTGTTCTTCAAACTGTGTCGCAATAATATTCAACAGCATTAGAACAAGATGCTCTGTGTTCCTCGTGTACCGCGAACTGAAAGAAAAAACAAGTCTACGACATGTTTTTTTTTGTAATTTGCACTTTATTTTTGTGGAATATTGCGAGAATACTCCAGGCCTCACAGCCGTACAGCATCATACACAATTGTTATGTAACGGGTAAGCTTGATCCGTTGAGACAATGTGTTCAGCCTGAAAAATGGATATGAGATAGCTATTGCACCACTTGATTATATAAAATATGTCTATTATTATTTTGAAACGTAAGCCTGGTGGTCCAAGTGGAGTCTGAGACCATTGATATACGATATGATATCTAAGTTTTGGTGAATACTATAGTGTGCGATTTAGTTTTATAATTTTTTATGATTCAAGAACGGATCCAATTATACATTTTTAAGGAATTTTTATAAGTTGCGTACTTTGAGATAAAATTACCTATTCTTGTGTTGAATAAAAATACATGACATGTACTGTGTGGTCTTCGAATGATGCAGTATTTGCATCCGGAATGGATGTGCAGTCTTAAACATAAATATTGTAAAGTACTGGTAAATACACTGTACCTCAAGTCATCCCGCATAATGACACACTATCCAATCTGGCACTAACAGATCAGATACCGGTAACATAAATATGACAGGAAATTATTTGCGGTTGCTAACGAGTATACAGGTGATCAGCAATTTTATTCCCAACATATTTCCTTATTTAACCCGAGTATCGCATTTTTGCACGCTTTATATTAGCTTGACATGTATCTATCTATCTATCTATCTATCTATCTATCTATCTATCTATCTATCTATCTATCTATCTATCTATCTATCTATCTATCTATCTATCTATCTATCTATCTATCTATCTATCTATCTATCTATCTATCTATCTATCTATCTATCTATCTATCTATCTATCTATCTATCTATCTATCTATCTATCTATCTATCTATCTATATATCTATCTATCTATCTATCTATTTTTCTATCTATCTATCTACCTACCTACCTACCTATGTAACGGAATCTTTCAACGCGATTTTCACCCACTTATAATCATTGGATCGACTTGAAAATTTGTATACTTGTAAAGGACCCATGACAATACAATAAGTTTATTTTTTTCTAACGTTCTGGCCAGAATCATCAGGAAATAAAAATACGTGTCTTTGTATCTATGTAACGGTATCTTTGAACACGATTTTCGTCAACTTAGAAATATTGGAACGACTTGAAACTTTGTATACTTTTAAAGGACCCGTGACAATACAATAATTCCATATTTTGTTTCTAAAATCCTGGCCGGAATCATCAGAAAATAAAAAAAAATTAAAACTGGTATAATAGGTTGCGGACTTGTCGACGTTCCAGTCAATCGTTGTAAGAGCTCAGTTGGTAGAGCGGTAGACTGTAGTGATATATAATTTAAGTAATCCATAGGTCACTGGATAAACTCCGGCGGGAGGATTTTTTTACAAGAGTATTATTTTAGCTCACACTACAATAGTATCAAATTTAAAGATATTTACATTTTTATCTTATTTTGTAAAATATTAAAACTAAAAAATAAAAATAAATAATAGTTTTAAAAAACTAAAACAACACGCTTTATTAGAAAACCGAACTAAAAAATAAAAACAATTTTAATTTCCAACACGCTTGGGATAAAATTAAAGTGGTCAACAAAAAAATCATCTCCAACACATATAGAATAAAATTCGAGTTATCAACAAAAAGAAAATAATTTTACCATCAAAAGCGTGGGGTGATTTTTATGATTTTTAGATTTTCTTCTTAGAGACTTTACTTTTACCAATATCTGTTTATTATCAAATATATTAATTGATATAGAGCACACCATGCTTTTGATGGTAAAATTATTTTCATTTTGTTGATAACTATATTTTTTTTCTATATGTGTTGGAGATAATTTTTTGTTGACCACTTTAATTTTATCCCAAGCGCGTTGGAAATTAATATCTTCATTTTTTGTTAGGTTTTCTAATAAAGCGTGTCGTTTTAGTTTTTTTAAAACTATTATTTATTGTCCAGATATATACACACGTATTAATATTGACAAAAGTTCGAGTAACTATGTAATTGTCAATTTGCGGACCCATGTTGTACTACCCTTTTTTTCTTCTCTCAATGTTAGCAATTTATTCTAAAAATTTGCCCTTGACTTTTGGTATATAACTAACTCACTGGCACTATCGATATATATATATATATGTTATATTGCAGATTTTCGCGGATATAAGTATGAATAAGAACGTTTTCTTGGGTTTTCCGCGTCTTGGATTCAAGTTCGGCCCTTGGCCACTGACTCCGACGTTTCGGCATGATCCCACATGTCATTATCAAGGAATGATAAGTTCGAGTCACAGGTTTAGGTATTATATAATTAAACAAATAGAGTTTTCGCTGTGGTCCGTTTCAGAAGACGTACACCTATCCAAGGTTGTTCTTATGTAGTTAAACATTAATAAGAACAACCTTGGATGGGTGTACGTCTTCGGAAACGGACCACAGCGAAAACTCTATTTGTTTAATTATATAATACCTAAACCTGTGACTCGAACTTATCATTCCTTGATAATGGCATGTGGGATCATGCCGAAACGTCGGAGTCAGTGGCCAGGGGCCGAACTTGAATCCAAGACGCGTAAAACCCAAGAAAACTTTCTTATTCATATATATATAGTCCACCGCTGTGGTCTCGAGGTAGCGTGCTGCCTTGTCACGCAGCGGGCCCGGGTTCGATTCCCGGTAGGGACAGGCTCCTGTGTGAGGTTTATTCGGGGATTTTCCTCACCTGTAAGACAAATGTCAGGAAGTTTAGGGACCAACAGTCCCCGAAAATCATTCGGCCATCATCAACTTCCTTATCATTATCATCATTATCCTTCACCGGTGTGGAAAGCAACGGGAAGCTACCACACTTATAATTCCCTAGTAAAGCTGCAAAGCATAGCATTAAAATGCTATGATTGCAGTGAAAGACCTGCCCTCGCACAGAATTACTATGGGTGGATATAAAACTATATATATATATATATATATATATATATATATATATATATATATATATATATATAACACATTAATTAACTCACTGGCTCTATTGATCCCTAGGTTCATGGCCGCGTACGTAAGCTCTCCATACATCGCTATCCTTATCTAATACTTTCCAATCATTCCCTGTATAATATACGTCCCCAAATCAAAGTTAATGCTTTTCCCCACCTCATTCTTGGTCTACCAACTGGGCATTTTCCCTCTTGTTTTCCTATAAGAAGATTCCATGCACGTCTTTCATTTGCCATTCGCGCCACATGTCCTGCACATCGCAGTCTACGAGACTTAACTGTTCTTATTATATTTTGTTTCCTATATAGTTCACTGTTATGTAGTCTTCTCCATTCACCTGTCTGTTCATCTCTCTTGGGTCCAAAATGTTCGTAAGAACTTTATTCTCAAATACTTGTAATCTCCTTTCCTCCTTAAAGTAAGAGTCCCTGTTTCACACCCATATAATATAACTGGTAGAATAATAGTTTTATATATTTTCAGTTTAACGTTATTTGAAGGGAGTTGGGACGTCAAGAGTTTCTGTAATGCATAGTAGCACGACGCGTTTCCAGAATTTGAGCCTTTTGTTATATATATATATATATAAATATATATATGTATTATATGCCTTTCATTTTTCTCATCGAAACCAAATTTTGCACATAGCAATTAAATAAATAAGTTGGAGCTCCTTAATCAGCAAAATCGGAACATTACTTGTAATAGTTGACCGGAAACGAAAATTTAAAAATCACTTTAGTGGGCGCAATTTTCGATGCTTCACAACGAAACTAAGTATATCAATACAGTGAATCGAGGAACATATTTTTAATAAATCATCAATATCAGTCCATTCTTAAGTAGTGGTAATCACTTGAAGCCCGTTTTTAAATTTGACACCAGTAATATTTGGTTCATGCAATGTTTACCACAGTGTTAATTAACTCTTAAATTAGCATTTCGTCCCATACGATATATTAATTTCATGCATTTAATATTTTAATAATGTATCTGAAAAATGATTCGGCAGATATTATTAATATTGGTGACAAATTATATAACTGTATGCACATGTCATTATGCACAGTTATGGAAGATTTGTTCCCACATCAGTTCGGCACTTTTAAATAAGATAAATTGAGTTTCTGGCGAACTTTTATTAAACAGTATGAATATCGATTAATAGTAATTTAATATAACATATTATGTATATAACCAATAGATAAATATATTATGAGCATATTCATTAGGCCTACTTTTCCTTTTATTTTTCCTTATGACTTACCGTTATGTGCTGTGCTGAACGACCGGCTGTATGGGTACTGTTTCAGTGATTCCCGGAGTTGGGTGAACGTATTAGGATATAAATACCATCTTTCTTGTAAGCCCATGTTTTCCCTTAAGATAGATTTAGGCGCTCCCCCTACATGTTTTGAAATCGTATAGTATTTATTCGGCCGCGGTGGACTAGTGGTTATGCTCCTTGCCTCTGGCCCCGAGAGTCGCAGGTTCAAACCCGGCCGGTATGGATTTTTTTGGATGGAAAAATCCAAGGAGAAAATCCTCCGGGAGGGACTTTAAGCCGTGGGTCCCGCGTCTGAAGAATTTCTGGCTCGTAAAAGATCCTTAAGCCTGAATGAAAAGGCCTCTAAACAAAATGTACCGAATTTTCCCGTCCTAGTACTATCTTGGTTTCCTAGATGTCAGTATGAGGCGGAACGCTAACCACGGACCACTCAAATGACATCTGTACGAAAACAAGTATAACTAAATTAGTATAGTTCAATATCTTCCCTGTAGGGAACCATACTAATTTAGTTATACTTGTTTTCATACAGCTGTCATTTAAGTGGTCCGTGGTTAGCGTTCCGCCTCATACTGACATCTAGGAAACCAGGATACTATTAGGACGGGAAAGTTCGGTAAATTTTATTTAGAGGCCTTTTCATTCAGGCTTAAGGATCTTTTACGAGCCAGAAAATCTTCAGACGGATCTTTTACGAGCCAGAAAATCTTCAGACGCAGGACCCACGGCTTAAAGTCCCTGCCGGAGGATATCTCCTTGAATTTTTCCATCCAAAAAAATCCATACCAACCGGGTTTGAACCCGCGACCCTCGGGACCAGAGGCAAGGAGCATAACCACTAGTCCACCGCGGCCGAATAAATACCATACGTTTTCAAAACATGCTACTTACATTATTGAAAATGGTAAGACTCAGGTGGCGGTTTCAAGTCTAATGTTTGGGATACGATTTCTCCCTACGTTTATATTAGTAACCATACCTGATTTGTTTCGATTCATTCCCTCCCTTACAGCGAATTGTTCAATACAGCATATAACAGAAATGGATCGGCATTGTCTACTGCATCATTTACGTTTTTTCGTTTATGTACTAGTTTTAAGTACCATTGACAGTTTTTTTAACTATTACTGTTATTACAATTATTAGTGTTATATTGAGAAAAAATAGTTCGGAACAAATTTTATAATAATTTTTGTAGTTGTGTTTTAATGTAACATATTTCCATTCTGGTTCAGTGGAATATTAGGCCTTAATTCTATGAATCTAATATATCTAGCATATATGATAGGACCATATTTATGACTAAAACACGCGTTCCAAATTCTGGTCTCACTGCAACCGCATAGTATAAAGGAAATGTTCCTGATTCCTCAATACCTTCTTCTTGCCATCTAACTTCCTATTAGGCAACTATATTCGATGCTGATGTATGTAACACCCGTGTTAACGTTTACAGTGCCTACTACTTTATTATCTCCTTACGTTCCATATGCCTATGTTAGAGTCTTTACCATAGATTCCCTGAAGTAGTCCCCGCACGGAGACCATTACCTCCGGAAAATTATACCCGAGTGGAAAATATGTCCGCATTTCTTGATGATTATATGTTTACATTGAATGTTCATAACTATTTCCATTAAAGTACTTGTTCGTCTGGCTTATCGTCTTAGACTTGCCTGGAATGGGTAAACCTTTCGGCAACAATAGTACTACTTACATAGTTTTCGGAGTCATATAAGCACGTAAGCTACGCGTCCACGATTAGATAAAGATACCCTTGGAGGGGGAACAAAATTACCTCCTTTTTTCGACATTTAATAATAATGATAATAATGATTTATTTTAGCTGGCAGAGTTAAGGCCATAAGGCCTTCTCTTCCACTCAACCAGCGAATAGTAAAAGTATACAAAAATTACGTACATATTACAATTTTAAGATATTAAAATACAGACTAAACAAAATACAATGATGACGGATCTAATACTAGCTAATGCTAACAAAAACATAGAATATAATAAAATTAAAATGATATAAAATAAAGTAAGTAGCTTCCTACATAATTATTAATAGAATGCTCTATATAGTTGTTATGTAGTTAATGTTTTCATTGTGTCGAACTTAAGATATCAGTTAATTTGGATTTAAATAATGATAGCGATTGACAGTCCCTGACATGACTGGGAAGTGAGTTCCATGCTCTAGCCATAGATATTGTGTAAGATTCAGAGTACAGACAGGTCCTGTGTTGTGGTATCAAAAGTAAAGAAGAGTCTTGTGATCTTGTTCCTAAATTGTGATGAGCCGATAAATGTTGAAAACGTGTTGTTAAATAAGTTTGTAAATATGTGTGCAGAATTTGGAATAGTAAGGTATGTGAATGTAAAGTTCTTCTGTCATTTAGGCGTAGCCATGATAAGGCCTGAAATGAAGGAGACACGTGGTCATAACGACGGAGATTGAATATAAATCGAATGCACGCATTATGAGCACGCTGTAGTCTGTCAGATAGATCAGTTGTAAGATTAGTCAGTAATATGTCGCAGTAGTCGAAGTGTGGCATTATAAGAGTCTGTACAAGTATTTGATTTAATTTTGTAGGAAGGAAGTTTTTAAAACTATTTAGGGAGTGAAGAATTGAGAACACTTTCTTGCAGGTATTATTCACCTGGATTTTCCAGTCTAGGTGTTGGTCCATATAGATACCCAGATTTTTTACTACTGAGCTGTAGGGGATATTTTTGTCATTTAGGAGAATGGTAGGGATATTTTCGTAATTTATAATGCTTTGGATTCGCCGATGTCCTATAATTATGCACTGTGTCTTGTCAGTATTTAGATTAAGTCCATGTTTCTTCGGCCATTGGGAAATTGAGTCTAGGTCACTATTTAATTTGTCTAGTGTGTCATGTACATCGTCAGGATGGGAGTGAATGTAAATTTGCAAATCGTCAGCGTATAGGTGATATCGACAATAGGTAAGTCTAGTGGATATATCGTTAACATAGATAGAGAACAGAAGTGGTCCTAACACTGAACCTTGTTGGACGCCACCCTTCAGTGATAGCCAGGATGAGGAAAGTTCTGCATTGGATACACATTGCTGGCGACCATTAAGATAGGATCCAACCCAGTTAACAGCATTGTCCGAAAGATTCAGAGCGCGTAATTTTGCTATTAATATGTCAGTGTCAACAGTGTCGAAAGCTTTGCTGAAGTCCAAGAGTGTAAATATTGTCATGTGGCCACTGTCCATTGCTTCACGCGTATCTTCGGTAACTTTAAGAAGTGCGGTTGCCGTACTATGGCCTGTCCTAAAACCTGATTGGTATGGGTCGAGTATGTTATGAGTGTTAAGGTAATCAGTTAATTGTTCATGAACAATGCGCTCCAAGGCCTTAGATAGGACTGGGAGGATGCTGATTGGTCTAAAGTCGTTTGGTGTTACAGGTAATTTAATTTTAGGGATTGGTCTGACTATAGCTTTTTTCCAGAGTTCGGGGTAAGTTGAGGTCATAATTGAGGCATTGAATATATGGGTTACAGTTGGGAGTATGACATGGAGTATTTTCTTTAAAAAGTCGATACTTATAATGTCTATACCTTGTGTTTTAGTTCTAATGCGGTCCAGGATAGTTTAACGTCGAATGGCATTATATAGGAAAAGAAGAACTTTTCTCGGGAAGGAGTAGGTGTGGATAGGAGCTCATCTATAGTTTGTTGTTTGGTCGTAGTGTTTATGTTAAGTGTGGCATATGATGTGAAATGTTGGTTTAGATCGTCCAGTGATATGTTAATGCTCTCTCCTTTGGTTGTCGGCTGCCGTAGACCCATTGATCTAATACGTTTCCACTTATCACTTGCATTTGTGTTTGGATCAATGAGACTATGAGCATACCGCAACTTAGCGTTCCTAATGTTTTGATTCGTTTTGTTTCTTAATGTCTTATATTGTCTTAAGTTAGCGTCACTTTTGTCCCGTCTATATTTTCGAAAAGCAGCATCCCTCTCAGCCATCAGTAGTCGAATTTCGTGGGACAATCCAGGGAGCTGGGGATTTAGTAATTCGTCTAGTCTTCAAGGGGGCATGTTTGTCGTAAAGTTCGAATATCATATTGTTAAATTTAAGCAATTTTCGTCAATTGTGAATAGGGTCCAAATATCATGCCACGGCATGTCGATAGCGTCTGCAATTAGAGCTTGCTGGTTAATATTTTTTAAATTTCGATACGTTAATAATTTAGGACGAGTCCTAGGACACTGGAGAGAGTATTCGATATATATGACGTCATGGGCTGATATGCCGGGGGCAGATATTTGTCCGTAGTTTATAATTTTCTGTGAATTTGTCGTGGCTATGATGTCTATTAATGTATCAGTCGTCGATGTGTGATGAGTTGGTTGTAAAGGCAAGACATACATATTGCATGCGTGAAATAATGCCAGTAGTTCTGATGATGAAGATGAGGAAGAAAGTAAGTTAGAGTTAAAGTCGCCCATTACTATAACATGCTGATAATGCGGCAGTAAACTTAATAAGGGTTTTTCTATGTCACTAAGATACTCTACTTTCGGAGGTTTGTACACCACACACAGGAGACATCTCTGTAAACTAGCTGAAATTTCAATGAAGAGGAATTCTGGTCGTGCATTGTAATCAGGGGAGGAGTGAAGAATGACTTTGGGCTCTAAGTTCGATTTGATATACATCGCAACTCCCCCACCTCTTTTCCCTAGTCTATCATTGCGACAGAGGGTATACCCGTCAATATCAACAAGTGAGGAGTGAAGGGAAGGTTTAAGCCAGGACTCAGATATTAAGATCGCATGCAGAGAAATCTCGGAAAATAAATGTCGAATTTCATGAATGTGAGTCAGAATGCTTTGAGCATTAATATGGGCGATTTTAAGAGTAGTTGAACGAGGAGAAAAACGTTCTTTTAGCAGGTAGGCAGTGGTGGGGTGAGAAGAATGTGAGGATTCATTGGCATTGTCATTTGAAGAAAGGGTAGGAATTTGCCTGGGGGATGGTCGTGTTGAAAGCAGGTCAGAGACTTCAAATATTTGACTAAAACTTGGAAGATCAATTGTACCAACTTTTACAAATAATGAAAATTTTAACTGAATTAACACACTATTAGGAGCAGAGAAAAATAAATATTAGTAATAATAAAATCAATTGGACTATTCTAAGAAAATAAAGTAAATGTTAACCTAATTAGCCTAGAGAAATTGCTATAGCTTAATTATTAATTTAAGAATTATTGAAAAAAAAAAGTTGATATATATTAAAAATAAGATATAGAATAATTAAATAGTTTTTAAATTATATGTTATAAAAAAAACATGCCCTATAATACGCTAAAGGCTTAAATTAACACAGGTCACTAGCACTGGTGATACGCTTCTTTGATTCACCAACCTTAGCGAATATAACACCGTCCAATGTCCAGACATTGCGTACACCAAACTTATCAATAGTGTCTTTCAATAGTTGGTGGCGCATTCTTGTCAAGTCTTCTCGGATTGTTATACCCGATCCCTTGAGTTGTTTCTTATTTATGAACATCTCTCTTCTTTTGCGGTAACTAGTAAATTTTATAATAATAGGGCGCGGCCTATCTTCTCTTCGTACACCAACACGATGGCTCCTGTCAATGTCAGTAATATTGAGATCAACACCGATTTTCTGGGCTATTTCCATTGACTTAATGTCAGTGTCCTCCCCGGCCACTTCTTCAACCCCGAAAACACGTAAACACTGTCGTCTCTGATATTGCTCCAAGTCATCCACTTTTGATTTGTCAGGTTCTAACGAATAAAATATATAATATGATAATATTGCCAGTAGTACCTTATGAATGAAAAAAAAAATAATATTTGTTTGCGCGATACTGCGTTTTGCCGTATTTACAGCAATGGCGATCATGATTGAAAGTTCAAATTCCTATATTTCGGAGTGTCCAACCTAAATAACCATACTGTAATAAAAATAACTATAGGGCCTACTGTAATATTATATATTACAAACACGCGTGTGGAAAGTAAAACCACTGACCTCTATGCATACTATATACAATGTACATACAAAAAAATATCCAAAAACATAGTGTTAATATGCATTATACGAAACACATCACTGCATTTTAAATAAAGTGAACTTTATTTGAAACAATATAAAACAATAAAAATATACTTGCCACCATTTTTATCACTAAATTGGTCTCACGGCCTCATGTTGTTTCAACTAATAAACATTGCCCACACTGTTAACGATAGTCACTTGTTTATAATAAACGCAAATATTTCTAACAAAGATGTCTTTATTTTACTATTATTTAATATTTTTGAAACACCATCGCTCAAAAAATAATGTACAACGCATATTTGGGAAGTATTTTACAGAATCGAGGAAAATATTTTCCTCGATCCTGTAAAAACCACGTCCAACCTCGCATCGTAATACACTATTACAAAGAAGGGGAGAAATCGGGCTAAAATATTCCAAAACAAAATGCTCTTCATATCACTAAGAACCTTGCATATAGAATGGAACAAACTTATCTATGAAGAACTCTAACCATTTATGTCGCTCTTTCAATATTTCCAGGATTATTAAGTCTACGTGATAGAGATGTGCAGGACATGTATCCCGAATATGCAAAAGAACAAAGACTTTCAAAATGTTTATTTGCAAACCCTCGGAGAAAACGTAAGTTGGGAAATTCTAGAAGTAGGTGGGAGGATAATACTCAGGCGAATCTTATTAATGTCGATATCAGAGATATGAACTAGATCCTGCCGGCTTAAATGGAGACAAGTGAATAGCGTTAGTAAATTCACCATATGAATTGCTTCATAATACATATATTTACTTCACACTAATTCATCTAAACTCTAAGCAATTTTTATGAACTGGTTTACAACAAATATGTCCATCTCACCCTCAAGCGTCATACGACTTAACAGCACTACTGAAAATCTGAAGAATGGTCGTTATGTAATGGAATGTGTGTGTGACTCGACTATTGAAGCCGACTAAATCAACGAGGAATCACGTCGAAAACCACTGACGTAGATATAATTACTTGGAAAAAATCTACATTTGCTTTTGATATGAGTGGTCCTGCTAGGACCAGTGAGTAACACTAAACAATTGTGGCTGGAAGTAAATAAATATCCATCCATCCATCCATCCATAGTAATTCTGTCCGATGGCAGGTCCTTCACTGCAACCATAGCATTTTCATGCCATGCTTGCAGCTTTACTACGGAATTGTAGGTGTGGTAGCTTCCCGTTGCTTTCCAGTAAGTAAATATCAATAAAACGAAATATATGGTCACACATGAAAATACATTATATAATGGAAATGGACAGCTAATGAATGACAAATGAGGGGAATTTTAAGGAGTGGCTGAATTTAAATACCTAGGAACAATAATCACAAATAGGAATGATATGCACAAAGAAATTAAACTTATACTCAATTCTGAAAATGCGTGTTATTATGCATTATATAGACTCTTGACGCCCGAACTCCTTTCAAAAAACGTTAAACTCAATACATGTAAAACTATTATTCTACCAGTTATGTTATATGGATGCGAAACATGGACTCTTATTTCAAGGAAGGAAATGAGATTACGAGTATTTAAGAATAAAGTACTTAGGAAACTTTTTGGACCGAAGAGAGATGAACAGACAGGTGAATGGAGAGAAGACTACATAACAATGAACTACATAGTCATTATAGGAAGCCAGATATAATAGGAACAGTTAGGTTTCGTAAACTGCGATGGGCAGGACATGTGGCACAACATGAGAATGAAAAACACGGATGGAAGCTTCTTGTAGGAAAACCATAGGGAAAACGCCCAGTTGGTAGACCAAGAATAAGGTGGGATAATAAAATGAAATATGAATTGAGGAAAGCAGATTATGCAGGAAATGATTGGAAAACAATAGCTCATGATATGGGTGTATGGAGAACTTATGTCCGCGTGCCCATGAACCTACGGGTTCAATAGTGACAGTGAGTAAGTTAGTCCTGCTAGGTCTGCCATAGTAATTGCACAATCAATTTATTTTTAAAATATCTTAATCATAAAGGAATATTCGAGCATATTCACTCTCTCCATTTACTTGCATAAAGAAGGCCTGACATATATATTTTTTAAATTTACCCAGTAGATGAGGAACGTATAAATGCTCCTAATGCAATGTAAGAAAATATGACATGGTTACCTCAATTTTTTAATGTAGTTTAGAGCAAATTAATTTGTAATAGCATTGTTTATGGTTTATTCATCAAATATTCGTATTTTACATTTTTTAATTTGAAAATTTAAATAATTTCATTTTTATGCAGTGACTGTAACTAATATAATTATTTTAGTAATTGGCAAAACAAAAACAAGTAAAACGAAAAACAAAGTAAATACAATCAATTCAAAACTAATAACAAATACAAAGAGTTCGAAGCTAGGAATAAAATAAATACATAACGTTTTATTATTTATAGCTACTGTCTGCTACTGTATTTTATTTCAATATGAATTCCAATAGTGTCTGACTGAATTCAAACACAAAAATATAATAATAGCATGAAAAATAATTTCCATTACAGTTTTCAACTCTGAGATTTTGTGATAATTTTTCATAATTTTTATGACTCATGAGTAACTTTTGTAATTCCTGGCGGATCTGCAGGGGTATTCCATTCCCCATCAAGTCATTTCATCTCCAATCAATAAAATTATATCACCCTTCACCTCATTCAATATTAGGCAAAAAATAGTCTAGTTTAGTAAACCACAGGTGTTTAAAATATGTGTTTGTGGTGATATAATGGGGCACTCACGTACTTTCTCATGAGTCCGAGCCTGTGTATCAGCTTAGGTATAATACAGCCTAAGGAAGGGTCGTGGTCCCTCTTTAAAACCTTAGGTCCAGCCAAAATAAATGACTGTAAGAAGTGTGTATGCGAATGCTTGATGTCTATTGAACCAAGAATATGAAAACAGACTACATAACACCACAGAATACATTTCATCCCATTATTCCATAAAACGAAGAAGGGTAATGCAATGAACAAAAATTAAGTTGCCGTATTAGGATCCTAAAAAACCCCAAAACTATGTATGCTAACCTAATCTAATTCACAAATTGTACTTCGGACGTACATTGAACTCTAGCTCTGTAGAACACTATCACTCCCTCCCTCTATTTATCTCTCCATCTATCTATTTATCTCTCCATATATCTATGTCTCCATCTATCTATCTCTCCATCTATATATCTCTCCATCTATCTATCTCTCCACCTATCTATATCTCCATCTCTCTATATCTCCATCCCTCTATATATCTATCGATCTATCTCTCCATTTCTCTATCTATATCTCCATCTCTCTACCTATCTCTCCATTTCTCTATCTATCTATCTCTCCATCCCTCTATTTATCTCTCCTCTCCAAAATATGTTAACACTAAAAATCATGTTTTCCAAATTAGTTCTCCTCTGTGACTCCAAAGCAGCTATACAGGCAATTTGCTGGCCAAAACGGTTTGATTGCAAAGAATGTTATGACATTACTGACCTCCAAATTGTAGTAAAGAAGTTGTCCCCCAATAGCTACCCTCCCACTGTGGGATTGCCTGAAATGAAACAGCCGATCTCCTCGCCAAAAAAAGGATCTCGCATTGAACAAATGCCTAAATCCAAACTAACACCTTACTCCTGAGTGAAACGCCACATAAATTTAAAACCCAAAATTATGAATGACAATAGACTTCAAACCGTGGCCAGTAACAAAAAATGGGAATGCCTAATAAAACATACTGATATACCGAACATACCAAGAAAACCAGAAGTAGCACATTTTAGGATGAGAACGGGCCACGACTGCCTGGCAAAACATCTTCACAAAATCAATGTTCTGCCTTTACCGAAATGCATTTTATGCAATTACCCAGATGAAGAAATGGCCGAAGGTCATCTGAACAACTGTATCGCTGTCAAACATGAAGATTCTAAGACCTCAAAATATAGGAGACTTCAGTGTTAGATGCAGCACATTAGACAACAACAACAACAACAACTATTTATCCCTCCATATATATATATATATATATATATATATATATATATATCCATCTAGTTATCTTACTTACTTACTTACTCACTGGCACTATCGAACCCGTAAGTTCATGGCCGCGCGGACATAGTTATCTCACCATCTATCTATCTATCCCTCCACCTATCCATCTATCCCTCCATCTATCTCTCTATCTATCCCTCCACTTTTCATCTACCTAAAGTGTACAAAGACTAACTTAACCTCTAATTTCCCGTGAGACAGCTATCTGTGGTAGGCACTAATATCGTCTTGTTTACTGTCTACGTATTAGCAATACAATCTGTTCTCTATTTTCTTCATGTCACAACAATAATAACTTTGTTCAACTCGGAGATACGGACTTTTTTTGAAATTCAATTCTATATGCCTATGTCAAACTTCAGTTCATTAATTTGTATGATTATCCATGAATATTAAACGCGTGTTATATTTTCTAACAGGCATGCAGTACTATTAAAAATTATGTGTCACATTATTTTGAATGCACATTATGCCTTTTCTCTGGTGTGGAACTTACAATTATATTGAAAAAACGGGAGAATAATAAAAATATTATATAAACATACATTGATATTTGAGTATAGAATTTGAATATAGCCTAGTATAATTACAAACAGGAATGAGGTGCTAAAGAAATTAAACATAGGTTCAATTCTGGAAATGTGTGCTATTACGCTTTACAGAGACTGTGGTTCATAAGTAATGTTATGAGTGATTTCCAATTTATCTAGATGATTTTGGAAATCGAGAGTGGTATTTGTTACGACCATTTAATGAATAAAATTAAGCTGTTTACTCACAAATCATTATTTAAATATAATTATTTAAAAATATTTATATTTAATGTAAACGGCGATGTTTAAAAATAAATCAGAAATGTTCGATTATGTTTAATTTGTTCACCACTGCAACTTGATCATACTATTTATTGCCAAATAGAATCGCAATATTGTAAGAATGCACCCTAGTGGAGAAAAAATTAAACACATCAAACTGTATACTATAACCGATATTATAGGTTATTAACTCATTTTTCGGAAACAACTCAGTAAAATCAGTATTTAAAAACACAATTATCTAACACACAATTATCAAATGTGTAGGTTGAAGGATCTGTTCATTATTTGATGTATTCAACGCATTTGTTGGAGAGTCAGTCACTATATACCACTTTGGCAAGCAGGGTACATACTTCAATTTTTATTTCTAATGTCAAGTATTACGTGGAATCCGCCAGGAATACGTTTACGTAGCTCACTAAATAGTTCAAATTTCAATATTTATTATATTATTTGTGTACTCCATTGGCAAATTAAGAATTTTAGACATTGTCTTCAATTAGGTCACAAGTATAAGTTACGCGATGTCAAAAAGTAACTAATTTCCTATATTAGGATTATTTCATAGAAAAACGTGTACATTAAAATTGTACTGTTCAATGTGGTAAGTAGTAATAGGACTTTATTATATTACAAGTAAGATATATAGAATGTTATTTTCAAATATGGGTCGCACGGGCAGTAAGCCGTACGAGCTGTTGACAGTCAATTGCAATAAAGTAATATTTGGTAATAAGCCGTACGTGCTGTTGACAGTCCGTTGCAATAAAGTAATAATTGGTAATAAGCCGTACGTGCTGTTCACAGTCCGTTGCAAAAATGTAATATTTGGTAATAAGCTGTACGTGCTGTTGACAGTCCGTTGCAATAAAGTAATATTTGGTAATAAGCCGTACGTGCTGTTGACAGTCTGTTGCAATAAAGTAATATTTGGTAATAAGCCGTACGTGCTGTTGACAGTCTGTTGCAATAAAGTAATATTTGGTAATAAGCCGTACGTGCTGTTGACAGTCCATTGCAATAATGTAATATTTGGTAATAGTATGAAGAAAAAACAAAAGAAAACAATAATATTACAATTATATAAAGAAAACACAATAATATTACAATTATATAATAATACAATAACAATATACATTAATTATGTAAAATTATTAATAATTAATGTATTGTATTTTGATAACATGTATTTATTCATGAATGAGTGTTGTTCTTGTTTTCCGCGTTTGTACAGCGTTGTATCTATATCATGCTGCGAAATTATTTCTTTTGAATGTAAGGATTTATCTATTGTGCTGTTGTATTTTTCATAGCCGATATTAACCTGCGTGTCTTGACAAATACGCTACTTCTGCATTATCTCAATTTAACCTCTCAAATTAAATGCACTTTTTACATGCCCCACTCCATCCGGGCCCAACAGTGGTACGAAAAGTCGTCAGAGGGATTTTAAACTGTGGGTTACACATACGTTTTGACCACCCAAGAACATGGAGGCCTCCCCTAAAGAGTCATCAGCACAATTTCAAGGCCATCTCTGAGACATCAAACCGCAATTAAAGCGAAGCACAGCATTCCCACAAACACTCATATTAAACTTCTTCTTCTTCTCCTAATTCATGAAATTAGGCTTTTGACCTGTTTTCACATCAAGTGGGATTTAATGAATCTTCCCATCTAGTAAATGGGTGTCCAACACTTCTGTGTCATATTGGTTTGTAATTTAATAACAGCTGGGAATTCGAGCTGTAGGCATTCTTTTAATATGTTCATACCAGTTATTTGTCACACTGCCAGTTCTATTAGTCAAATTAAAAACATTTATTTATTTTCTAATATCTTTATTTCTCTCTGTGTCCAAAATTGTCACACCTTCTACTGAAAACAAGAACTTCGTTTCTGCAGTTTCTATTTTTCTTCTCTCTGAACTGTTAAGAGTCCAATTTGCACTTGCATATATTGAGACAGGCACTGCCATAATTTTGTAAAATTTTAATTGTGTTCTCCTCAAGATTTATTTTGCTGTGTCCGTTTTATAGTGCCACATATTCCATAAAATGGATTTAATTTAATATCAATATCTTCCTTCTGGCAGTATGATACACTGCATCACATGTCGAATAATTATATCGATGGCCACATGATATTCGGGTACAGTTTGGGCGTCAAGGATTCCTAATATTTGTCTTAAAGTTGAGGAAGAAACCCCGATAATAAATCACTAAGCAGACTTTGCCCGTCTGGCAATCGGCCCCGGGCAGCGACACTATACTTAGACCATAGCGGTGGACAAGTACACTAAATGTATGAAAGATTGAGAAACGAATATTTAATTGAACATAATAATTTGTGGACACCTCTTGGAAAAGGAAAACGTGGTAGACTGAAGCCAACGTGGTTAAAGGGAATTCAAGATAACATGAAGAAGACAAATATGACAGAAGCAGACACACAAGATCGGGAAGTGTGGAAGAAAAAAATTACATATTTTGGTTGAGGATACCTGTGTAAATAATAGAAACAATCCTGAATAATAACAACAATAATTTCCAATATAAGAATTTCAATTAAAAATATATTGAAATGTTACCATTGTTTACTAACATGTTGTAAATAGATGGACATTTTTTAATAATGCAGGGTGACGAATAAAAGTTTCGCCACATAACTAGGCACATGGCGTGCTTTAAGTGTTAATTTCTTGCTTAATATGTGAAGTATATTAGGAAAATATTAACAAACATTAAGATTACTTCTAGATCTACACCATCTGACAGTAAGAGCAAATATCTTCTTTAGATATAAATTATTTCACATTTATATAAAAAGCGAGATTATCAGACTATAGAGAAAGTAAAATTTGAAAGTGGATGGGCTAATGTAACAGCAGTAATCCCAAGAGGTTGGTACTAAAATATTCACAAATCAGAGAGGATCTTTTTTCTGAGAGTTTTTGTTTTTGTGAGCAGAGAAGGTAAATTTATTGCCTGAGTGAGAATAATATGGGGATGATAATGTACATAAGCCTCCGGCATACAAAACAAAGCAGAAATCACGATACATTGTTTTAAAACCAATGGATATTTATGCATCTGGATGTACGTGTTTCTATCTCCGACATCAACAACAAAACATTATCCACTCTCCAAACAATTCCAATGTAGTCTGACTGAAAGTCATTTAAAAACCCAATGCAAGAGAAAGGAGATTTTTTTTTCATTTCTGGAAAAAAATAACTATCATAAGGAAATCCTACACACCTTCGGACATTTCTCTAGATCAACGGTCCCCAATATTTTTCAACTCGCGAACCCATTCCACAACGATCTGAGTTAGATGA
This sequence comes from Diploptera punctata, assembly GCA_030220185.1. NCBI lineage: Eukaryota > Metazoa > Arthropoda > Insecta > Blattodea > Blaberidae > Diploptera > Diploptera punctata. Next base: position 247,225 of record JASPKZ010007281.1, on the reverse strand, counting down.
AGCACTCGCATTTAAACTGGCTATACATAAGTAGACTACAGTAATATAATGTACGGTTAAAAACTATAATATAGTTACCTTGTAGGTCCGTCTCCTCAACTTAAGTTCCTTTTAAAACTCTGTAGGCCTTTCGGGACTAGTCCCATCATCAGTAGAATGCATTAGGTCCGTTCTTGTTGACCCTTGTTGAAGCACTGACTTGGTTGTGAGAATTTTGTACAGAGGATTGTGTGGATTAGGTGTGTATTCATTGAGAATCAGGTTGCTGTTGATTTCTCTTAGGATTGCGATTTCCTCCAATATATTTATTCTCGTTGGAATGTTTTCTCTATGTACTATTGTGAGGGTGTTGTCGATGTTATGCATATGGTGTCCGGCTTGAATTACATGTTTTGCGTAACTTGATTTTCCTCCATTGTAAACGAAATCTCTGAAATGTTCCTTGAATCTAATGTTGAAGCTTCTGTTAGTTTTCCCAATGTACAACTTATTGCAGTCTCTACATGTTAATTTGTAGATGCCTTTATTGTCGAATTCATCTATTTCTTCGATGTTGTTGTTTATTAAATTGTTTAGTTTGTTGCCAGTTCTGTAGGATATATTAATATTCTTATCGAGCTTTTTTAGTGTGTTGGCCAATTTTAATGTTTTTTTACCAGTGTACGTGAGAGTTATCCATCTTTTGTTGTTGTCATTGGACTCTATTTCAAGTTTGGTTATGTTGGTAATGTTGTTTTTTCTTTTTTGTTTATTTATAATTCTATTTATTATTTGTTTGTTGTAGCCGTTAATTTTTGCCATGTGTTTGATGTATTGTACACGTACACTGGTAAAGAAACATTAAAATTGGCCAACACACTAAAAAAGCTCGATAAGAATATTAATATATCCTACAGAACTGGCAACAAATTAACAATTTAATAAACAACAACATCGAAGAAATAGATGAATTCGACAGTAAAGGCATCTACAAATTAACATGTACAGACTGCAATAAATTCTACATTGGGAAAACTAACAGAAGCTTCAACATTAGATTCAAGGAACATTTCAGAGATTTCGTTTACAATGGAGGAAAATCAAGTTACGCAAAACATGTAATTCAAGCTGGATACCATATGCATAACATCGACAACACCCTCACAATAGTACATAGAGAAAACATTCCAACGAGAATAAATATACTGGAGGAAATCGCAATCCTAAGAGAAATCAACAACAACCTGATTCTCAATGAATACACACCTAATCCACACAATCCTCTGTACAAAATTCTCACAACCAAGTCAGTGCTTCAACAAGGGTCAACAAGAACGGACCTAATGCATTCTACTGATGGTGGGATTAGTCCCGAAAGGCCTACAGAGTTTTAAAAGGAACTTAAGTTGAGGAGACGGACCTACAAGGTAACTAACTATATTATAGTTTTTAACCGTACATTATATTACTGTGAACTAATACCTCAACGGAAAATCACCATGAATTTTACTAGTATCGATAAGTAGACTAGCTTAACATTTAATCTAAAGAAAAGGTTTAATAACCTAACATTAACTTAACCTTTAACGATTAAAACCTGAAGTTACTCTAGTTACGGCATATTAGTTACACAACGCGTAGTCCTAGTTGCAATAATAAATAGAAGTTTTCGTTGTCATTGCGCACCTCTTCCTTGGAATTCAATGACAGTATTGCGCCTGCTTTCCATGTCACAGAGCTTTGGAGTCAGGACCCACAGAAGTAAAATAAAGCCTAAAGTAACTTTCAGCACAAAGTCTGTTTCTGTACTTATTTTTTAAATAGGCATATGAAGAAAGCGACTTATCGCACAGATAATGGTATAAATAGGCCTATGTAACAAGGGACATTATATAGTTAATATAAATTTAAGATAATAATACTAATAATAATAATAGTAATTATTATTATTATCATGGCAATGCCGCTGAAATTAAGGATACAATAATAGGTCTAACCTCGAAACCCTCAATTACAGAAGAATTTTGGCGAACCCCTTGAAATATTTCGTGAACCATAGGTTGAGAATCGATGCTCTAGATGATGCCTTGTTTATGTTGCAGGGTTTCTCAATTTTATTTATAATTTTGTAAACAATTCTTACTGATTTTCAAACCCTAACTTCTTATTTAATTACGACCTGAAAGATAGGTTAAACTATAATTTTATTTGAGATATTAAAACCATATGCAGGCCTACTGGTTTTCTTAAGCTTCATTCAAATTTATCATGACTAATGTCATTAGTGATATACAATTTATCTAGAGAATTTTCAAATCAACAGTGGCATTTATTATGATTATGTAACAAATAAAATTAAGCTGTTTACTCAAAAATCATTATTTAAATATAGCTTACCAGTATTTAAAAATATTTATATATTTATTGTAAACGGCGATGTTTTAAAAAAAATCAGAAATATGGGGTTATGTATATTCACTGCAACTTGATCATATTATTTATTGCCAAATATGATCGCAATAATATAAGAATTACCCTAGTGGAGAAATAATGAAACACATTTAAGAGTATATTACAATCAATATCTCTCTATCTATCTTCGGGTTTTTACAGCTGCTGCCGTCTTCCCGTGCCAAACCTCCAAAGCCTACGGTCTTGGGCATCTTCGATGCTTAGCCCTCTAGCTTGCATTACTGTCTTCATGTTTTCCTTCCATGTTAACCTTGGTCTTCCTCTTTTCTTCTTTCTGTTAGGATGCCATTCATATAGTTGCTTCGGCCATCGCTCATCTTCCATTTCTTAAAACATGTCCTAACCACTTTAATTCCTTTTCCTCAATTCTTTCAATTATGCTTTCTTCTGCTTCCATTTTGTTTCTAATTTCCTTATTTGTGACACGTTCTAATTTAGACTTTCTGGCACTTCTTCTTCGTAAATAATCCATTTCTAGAGCTATTAGTCTATTCTTGTAGTACTTATTGATTGTCCATACCTCACTTCCGTACATTGCAACAGATTCCACCAATGTTTTACCAATATATTTTTTTGTGTCTTTCCAAATATGCTTATCCCACCATATGGAATTTAATGATGATATTATTTTGCTACTCAATTCAATTCTATGTTTTATGTTCTCTTTGCCTATACCTTCGATGTTATCCATAATCATTCCCAAATATTTAGTTTGTTTCACTTGCTTTATTTGGATTCCATCTTCCAATACCAAGTTTTCTCTTTCATTGCTATTTATTGCCAGATATTCTGTTTTTTGTAAATTTACTGTGAGACCCCATGATTCATATGTGCTTTTCAACCTTTTTATCATGAATTCCATATCAAAATTGTCTTGCGCTAAAACCAGTTGATCATCGGCAAATTGTAATGTCAGCAAAAATCTATTGCCTATTGGGATCCCCATACCTTTGCAGCTTTGTTTCCATTTCGTTAATATAAATTCTACATAAATATTAAATAAAATTGGTGATAGACTGCACCCTTGTTTCAATCCCTTTGAGGTGTTTATAGGATTAGACATTATATTTCCCATTTTAACATAAGCGGAGTTATCTTTATAGGTTTGTTTAATAATTTCTATTAGGTTTCTGTCAATACAATCAATATTATAGGTTATTCATTTATTTTTGTACTAAAAAACTCGGTGAAATCACGGAATCTGTTCATTATCTGCTATATTCAATGTATTTGTTGGAGAAAAATAATGATCTGACCTGTTCAGAATATTAAAAAGGAGGAGCTTACTTTATTACAAAAGCAGGAGCTGATGAAGAGAAATGGATAAAGAGCGAGGTTAATCACGACTGTGATTGGTTGCAAAACAAAATTCACTGAAACGTGATTGGTCATTTACTACCATTTGGGGCATGAGTTAAATAGTTTCCATAAATATTTATTAATTAAAAACTTACACATATAATGAGAGGAAGGGACACAGGAACAAACAGAGACGTATGGATACCTCCTGGAAAATGGAAACGTGGTAGACCAAAGCCAACATGGATAAAGGGAATTCGAGACAGCATAAAGAACATAAATATGACAGAAGGAGACACGCAAGATCAGGAAGTGTGGAAGAAGTGAATTGAATATTTTGGCTGAGGATACCTGTATAAATAACAGAAACAATCCTGAATTAAAAAAAAAAGTGCATTAAAAATTTTATTATTTACTACCTCTCATCTGGCTGGCTGAAATCAAACGTCCTGTGAACTCTAGAAAAAACTCTTTCATATTCTCCCTGCAATTTTTCCGAGTGTCCTAACTTATATTAACATAGGACGAAATCTTCGTAAGAGATTTTCTGGGAAAAAATCTCGGACGCAACAAATATTACAAAATTCCAAGAATTCGTAAAGAAATAAATTATTCCTTAATATGTTACAATTATTATTATTATTATCATTATCATTATTATTATTGTTTTATTATCATCGTATGGATTGTTGTTTGTATATGACTTTTCCATTGCAACGTATGATATCTCTTTAAGTCTTTATAATTAGTATGGTGTATACACAATCTATACAGGTAAATATGTACTTGTAATTTGTGCTGGTTGAGTGGAAGAGAAGGCCTTATTGGCCTTAACTATACTAGAATAAATAAAAATAATAATAATTATTATTATTATTATTGTTATTATTATTATTATTATTATTATTATTATTATTATTATTATTATTATTATTATTATACTCAACGTAAGATAAAACTAATATATTCCGTGTTTTAAATAAAATATACTACTCGTATACTTTCTATAACATTTTAATATCTGCTACTATATTTACTAAATTTCTAAAGTAAGCATGCAACCTAACCATCGTGCCCTAATCTTATAAAAAGTAATATAATGAGTGATTTCCAATATATCTAGAGAATTTAGATATTAAGAGTCGCAATTTTTAAGACTATTTAACTAATAAAATTAAGCTCTTTACTCACATATCATTATTTATATATATAGTTATTTTAAAAGATTTATATATTTAATGTAAACAAATTATCAACGTTTGTTATGTTTCATTTCTTCATCTACTGCAATCAGATCATATTATTTATTGGCAAATAGGATCGCAGTATTGTAAGAATGCACCCTAGTGGAGAAAAAAAAATGGAACATATCAAACTGTATATTATAACCAACATTATCGGTTATTAATTAATCTCCGATGTCCTATGATGTAAATATGTCAATTATATTTTTGTGGAACGTGAATACCTGGGATATAATAGGACGTATTAAGAAAGTGCAATCAGTGGTTTGTTTTTGTTGTGGTATAATCAATTGTTGTTTTATTACCTCCCATAAGCGGTAGCTGGTTACATTCGTGCGCTACATGCACAATTTGGGAGCCACGTCATTCTAGGATTCTTTTATTTTAATATATAAATTGCTATATTCAACGTATTTCTTAGAGAGTTAGTCGCTGGAAAATAATGCTCTGGCTTGTTCAGAATATTAAAAAGGAGAAGCTTTCTTTAATGTGGTGAACTTAAGTTGATTAATATCGAGGTGAAACACGACTGTGTTTGGTTGTAAAACAAATTGCATTGAAATGTGATTGGTCCAGGACTCTCATTTGGGGCATGAGTTAAATAGTCTTGGTAAGAGAAGGCCTACATCTTGTAACTCAGCGGTTTACACGTAAACTCACTCTCAATCTTAGTTAATTTCTTACTTTGAATGTATTTTTAGGCGTCCCGTATATTTTCGTACTTAATGGGAATTTTAACATATATTTTGATAACAAAAGAACGCGAAGAACCCTCTTCGGGCATATAATCAGATTAATTTCTGAGTCACCTGAAATTCAAAACGAACATTTGAAATAGAACACACATGTTTCACTTTTTTTCACATTAATAAAAGAGAATAGGAAATGACACATTTAATTGCTACATGATGTTAGTAGACTGGTGCGGTCCTTAAATTACTAGATATTAGTCTTGTAGTTGAAGAAAAAATCCGAAAAATCCTAAAAATGGAACTATAACCGAACGGAGAGTGAACCGTACTCACTGTTCCGAGGCGAGAACGTTATCTCCACGTCACAAATGTAAAATAGAACGAAACCCGTATTCTAATATTTTCCTTTAAGCAGCGTTCCTCATCAAATGTAACTGCGTTTGGTATATAGGGTGATTCATAATTCCTATTACAAATTTAAGGGGCTTGTAGAGGGGACTAAGTAGTTAATGGTTTGATTAGGAACTCTTGTCCGGAAACGTACCATTTCGATGTAAAATAAGTTTGAAGATCGAAACATAATGGGATTATATCGTGTGTTTTGTGTTTCACAATAAGTATTACAGAACTTCTAGGGGTTGTACTACACCTGCCGAGACGGAGGAAGATCTTCTTTCACCGATTCTAGCGGCAGCAGAAATTATTGAGAACACGCCCAGGTCTTGTGGGGCGTGTGTATGAAACTATGCGTCGCAGATACACTTTTTGCAAGGAACAAACAGGGTCGTCACGTGGAACTACACTTTTAGGACAACCCTTAGAAGTCTGTAATACTTATTCTGAAACGCAAGACACACGATATCAACTCATTGTGTTTCGATCTTCAAACTTATTTTACATCGAACTGGTATGTTTCTGGGCATGGGTTCCTTATCGAAACTTTATCTACTTGCTCCCCTCTATAACCCCCAGAAGTTTTCAATAGGAATTATGAATCGCCCTGTAAAAGACTCTAGTAGCACGAAAATGCTATTTTATTGCGTGAATCCACATTTAGCTGAGAACATGCTGTTGAACTTGTGCGCCAAATCAACATTTGTATCGAACTTTAATATCGACAATTCTAATAGTTTATTAATGTCATGCTACTGATGAGTTGGTGCATTTTTTTTGTTTAATTTCGTATCTAATTGTATCTAGTTTATATCCTAACCACGCTAATTAATTTAGCACTCCTTAACCCTTTGGCCTAATTATTTTAAGACTGTGAATTTGATAGTGAATTTTAGGTAGTGAATCAGTATTTCCGGCAAATTATTTTGGAAGTGTTTTTGTATTTATGGTTGTTATTTTATAACTTTTATGAGTTTGTACTTTTAAAAGTATATAAGTTTTTTTTTTCTTTTACCAATCCACTTACACGCAGACATGGGTTTCTTATAAAATGGTCTAAGCTTATATTGTATATTAAGTTTTAGGGGATCGTAAAAGTGCGGAGGAGACGAAAAGTTAACTAGAAACGCACAAGAGAAGCCCGGAGTATTTCATTATATGCTCCCTGTGTCTACATATCTGAGCTTACCCTAATCTGACGTTACCCTTCACGTGGTGCAGACTCGCATAACAGATATATGTCTTAGTGTTTCTTATTTTTCTGTTAATTACTTTCTGCACATGATGGACAGCCTTGATGTGATTAAAAATTATAAAAGGAAATATATTTAAGGGTTATATGTTCGTACTCTTTGGAATATCAAATAAGAGACAAAAACATAACACAGAAATAAGACAATAACTAAAAGTAGAGAAATTAAACACAACAATAGTGAAATACAGAACAAACTGCAAAAAACACTTGGCAAGTATGACTGAGAATAGAATACCAAAAGCAGCATACAACTATTCACCACGAGGAAGAAGACGTTTGGTAAGACCAAAAGAAAAGATGGAAACAGCAGGAATTTGCAGCCGGAACAGGCTAGTAAATAAGCTAAACCGTGATGAAGAAGGCGAAGAAGAATATGTTCGTACTTGTACATAAAATATAACAAAAAAACTCACTCTAACGTTATATCGTACGCCGTATACACAAAAGCTAACAAAAATCACCTTAACGTAACAAAAATATATCACACTAATCATAAATTTAACATTTTAGTAATACATTTTTCACATCGTTACAGACAGTCTGAAATCTACAAAATGGGAAGAAAAATATTGCTTGAGTCCATAGAATAAGTTACGTAATACCGGGCCACACATTTCAAAATTACAGGACTACTCCTGAGCGAGCGACTAAAATTTCCGGGGCAGCACATGGACTGGAAATCAGATTACTAGCCACACATTGGCGAACCCAGTTTTTTAAATGTCCTATATTTAATCCAAATATATTCAATGCAATTAATTCTAGTGGGCATCTAGTCGAGTGATTAAATCCAAACTAATTAGCAAAGGGTTAAACGACTCTGTTTTAGGTCACCAATTCGATATATGTAGATTTCTAGCTTAAATGGCTTTATCGGAAGAAGATAATACATAGTGGATCAAAATATAAGGTACAATTATTGTAAATCTCAGGATCTGTGAGGTTGTCTGTAGCAAATGAAATGTTCAACTAAGTGGCTACACTTCACCTATCGCCATCAACCAACAATGCTAGAAATACATCTTATAATAAATAACACTGGTCAACAGTGGTTTTGTTGCCCTTGATATAAGATTAATTTCGGATATATTTATGCTAACAATTCATGAAACTATCAATGATTTTGAAAGATTTGCTCTGGTTTTTTTAAATATTTATTTTCATTTTACACTACTAAAATCGGAAAATATGAAAACATATAACAGATTCGAGTATATTTATAATGTCAATTTTTTTAGACAATAGTACGCACTGACGTAAATGGAAAGACAAATATCGAAAGCCCTTGTTACACTTGAGTGTAACGCCATTTATAAGGTTTTCGTCTATAATTTTTAGGGACAATCTCTTTTTAAAGACCAGCAGTAATCTGCCACCATGTGACGGTCGCATCTACCCTGATACCTTTCCTCCGTTACATTTAGATCCTAGTGAAAGCACACTCCCTGTTCGTCGCTATAATTTCCTAAATTATCTGGAAATCTATCCAGGTGACTGTGGTGAAAGTGTAACTTTATACTCATATTTGCTCCCAGAAGCTTATCAACATGTTCTGCACAATTTATTTATAATTTGCTGCTTTATAGTTACCTAGGAAATATTCTACTACTCGTACCAATACAAAACCCTTCGAAGCTTCACTTTCCGAAGTCATAACTTTGATAAAATTTGCATCTTTCATCATTTGCCGAATTTGAGGACCATTAAATATTCCGCCTCTTAACTTTTACATACCGAGCTTAGAAATTTTTCTACAAATGTATTTGAAACATTCTCCTTCCTTGTCCAAAGCTTTGACGAATTGTTTTATCATATCCAGATGCACATCGAGAGTACTTTAATTTTGTTAAAAAAACTAAGATCACGGCCGATGTGCGGAGTGAGGGGCGTGAGAGTGGGTATCACGTGATGCTTGTATACGCGAAAAAAATGAACAGAAATCAAATCATGACTGGAAACATACATTTTATTAGTAACAAGCCGTTTACTTTTTAAGATATAATATATGCAAAAATCATAAAAACTAGAGCACATTCAGCACTTTCATGAATATATTCGTAAACTGTGTTCTTGAAAACATAGAAATTTGCTGAGATATCCAGGGAATTTTTTTTTGTAGAGCTGCGTAATGTGTCACAAAAGTCATTGGTTAAATCAGTTAAGATGGTAGGGAACACTGAATTGGAAAATTTTCGGTAAGGGTTCACTGGTGTGCGCTCGCGGAGACCTTCAATGATTGATGAGTTTAAAACTCGCTTAAACGTTAATAACAAACAACTATTTGTCTTAAATATGACAAAGAGTTGAGTGTGCTTTTTAAATTTGCGAGCGACATCGAAGGTCATTTCTCGCCTTGTATGGTAGAGAAGGATCCGTGAGCTAACTACTCATGAATCTGAGAGCTCGCAGAGAAATTTGCACGTGCGTCTACACATTCATTCTGGAAAAGTCGATTCTCGAGTCTTCGATCCGAGAAGTGCCTCAACTCAGAATCCAGATTATTACTACCTTCGCGTATGTTGGAAGTGCGAGGGTGGGACCAGTGTGCTGTAGTTGCGAACCTCGGAAGCCATATTTAAAGTGAGAACAAAAACATATTCAAAGTGAAATCGTCAACGAATATAATGAACCCGACAATCAAATCGTACAGGAAGAAACTTTATTATCAGCAAATTATTTGTGAAGAATCGCTGAATTATTGTGAAATAAAATAAAGTTAATTTTAAAATTTTGTGTCGACATCTGTGGAGTTAATTGCAATAAATTCGATCCGAATCCTAGGCGACCGATATACGCTATATGTTTTCTATAAGCTGAACTTCAAGTAGTAGTATATTGAAATACAGCTGAAAGTTATTTCGAAACCCCTGTTCATTTTCCTGTGTACAGCATAAAAGGCAATTTGAAAGAGAAAGATAAAAGTTATATGTGCTGTTATAGTGATAAATCGAGATTGGTCGCCGTCACTTTGAATAGCTGCTACGAGTTGTAAATTATATATGTTATGGGTAGGAAAATAAGTTTCCTCCTGATTAACCGTTGAACTATTTATATATTTTGGTGAAGGCATTTCCGACAAATGGATTCGTATGACAAAATACTAAAATTGTCCTCTATACTTTTATTTTAGTCAATATAGGCCTATCCGAGAAACTGTTGAATCAGAACTTACCATATTATTCTGCACGTCTCATAAAAAGGAAGACGTCCGTCACGCAGGAACTAGGTAAAATATGTACATTTTTCATTAAATAGAATTTAGGTCCCCTTTTTTGAGGTTTAAGGAATATAGGCTATATTTATTTTGTTAAATTGTAGAAACTTAATTTCGGATGTCAGCATATATAAAAGTGTCGGATTACATGCAAACAAATCATTCATAACCGTCCGTACGTTATAACGTATTTGTATCCATCCATAGTAATTCTTTCCGAAGGCAGGTCCTTAACTGCAATCACAGCATTTTCATGCTATGCTTGCAGCTTTACTAGGAAATTGTGTAGGTGTGGTAGCTTCCCGTTGCTTTCCACACCGGTGATGATGATAATGATAAGGATGGTGTTGATGAAGATGATGGCCATATGATTTCGGGGACCGTTTGGGCCTTAAAGTTTTCCTGACATTTGTCTTACAGGTGAGGAAAAACCCCGATAAAAACCACACCGAGAAAAACTGCCCCGACCGGGGATCGAACCCGGGCCCGCTGTGTGACAAGGAAGCACGCTACCTCGAGACCACAGCGGTGGACCGTATTTGTATATTGTTGTATAATTTGAATTCAAATAGGGCCTACTATCTACTGATTCATATTCCATTGGTGTTTATTAAATACATGAAATTAAAATAATGTATCATATAATATAGGCCTAAAGTGCGAATTTAAGCGTCAATTAAATTGTATGTTATACTCATATATTGCGACCAAACAAATATGGCGTTTTCTGGATTAAATGTTTAACTACTGGTTTCAAATAAACCTCCACTTCATATGGTCAAATGTTGCTGATTTGGAAACTATCTTCAGCAGCTTATTTTCCAAAATCGATAACTACAATCGCTAGAGCGATTTTAAAATTTTTGTTTTGGGAAATTCCTAAAACCAATGATCCGATTTTGCTATTAATAAAACTTCATCTTACCCCTTTAAATTAATTGCTACATTCCAAATCCTGTTTCCATGAAAACATTGTATATATATATATATATATATATATATATATATATAGGCTATATAAATGAATTTTTGTGTGTTTGTTTGTTTGTCCGTACTTTATGCACGACCATACCGTTGATCTGATTGTGATGGGGCTTTTTGTAAAATGTTCAGGAGATTCCGGGGATGAACATAGACTATAAGAGAATTGTGATACTCAACTCCTACACCATTAAAGTCCCCCTTTGTAGTGGAAAACGTGAAAAATGTAGCTCTTTGGACGTTTAAATGGCTTACGCTGCCTAAAACATAACAAATACACAAAATGAATGTACACAGAATTGAATATCTCAAAAAGCACTAGAAAAAAGTCCGCGACAGCGTATGTTTATCTTATACGGATAACTCACAATAACCATTTCTGTCTTTCATTGATGCCAAGAAGATCGAGACAAGTACCTAGATTCCTGTGCACACATAGCGAATTTGTCTTTTAGCTTATTTATGCCAAGAAGGCCGAGGTAAGTAGATTCCCGGGCAACACTGGGTAATCAGCACGGAAATCTTAAAATAATTACGATATAAATTTATAATTATTTTTTATTCTACTTATTCAACTAATCATGAGAATTTCATTAAGTTTCATCTTTCAGCTCATTTATGCCAATAAGATCGGAATGAGTAGGTACCCGGACAACGCCGGGTAAACAGCTCGAGGTATCTAAAAATAATTACAATATAAAACTTTCCCATTTCTTATTTAACTAAACATGAAACACAATAATTTTCGTATTTCAGTTCATTTATGTCAAGTACATCGGGGTAAATAGATTCCCGGGCAACGCCGAGTAATCAACACGGAGTATCTAAAAATATATATTTATAATTATTATTCCTTTTACTTATTCAACTAAACATAAATGCACATTAATTTTCATTTATTTAGGCGTAGCAGCGTACGCCGGGTATTAGCTAGTAGTCTGTAAATCCTATATATGTTGGGATATTAAATTCTATATGTTTTTCAAATAATTGAGTCATTGTGATCTTCCCTTCCTGAATCCATTTTAAACATCCATTATAATATTTTCTGAGAATAAAAATATGTATTATTCTGAAACTTAAAAAGCTGACAATTATTACTAACTCCAATCTTATAACTTATTTGTCCTAAGTTTAGGTAGGCCACATTTTGGTTAGGCATAAAGGTGTGACACCTTCTACAGTGGTGGAAAGTGATCTAAAGCCACTAACTTTTAGTAGTAAAACAACCTGAAATATTTATGCAAATACCGTATGTGTGTCATAGATTACATATAATTATCTTGGACATCATTTCATACAGGTCTCCTCATTTTGTATTTATTATATATGTAAATAATACGTAAAATATAATAAAATGCTGTCCTAGTGGTGGAAATCGGTATAAAGGCAGGTAAACTTCTGGCTCTTACAGAGACATAAATGTAAAAAAAAAAAAAAACACTGCAATTGCATGGAGACGGCGTGTCTGTGAGCATCGTTCATCCGTTACAAGTCAGTAGTACATACAATGCCACGTGGAAAGCCTCTATCAAATGAAGATAAATCAAGAGTTAGTGCCTTCAAGGAGATGGGCCTTTCCAATAGACAAATACCTACGAAATTGGGGCTTCAAAATGTGTCACTGATAATTTTGTCAAACTGGGCTCACAATATGAAAAACGGGAAATATGGACGGACAAGGAAATTGTCTGAGCGCACTAAACGTCTCATTTTACGTAAAGCAAAAGGTAAGAGTATGCTTTTCCTCTCAAATCCAGGCAGATTTCAGGTTGCCAGTAACAGGCAGACGAGTAAAACAAATTCTGTCAGAAGGCAAGAACCTAAAAAAAAAAAAAAAAAAAAAAAAAAAGAACACCTCTGAATGATGCACATAAGAAAGTTAGAATGACTTTTGTTGAAGAACTGAAGAACACATGTCCTGGATCTCAGAATGGAATAATGTAATGTTCAGTGACGAGAAGAAGTTTAATCTGGACGGGCCTGCTGGCCTTCAGTAATACTGGAACGACCTCCGTACTGAAGAGCAAGTTAGAATGAGTAGAAACTTCGGTGGTGGAGACGTTATGATTTGGGCAGCATTCTGTTTTAAAGGAAGATCAAAAATAGCATAGGTACGCATCAAGATGAGTTCTGAGTCGTACACTGAGGCGCGTCTGGAGATCTAATTGATACGAATGTATGAGGAATTTGGCGAAGATCTAATTTTTCAGCCAGATAATGCTTCCATTCACGTGTCTGCCAAATCAAAGGAGTGGTTCAGGAAGAAAGAAATACCACTTTTGACGTGGCCACTCAGACGTCCTGATTTAAATTCGATTCAGAACTTATGGGGGCTCCTGGCAAGGCGTGTATACCGCAATGGACGGCAGTTTGGGACAGTGACTGAGCAGAAAAAATGTTATTCAGGAAGAGTGGGTTTCAATCTCAGTGGAAGAAATAAACACCCTCATCAAGTCAATGCCAAAGAGAATCTTCCAAGTAACTAACAACAATGGAGGTTCAACAAAATTTTAGAACTTTGTTGTAAACTTTGCGCTCAGGCTTTTAGGTTTATTCTGTGAAATACACAAAGTGCCTTTATACTAATTTCCACCCATATGTGAGAGTGGTTTCAGTTTTCATGTACTTTTTTGGACGGAAATGGATAATTAATCTTGACATTATTTGTGTGTGTTTTATATTCAATCACCTCCTAAGTTATTATAGAAAAATGCCAAAGAAATGGTAAATAAACTTGTGTTAACACTTTTAACAAGTGCCTTAATACCAATATCCTCCACTGTATTAAATCACCTATTTTACATACAACGAAATTCCATGAAGTTCCACTCAGAATCGTGACGAGGCTATCACATCTAACATATAAAAATACACGTTTGTTTGTTTGTATTTTATACGCTGCCATACAGTTAACCGATTGTGATGGGGTTTTTTTACAAAATGTTCAGCAAATTCCCGGGATGAACATAGGCTATAAGAGAGTTATGATACTCAAGTCCTACACCCTTAAAAACGTGAAAAAGTCACTTCTTTCACGCTCAAATGGCTTACGCTGCCTAAAACATAACAAATATACAACATTGATGTATACAGAATTGAATACCTCAAAAAATTCTACAAAAAAAGTCCGCGACAGCATATATTTAGCTTTTACAGATTACGCATAATAACCATTTTTGTCTTTCATTGATGTCAAGAAGATCGGGATAAGAGATTCCCAGGCAAATGTGCGCTGCCATACTGTTCAACCGATTGTGATGGTGATTTTAGCAAAATGTTCAGGATTTTCCCGAGAACATTATAGGCTATAAGAGAGTTTTAATGCTCATTCATTTCGCCATTAAAAATCACCCTTTGTAATGAAAAATGTAAAACAAATGTCGTTCTGTACGCTTAAATGGCTTACTCTGCCTAAACCATAATAAATAAACCAACTCAATGTACGTTACACAGAACTGAATATCTAAAAACAAGCTCTACAAAAAAGTCCGCCATAGCATATATTTATCTTTTGCCGATAACTCACAATAACCATTTTTGTCTTTCATTGATGCTAAGAAGATCGGAATAAGTAGATTCCCGGGAAAGCATAGGAGCGAACAGCGGGTACGCTCTTATGGATAACTCAAAATAACGAATTTAGTCTTTTAGCTCATTTATGCCAAGTACATCCGACTACGTAGATTCCCGGCCAACGCCGGGTAAACAGCACGTGGTATCTAAAAATAATTATGATATTTTTCCCCCATTCACTTATACAAGTAAGGGTAAAAACACATGATTTATTTAGTCATAGCAGCGTACGCCTGGTATTGCCGTTTTTTTAGTGTATAATGCTATTGTGTTATTATTTAATTGGAATATTATTGTGTTTTCTTTATGTAATTGAAATGTTATTGCTTTTTTGTTGTTTATTTTTCTTTACACTAGTACCAATTATTACTTTATTGTAACGGACTGTCAACAGCACGTACGGCTTACTGCCCGTGCGACCCATATTTGTAAATAATATTGTAAATATCTTACTTTTTGTCTAATAAAGTCCTACTACTACTAATATTAAATAAATAATTAAGATAACCATGTTTGAGAAATGATACATTTCGTACCCCCCTAACGAACGTAGAATTGTAGAAAAGTTTCTAACTATAATGTATGCAGAAAAACTTAAGATTACATGATATTTTACTGTTCTTAGAGGGGATATCTGGTCGTATAAAAAGCTTATACCCCATAAAGAATAATAAATAATTTAAAAATATAAGCAAGAAACCTGGATGATAGTGATTACTAAATAGATGTTAGGTAGAAGTATAATTTCACACATCTCCCTTAATATATGGGTTTCAACAACAAAAAAATTAAAAAATACCCACAAATTAATTACAGAATGGGTTTTTTTTAACCTCACTAATCCACCTGCCCTCACTTTGATGTAGATTATTACATTCCCAAAATCATGTGCAATCAAATGAAAATATTCGCCTTTTCAAAACAAAACTACTAATATATTATAAATATTAACCAATTAACATTATAAATATTCAAATTTGAGATATCTTAATTTTAAAAATGCTAACAACAATAAGTCACCCTAACCTTCTACTATTCTTCTTTCCATCAAATACATTTTTTATGTTTAAATTACATTATTATAGAAGGGACCCGAGACAATTTGACAAGTAGTGATAATAATAAATAATAATAATAATAATAATAATAATAATAATAATAATAATAACAAAATAATAGTGATGTCTATTTAACTCATGCCACAAATGGCAGTCAATGGCCAATCACATTTCAATGATTTTTGATTTTCAACGAATCACAGTCGTTTTTCACCTCGATTTTATCAGTTTAATTTTATCACTTTAAAATCAAGCTCCTCCTTTTTAATATTCTGAATAGATCATAACATTATTTTGCAATGACTGCATGTGGCTACCAGATTCTATATATATATATATATATATATATATATATATATATATAGTGCACGAATGTTAACACATAGTGCTTGCGGGATATAACATAAAAATATTAGTAGCAATTGATTATACCACAACAAACACTGTTTGCACTTTCTTAAACTTTCTTAAAAGAATTATATAATAACGTTGCAGAAAAATATAATTAACATATTTACATCATAGGACATTAGAATTTAATTAATACCTGTAATGTTGGTTATAAATTTCCCCACTAGGGTGCATTCTTACAATATTGCGTTGCTTTGGTAATATATAATACGATCTGTTTGCAGTGATGAACAAATAAAGCGTAACAATCATTTCTCATTGTTTTAAAAGATCGCCGTTTAAATTAAATATATAACTATTTTAAAATAACCATAGTTAAATTATTATTTGTGAGTAAACAGCTTAATTTTATTCGTTAAATAGTCCTAACAAATGTCACTCATGATTTCAAAATTCTCTACATAAATTCACTCCTCACTTCGTGAGTCGTGAATTTATCGATAATTTGGAAATCACTCGTGGCATTACTTATGACTATTTAACTCATGCCCCAAATGGGAGTCAATGACCAATCACATTTCAATGATTTCTGTTTTACAACCAATCAGAGTCGTGTTTCACCAAATATTTATCAGTGTTATAATTACCATATTAAAGAAAACTCCTGCTTACAATATTGCGTTCCTTTGGCAATAAATAGTATGATCTGGTTGCAGTGATAAACAAAAGAAGCAGTAGAAGCGTACCTATCGTTTCTCATTTGTTTTCAAACATCGCCGTTTACATTAAATATATAAATATTTTAAAATAACTATAGTTAAATAATGATTTGCGAGTAAACAGCTTAATTTTATTCGTTAAATAGTCCTAACAAATGTCACTCTTGATTTCAAAATTCTCTACATAAATTCACTCCTCACTTCGTGAGTCGTGAATTTATCGATAATTTGGAAATCACTCGTGGCATTACTTATGACAACCTTCTTCTTATATTACTTCATGAAATTAGGCCTTTTGACCAGTTTTCACATCATGTGGGATTTAATGAACGTTCCCATCTAGTAAATGAGCGTCCAACACTTCTATGTCCTATTGGTTTGAACTTTAATAACAGCTGAGGGATTCTATGTGTAGACATTCTTTTAACATATTCATTCCAGTTGTTTGTGATATTGTCAATTCTATGTGTTAAATTATATTTAATATTTAAGTCTTTTCTAATATCTTCATTTCTTTTTTGTATAAAAATTAACACACCTGCTACTGAACGTAAGATATTCATTTCTGCAGTTTCTAGCAATGATAATAATATAATAATAATAATAATAATAATAATAATAACAACAATAA
Organism: Diploptera punctata; assembly: GCA_030220185.1. Lineage (NCBI taxonomy): Eukaryota > Metazoa > Arthropoda > Insecta > Blattodea > Blaberidae > Diploptera > Diploptera punctata. The sequence continues at coordinate 229,361 of JASPKZ010007281.1, read as the reverse complement.
AGTATTTTTATTTCATATCCCGAGGCCCTTAAACCAAGGCCATGAGGTTATATTGCTTCAGCGCGTAACTCATAGATGAGTGATGATGTATCTGTCATCGGATGGGATCCCGGATACACTCTCTGACTGTGTGCTTATGCCTCTAATAATAAAGTGATAAAGTAAGCATAATAAGTGCTTATATTTTACGCAATTTCTACCAGTTCAGTTACAATATGCCTATTTTAAATTTACTGTTGCTGGGTGTTCCATTTAATCCTCCATATATCATTTAATCATTGCTACGAGGTATTTGAAACTATGAAAAGGTTAACAATATAGAGAAACTGAAAGCATATTTTTCTGTAGTTAATTAGTTTGAAGTTGTCTCTCACTCTGTTGCAAAATAATTGCATAAAGCAAAATGGCAACTTCAGGGAAAAGTTTGTATTTGGGCTACCTCGGACATACTCTATACGTACGTTTGTCACTGAACTCCTTCTAAACGATTGGACCGATTTTGATGACATTGTTGTGTGTGTTTGAGTGGGTCCCTGGATGGTTTAAATATACAATTGGACATTCTAAAACCATTAAGTTTAGGAGTTCACCTAAAGTGATCATATTAAATCGCTCTAGCAGTCACAATTTTCGATTGTTCACAACGAAACTCAATATATCCAATTACAATAAACCGAAGTAGATATTTTCCAAAAATGAGCGAAATCCGACAATTAGACGTGGAGGTGTATTTGAAATCCGAAATTTAAAAACTGCCTAAACGACTGCACCGATATTGATGAAATTTTTGTGAATGTTTGAGTGGATTCCTAGGTGGTTTAGATTCGCAATTGAACCCGTTAGGTGGCGCTGCGATCCGGTTATAGGATTTTTTTAAAATTCAGATGTGTAGTCATCTGCATTATTGACATATTCCGCGCGACAACAATCCGACGTCATCATACAGGCTTCTTAAGTCACTACATATGGCTGTGTGGCGTTTTCTTGCGAACTTACATAATAATATCCAATTACATCCTAATTCCTGAATTTTATAGTAAAAAAAAGTAAAATTTTTATCGTCCGGCCACGACACGAGAATTGAATGTTCGGACAGGACGTCTGCTGGGTCCGCTAGTATATATATATATATATATATATATATATATATATATATGTATAACATGGTGTCCACCGCTGTGGTCTCGAGGTAGCGTGCTGCCTTGTCACGCAGCGGGGCCCGGGTTCGATCCCCGGTCGGGACAGTTTTTCTTGGTGAGATTTTTATCGGGGTTTTTTCCTCACCTATAAGACAAATGTCAGGAAAACTTAAGGCCCAAACGGTCACCGGAATCATGTGGCCATCATCATCATCATTCACCGGTGTGGAAAGCAACGGGAAGCTACCACACCTACAATTCCCTAGTAAAGCAGAAAGCATAGCATGAAAATGCTATGATTGCAGTGAAAGACATGACTTCGGGCAGAATTACTATGGTTGGATATAACATGGTAATTAAAATCTAGAACAATGAGTAAATAAAATTCTGCAGAAATTTATATTTGGAGGCGTTCGAGCAGGAACGTATAGAAGACAAACTAAGAAACAGTGTTATTAAACAAAATATGAATACTCCGACATCAATTGTGGGTTTCATAAAAAAACTAACAATAACAGTTATATGGTTATGTAAAAACAATGACAGAACACAGATTTTCTAGAAGAATGCTAGGAAGGTTGCCTCTTGGTAGAAGAAGAAAATGAGGACGCCCAAAAATAACACAGATTGGTAGTGTTTTGAGCAGCATGAGAGAAAAGAGGATTGGACGAAGGAAATTGGAATAACAGAGGGATGTGGAGGAGAATGACAGCTTAATTGGGCGAAGGAAGAAGTGAAACCTGCTAAATAAAACATATATATTCGTCATGGTTATTTTCGGTGTCTACTAGAGAGGATGAGGGAAAATACACTTATATTTTTTTAATCTTTTCATGAGAACAGCTTCGTTACTTCCTTCCGATTTCGCTAAAAGCTCAAGTTCTAAAACAAATCGATTAACGAGATATGCGAGAAAACAGTGACCGCTAATTTGAGGAAAGTTCTGATATCAGTTTATATTTTTATTGCAGTTGTATGTGAAATATTTAAGAGAAGTCCATCCTTTAAAAGAATGGGTAACTATGTAACAAAGCAGAAGCCTAGGAGAGTAATGTTACAAACAAAGTAGAAAAAATCAGGACTATCGTATATATCTTTGAACTTCAATATTGTGTAAGTTAACACGACAAAGCTTTGAATTCTGAGTCAGTCTGGAGGCAATTTTAGTTGTCACTGATACACGAGTCAATATAGTACATTTAAAAATCTTGCCATTCTATAAAATTCTTAAAGTGTAGGGGAAGTGTAAATAGTATATTACGATGCAAGGTTGTGAAGTGGTTTTTACAGGATTGAGGAAAATGTTTAAAAGACGAGCGATAGCGAGGTTTTTAATTTCCGAGATTCTGTAAAACACTTCACAAACGTGCGTTGTACATTATTTTTAGCACAATGGTATTTTCAAAATAATAGTAAAATAAAAACATATTTGTTGGAAAAATTTGCGTTCATTAAACAATTGACTAACATTAACAGTCTGGGTTATGTTTATTAGTTGAAACTCCAAGAGACCGTGAGACCATTTAGTGATAAAATGGTGGCAATTACGTATTTATTATTTTATATTGTTTAAAATAAAGTAGACTTCATTTAAATGTAGTGATTTGTTACGTATAATGTATATTAACACTACCTTTTGGGTATTTTTTGTATAGCCTATACATTGTATATAATATACTTAGAGGGCAGTGGTTTTACTTCCAACGCGCGTGTTTGTAATATGTAATATTACAGTATAGTTATTTTTATTATAGTTATTTAAGTTAGAGGCCCCGAAATGTACAATGTTGAAATTTCAGTCATGGTCGCCATTGCTGTAAGTATGACAAAACGCACTATCGCGCAAAAAATATGTTATTGTAACTGAACTTAATTCCATTATTTATTATAAATTAATTAAAAATTTTCGTCATTTATATTTCGCCGAATACAAAAACTACGATTAGTTAAGGAAGCTCCTGTCCAAAGGATGTAATTATTTAGTTCTTTGTTCAGAATGGAAAGGTAGAATACCCTAAGTACAGTGACCTAAAACATTTATTGCGCTATCCCGGTGTTCTGGAGACGAGTCGATGTGTTTACTGTATTGTGTGATGTAAGTTTTCAGGACCGACACATCAAGGTCTAGTAACATGAACCACACGCCAATTATAGTTTGGGTCCGTGGTCTTGAGGAGTAACTGCAATCCTCCGTTGACTCTTCTACTCTTTTTATTGCTTAGGCTCGGAGTCATTAGGTAGCAGCCGGATCTCTGGAACTAGATATTTTGAACACTTGCGGGTTTTCAACCAAACTATTTTTCCTAACATGATATGAGGTAAAGTGTAATGTGAAAGGAATGATCAATAAATCAAGTGTAACGAAGGATTTGCGGAGAATTGTACAGTTTGTTTTAAATGCTTATGTTGTTTCGGAGGTGACTTCGGCATTGAGTTCAATACTCCTTGTTTTGTGTGGTCAAAGAAGTGTGTAACCTAGAGTGGAGAGTGTAGGTGGAATTAAATTCGGGATACTGGAGAATACCGAAAATCCCACCACCAAAACTCCTCTGGAACCGCGGAGATTTAATTTAAGCATTATATTCCAATTTACTGAATTACAAAAGAATAAAATTAGAACAGTTGGATTTGATTATCTTAGAAGAAGCCTTCAAAGAACAACACAGGATAAAATAAAATATGATTTCCTTAGGAGAGATATGAATCTGTTGTTAAAAGGATTGAAGATCAAACTCTTAAATTGTATGGCCATGTACAGAGAATGGAATATGAAAGATGGCCAAAAATATGTACCAATGGTCACCCTCTGGAAGACACAAATATGGCAGACCAAGATGGAAAAGAAAAACGTATGTCAGAACTATAATGTATGATAGGAATTTGGAAGAATGAGACTGGAATGATAGAAATAAATGGAAACTGAAGACGGCAAACCTACAAGTAAAAAAGAAAACCCTAACAAGAAGATAATCCAATTTATTTTCTATGTTTCCGATCAACTACACTTCCTTCTTTTCCTTCTTTACTTAATAGACTATAGCTGTATTTAATAAGTAGGACCGATATTTTTGTTTTTAAAATCCATTTCAACTTTAATCTAATTTTTTTATAACAATTAACATTTAGTTATGTCCTATCTGGGAGATTTTTTGGACCTCCGTGAATTTATTAATACATAAATAAGAAACAATTTTAGTAATCAATATATCCGGAGAATATTTGTTTATAGTGTTCTGTCCGCGGGCACGTCTTTAACTGCAATCATAGAATTTTCATTCTATGCTTTACAGCTGTACTAGGGATTTATATAATACTAAATAACTAGAATATAAAATGGATGACGGTAATGGCCAGATGATATTCCGGGACCATTAGAGCCTTAAAGCTTCCTCGCATTTGTCTTACAGCTGACACCAAAACCCTGAAAAATCCGCCAAGGAATATTGTCCACTCTGGATATCCAACGCGGACTCGCTGCGTACGAGATAATGGCATTACTCAGACCAAATAGATAGACTAGTTGTATATGTTATTTGTATAGATATGTAGATTGTATTGAATTAAGGGAAGACCCGCGTCAGGAGTTCGTAGTTCGAGCGCGCTGAGGCAGCAAAATTTACAAAATATCGGATATTGTGGATTCCTTATTTTATCAACAAATCTCCACCAAGCCTAAGACAATATCATATCGTGCGTTAATTAAGAAATGAGTTCGAATTTTTGGCGCAATGTGATCACAATAGATTAATCTGAGGTGTAGAGTTTGTGATATAATTGAAGGGCTTAGGGCAGTAACATAATAAGCCACATTCTGTTAAGAAATGTCATTTATTACAATGATAGCAGATAAATGTATTGAAATATCTATAAAATTATTTGTAAGTGTGCCAGTGATACGTTATAACATATAGACACACAATGTATTAACAACAATACTGCCCAATTTGTATTTATAATTATTTGAAACATTAAAATCCTTATATCTCAGAAAGAACAATATGTGGCTTATCATGTTATGGCCCTAAGCCCTTTAATTCATTCATTCATTCTTCATTACGTGTATCCAGCTGTAGTTAATGACACGAATCCATTGCATAATCATGCTGGAAGTTGCAATGGGACTGCGTTTGAACATGCAGCTTATGTTGGCATTCAAGGTGAGTGCCCACGAGGTTAAAAGAAAGATATATATGAAAGACAGGAATACACCCTTCGGCCTCTAATACTCTACTACCCTCAGGGCCGAAGAAAACAAGAGATCGGGCATGGGGCACTGGATAGGAAAGTAAAAACAGGGATCTGGTACTAGAAAAGAAAGAAATATCAGATCTGTCTATAACTTACCAAACTTACCAGCGCTAATTGGTCGGTAGTCCATCCCTTTGGTTCATATTCCATAAACAATATGTCAACAGCTGCTCAACGAGAGCGATTGGACGCTGGGTTATTGTCCAGGTTCGTTCCTGTAAGCTTTTAATCCAGAAACAATTAGAGGGTCTCCTCCCTGTTAAAAAGAATAACCCTTTGCAGCTTTTCGTGATATAATCAGAATGTGAGAAAAAAATCTCATAACCGCAGGAAATATGTCGAGTCGTTCATGCCATCCATTTTTCGCCGATGATTAATGAGTTACAGGCACACGCTCACATATATGTACTATATCACATGTATGTATGTATGTATATACATTTATCCCATTGGTCCCGCATGGAGGCACGAGGGCTCCCTAGCGGGGATTTTCTAACCAAGCTAATTTATTTGTTATAAGTAATGCCACGACTGATTTCCTAATTATCGATAAATTCACGACTCACGAAGTGAGGAGTGAATTTATGTAGAGAATTTGGAAATCAAGAGTGACATTTGTTAGGACTATTTAACAAATACAATTAAACTGTTTACTAACAAATAATAATTTAACTATAGTTATTGTAAAATATTTATATATTTAATGTAAACTGCGATGTTTGAAAACAAATGAGAAACGATTGTTACGCGTCATTCGCTTCTTTTGTTCATCACTGCAACCAGATCATATTATTTGTTTCCAAAGGATCGCAATGTAGTAAGAATGCACCCTAGTGGAGAAATTTATAACCTACGTTTATGGGTGTTAATTAATTTCTGATATCCTATGATGTAAATATGTTAATTATATTTTACTGCAACGTCATTTCCTGGAACATAATTCGTTTAAGAAAGTGCAAACAGTGGTTTCTTTTTTGTGGTAAAATCAGTTGTTACAAATGTTTACATTATCTCTCGCATGCGCTTTCTGCTGACATTCATGCACTATATATACAATTTGGTAGCCGTATTTCTTAGTAGGTCAGTCACTGCAAAATAATATTATGATATATTCAGAATGCTAAAAAGGAGGTGGTTTCTTTATTATTAAAAACTTTAGTTGGTAAATTCTAGGCGAAACACGACTGTGATTAATTGTAAATCAAAGATCATTGAATTGTGATTGGTCATTGACTCTCATTTGGGACATGAGTTAAATAATCCTTATTAACCTACAGCGTAGCATGAAAATGCTGTGATTGCAAAGAAAGATCTGACCAAGGGAGAATACTGTAACCTAAATAAGTTCACCCCCAGATGGCAGTGCGTAACATATGACTAGTGTATAGCCTCAATGAGATATCCAGTTAGCAATTAAGGCAAGACTTGGAAGGAAGAAGGTCTGTTAAATTTTACACTGAGGCCATTTTATTCAGGGTTGCGGTTCTTTTATAGCCTGAAGCTCTTCAGACTCGGGACCAACAGCTTGAAGTCCCTCCCAGAGGTCTTATACCTTGGATTTTTCCATCCTGAAAATCCATTGATTTCGGCCGGGTTTGAACCGGCGACCATCGAGACTAGAGGCAAGTCATATATCCACTAGACCATCGCGGCCCGCATCTCATGAGTAATATCGAATGTTTAAAACAACTTATTGCAGTGCTTTCTTACTAGAAACTAAACTACTATTAAAAGTAAATACTATGATTCTGTGGGTTTGAACTATTTTTCAGCGTGGTTTAATATCATGCGATGGCACCTAGTCTCAACATATGATTACATGGAATGAGGTAAAGTTTGTCAAATGTATATACAGTTATATTACATCATACTCCAACGGTTCTCCACTGCAAAATACAGCAATTTATTAAACCATTCATATGCAAGAATTCTTTCATAAGTGTATTATTTTGCATTATTTTTTTGGATGTGAAGTGTGTCTAAGAGTCAACAGCGATTGTGTCTTCCCCAATTCAAAGAGATAACTTCGCCTTACGATTGTCCAACACAAAACGTTATATGAAGAACGAGTTCTTGAAGCCATACGTGAAACTTATCAGCTAGGGGAGAAAACCCCAACAGAAAATCATCATCCTTCAAGATCGGCTCGTTCGCTGAAAAACATGTGCTAGGAAACCAAAAACATCACATAAAATCGGAAGGATTAAGCTGGTAATCCAGAGATAGTGGCTGGTTGCTCGAGAAAATGACTGGAAGAGGGTTCTGAGGGACCCCGAGGCTAGAATTCAGCTGTAGTGCTGCTGATATCATCATCATCTGCATTCATGGATTAGGTCTGTTGATCCGTTCCGACTTCAGCCCAAATCCGGCTTTTCTTCTGCTGAAGTTTATGAGTAAGTTATTTTTTTACTAGTAGAGGTTACCAGCCTCTAGCAAAACCCCTCTTCCTGGAGGGCAGGGAACTGTAATTTCGGAGTGTTCGTCTCCTAGAAAAGTTGCCTTCACTACGGCTTTGGGGACTTCTCTTCTCCCCACGTAATCCTGAAGACGGGGCCCTACCCAGGTACTACCCGCTGGGCGAGTGGGACCTGGAGCTCACAAAAGGGCAGGGGCGCCTACTCCCTGGAATGGACTACCTCTTTCAAGGGTTCCACTCTGTTTCCCTGCTGACGTATGAATTAATATTAGCATTGATTATTTATTTAGCAGTTTTCACACCTTCCTGCGCCCAATTAATCTGCTGTCATTCTCCACCACATATTTCATTCCAATCTCTATCATCCAGTTCTTTTCTACCTTATGTTGCTCAAAACACCATCAACCCACGTTATTTTTGGCCGTCCTCTTTTCCTTCGACCAAGTGGTACACATTTCTATATTCTTCTTGGGAATCTGCCTTCTGCCATTCTTTTTACATGACCTCACGAATTTAATTGCTTATTTTTATGAAATCCACAATTGAATTTTGAACATTCGTCTTTTGTTCATTACACTATTTCTTATTTTATCTCTTCTAGAAATTATTCTAGCTAAACGCCTCCAAAAATGCAACTTACATTCTCATACCATAAAACAACATTTAATTTTGATATTGCAGATTTGCCCTTATATATCCTCTTATTAATTTCAGCATCATTTCCGCCTGCATTAACTTTTATCCCCAAATATATATATATATATATATATATATATATATATATATATATTCGTAACATATTAATATTAACAACATAATACAAATAATTCATTCATTCATTTTGAGAACTTTCCTCCTCATCGAGTGTTTCCTCCAACCAATCTTAATAATTAACATGAATTAAATATAAATAAATAAATCACTACGGCCTTATAGACTATCAGTTTGCAACAAACATGCACAAATTTCCCTTAATTAAAGACCTCCATCATTCTCTGTCCTCTGTGTCTTTATCTGTTACACCACATTATGTCATTGGATTTTGAATGTTATTCTTCAGGTTGTTCTTGGTCTTCCTTTTCTGTTTCTTCTTTAAATTTTCCATGCATAGACATTCTTCTTATGTGTCCATACCATTTTAGCCTTCTGTGTTCAATCTCATCCATTATAATTCTTTCTGCATTCATCCATTTTCTAATTTCTATATTTCTAATTTTTTCCAGTGGAGATTTTCTGGCAGCTCTTCTTCAAAAGTCCAGTTCAACTGAAGTTATTCTGTTGACATGTTGTTGTGTCTTTGTCCAAATTATAATAATAATAATAATAATAATTATTATTATTATTATTATTATTATTTATTATTATTATTATTATTCCATCCATAGTAATTCTGCCGTAAGGCAGGTCCTTCACTGCAATCAGAGCATTTTCATGATATACTTGCAGTTTTAATAGGGAATTGTAGGTGTGATAGCTTCCCGTTGCTTTCCACGCCGGTGAAGGATAATGGTGATGATGATGATGATAATGATAAGGATGATGATGATGATGATGGCCATATGATTTCGGGGACCGTTTGATCCTTAAAGCTTTGCTGACATTTGTCTTACAGTGAGGAAAACCCCCGATAAATACCTCACCCAGAAAAATTGCCCCGACCAGGGATCGAAACCGGGCCCCCTGCGTGAGAAGACAGCACGCTACCTCGAGACCACAGCGGTGGACACATTATTATTATTAGCATATTTAATATTATAGAGGCCTTCAAGAAGATGATTAATGCTACCGACAGAGTTGGTTTGCATACTACTGATTTAGAGCGGATAAACGGCAACATTTAAATAAATTGGAATGTTGATACTACTTCTTCTATACTGCTACCTTCAATATTGTTATTTATTTTTATATTAGTACAACATGAGCTACGAATAATAAATATAATTCTTCAATTTTCAAAATTTTGTTTATTATCGGGTATTATAATAGATACTTTTTATTATCATTATAACAAGAAATTGTTTGTGCATCCCTGACACCGACCACAAGGTCTCGTGGGATGGAATTTCCATTATTCACAAGTCCTCCTTTCTCCAGATTTGATTATGCGTTCAGCACCCCCTTTTTCTTCTTCCGTAGCGGCTTTCCTCCACCACTTCCTTCAGGGTTCTCCGCAGGAAGTCGTCACATTCGACGTGCACGGTTCCTTTTGATCTGTCAGCTTCCTAGAAATCATTGTTACTGCCTACCACTGTGCAATTTCCACAACACACAAACAAAACAAAATATGAATACAGTCATTATCCTACTATTGAGTATGAATATTTATTATTTATCATAAGTAATGCCACGAGTGATTTCCAATTTATCTAGAGAATTTGGAAATCAAAAGTGGCACTTGTTAGGACTATTTAAGGAATAAAATTAGGTTGTTTACTCACAAATAATTATTTAAATATAGTTATTTTACAATATTTATATATTTCATGTAAACGGCGATTCTAAAAACAAATGAGAAACGTTTGTTATGCTTAATTTGTTCATTACTGCAACCAGATCATATTATTTACTGCCAAATGATCGCAATATTGTACGAATGCTCCATAGTGCAGATAAAATGAAGCACACCAAACTGTTTATAACGAACAATATAGGTTATTAATTAATTTCTGATGTCCTATGATGTAAATATGTTAATTATATTTTCTGAAACGTTATTACCTGCGAAATAATACGTTTAAGAAAGTAAAAGCAGTGGTTTCTTTTTATTGTAGTAAAATCAATTGCTACAATTTTTTTCTGTTATATCTCGCAAGCGTTATCTGGTTACATTCGTGCAGTAGGCTATACATACATTCTGTGAGCTACATGCATTCCACAATTTTTAAATCTTAATATAAAAATTGCTATATTCAACGTATTTCTTAGAGAGTTAATCACTGCAAAATAATGCTATGACCTGTTCAGAATATTAAAAAGGAAGATATTTCTTTAATATGATAACCTTAATTGATAAATATCGGGCGAATCATAAAGAAGGATTGTAGTCGTAGTATAGTTTGATTATAAGTATCCAGGATTAAGGTACAAGGACAATTGTGCTCCGGACTAGTTGGGTTCAGGTTTCGGTAGAATAATGGACTTATATCTCGGGAATCCGTGAGAAAGGATATTCACTGGGCATATACATATAGTAGGCCCGGTGTGATGTCTTGAAATTGACGTTCCACTTTTATTGATACTTTGACTTACATTTGTCGTATTAGACGACGGTTTGACGCGAAGGCTGTTGTTGGGTCAGAACTAATAATGTTTATAACACTCAACAAAGCGATGTGCCACCTCTACTGGCACTCACGTTAGTAACTTAATTTTCGCCTAGTAATCCGATGTGCCCTGCACCGGCACATTCGCTCGTCGCTATTCTTCACAACTGACTTCATTTGTGCTATGTAAGAATATTTATTATTTCCGAGTGGGCCGGCATATGTCCCTTCCACCAAAAGTCTTAGCGTCTCACAAACAGTTTATATGTTACACTAATTTTGATTGGTAAATTATATCTTAAGTGCGTTGTCGTGGGTGTTAAACTTAGGCGTTTTGTGGCCTCGTCCCCTCCCTTTAAATTAGTTGCCTCATAATATAATATTTCCAGGGTTGACCAAATGGAGTGATCTTTAAGAGCGCGGCTATCGTCAGTCGGCATCTACTTTATGCCGCCAAAGGAGGCACCCGCTGCTAGCGACATGTCCTAGTTAAAACTGGCTTGGGGATAACTCTTTCCACAAGTTACCTAGGAAAATCCTATTGCTTGTTTGCGACTTCCCAGCCTTTGTATGAAGTTTTTGGGCTTCGCATTGTTATAACAAGTTAATAATAGTGCAGTCTTGTAAGTCCTCTTAACAAAGGAAACTGCAGACTTTTTCCCCATTGTATAAGGGCTTACGGTTTCATTGTACGATGTTTACTAGTTTCGTTCACCACAATAGCAGAGGTCCAGGTCTTCCACCGGCGCTAATTGCTTGATACTAGTGTTTTATTTATTGCTTATGCAATTATTTTGTGGTAGGTTATATCATTATAATTTTGTTACAAATGAATTCCTAATTTAATTCCAATTCATTTGAATATAAATATTCCCTACTTCTGATAAAATTACGTGTTCATGAATTATTCGCCTTTAATACAAGCACTTATTTATCTGAAATAAGAGGCTGAGTGAATGACTTGCCACAAACAAGATTGTGATTGGTTGTAAAACAGAATTCATTGAAATATGTTCGGTCATTGACTCCCATTTGGGGCACGAGTTAAATAGTCTTAGTAAATATTACTCCTTATTGTTCTCTAATGTTTTTATTCCACCGCTGTGGTCTCGAGGTAGTGTGCTGCCTTGTCACGCAGCAGGCCAGGGTCGCTTCCCGGTAGGGACTGGCTCCTGGGTGGGTGAGGATTTCTTTTCGGGGATTTTCCTCACCTGTAAGACAAATGTCAGGAAGCTTTGGGCCGAACAGTCCCCGAAAAATTTTCCGGCCTTCATCATCATCCTTATCATTATCATCATCATCCTTCACCGGTTTGGAAAGCAACAGGAAGCTACCACACCTATAATTCCCTAGTAAAGCTGCGTAGCATGAAAATGCTATAATTGCAGTGAAAGACCTTCCCTCGGGCAGAATTACTGTGGATGGATGGAATGTTTTTATAACAGTTAGAAATATTAAATATAAAATAAAAATTATATGCAGAAGTATAAAATTATAGCACTCATTAAAAATAAAATAACTCTACTAAGATCACCAATTTAGATTAATTTGTAATATGACAATAATTAAATATATTAATGTATAAGCAAGTCATGGGATTAGCCTAAGTTGTACGGGGTAATTAAAATATTGTACTGTGCTCACAACAGTGAGCTACATGATATTTATGGGAAACCGGATGTAGTAAGAACAGTTAGATCTCGTACATTACGATGGACTTGACATGTGGCACGAATAGGGAATGAAAGAGGGTTATAGATACACATTGTACGAAAATGGTTGGGAAAATCTCTAGTAGGTAGGCAAGAAATAGGTGGGTGAATAACATTAACCATGATTTTAGGGATGGATAGGGCATGTGGCACGAATGGGAATGAACGAGAAGACTTGAAACTTCTTTTGGGAAAATCATTGTGAAAACATCTAGTAAGTAGGGTAAGAGGTGGGAGCATAATATTAACCATGATTTGAGGAATGGGCATGACATGTGGCACGAATTGGAAATGAAAGAAGGGCACGAATAATCGTTTTAAGAAAACCATTGGAAAATCGCCAAATAAAGTAGACTATGGATGAGGTGGGAAAATAATATTAATCATAATTTGAGGCATTATCCAATGGATGAATATTATCTCAGGATAGAGATATATGCAGAGCTTATGTCCGCGCGACCTTGAACCTACGAGTTCTATAGTGTCAATGATTTAGTTATTTTTATCAAATTTTTGAAGTGAGAATGTACCGTTAACATATATTATAACCTATTTCTATCCGTTGCAATTTTTGTTTTTGGCTTGAATGTTTCATTATTTATTTGTAATTCAAGGTATGACACTTTTTTTGTAGACCTAATGCGTTTTATCTTTTTTAGTGAATTAAATTAAGGCCAATCGCTAAACGAATAATTTACAATAATAATAATATTAGTAGCTGCAGAAATGAAGTTATCAAGACCTTTAACTGGTTACATGTTTTATGACAATATGCGTAATGAAAATATCCACAAAAGTTTCAACACACCAATAACTGAAACCCTCCAAATATACCAAAGTAATTGGCATGAACACCTCCTTAGAATGCCAAACAATAGACTACCTCTACAGTTATTCAACTATAGACCCACAGGACGAAGAGACGCAGGAAGACCTAAGATGCGATGGAGGGATCAATATCTATCTTGAAGCGGAACAGGTCAATGGCCTAATCCCTGATTGTAATTGATGATGATGATGATTAGTTGGCACTTTAACTTAAAGTATACACACTGCCGCTCGGAAGCAATGAGCGCTTGAAATATTCGGAGTTTCGCGTCGTACGCACTGCGCATGCGAAGCATTCTTCGCACGGCTATGCAGGGTGTAAGTAGTTCAAATTCACTTATTTGGTTCAGTAGTACCGAAACATATTACAGGTCAGACCAGATAATATATGATGAAGCACTGAAGAATGTAATATTTGTATGAATTCAATACAGATATATAAAGTAAGAGCTCGTAATTTGTATGTGAACAAGAAAATGAGAATTGCATGCTGAATCATCAGAGTTACGGTATCGTAGATAACACAAGAACCGTGAGAGAGTATTACATTGGTCTTCAGTTCCAATCCCGTGGAGTGCTTTTTATAAACAGATTTATCAATATAGATCTAGAAAATTATATTTTTTCTGCCAAACGGTATTCGTCTACAGACGATATTTAACATAATACAACAAATATAAAAGAGCACGTACGAAATAGGAAAAAATTACCAGCAGACAATGGTGTGTTTGCCACCTATAGAGAAAAGCTGTAATTATGGCATATAATATCATTCCTTTATACAATATGTAAAAACATGTGGTTTTACCAGAGTGAATAAATTTGAGGAACATTATTTTGAAAAAAGCTTCAGTATGGAGACTATTTCTAATTGGTAATAATTTTCATTTCTCACACTTGATCGTTTATAACAACAAAAAATATTTTTTTTCTAAACCTGAAGTAGTTTATATATAAAATAGTATCAGGTATTTTTTTTGCAGTAGTTATCCATCCATAATAATTCTGCCCGAGGACAGATCCTTCACTGCAACCATAGCATTTTCATGCTATGTTTGGAGCTTTACTAAGAAATTGTAGATGTGGTAGCTTCCCGTTGCTTTTCCACACCGGTGAAGGATGATGATGATATCCATACGATTTCGGGGACCGTTTGGGCCTTAAAGTTTTCCTGACATTTGTCTTACAGGTGAGGAAAACCCCGTTAAAAACCTCACCCAGAAAAAGTGCCCTGACCGGGGATCGAACCCGGGCCCGCTGCGTGACAAGGCAACACGCTACCTCGAGACCACAGCGGTGGACGCAGGAGTTAGTGTGGTTAAAAAACAGGTAGGATGATAGGATTGTGTACTGCTCTTTCATTCTTCTCTCTCTCTCTCTATCTCTCTCTCTCTCTCTCTCTCTCTCTCTCTCTCTCTTGAAGAATTCTACTCCGGGGATGGTTTGGATGGTAGAGGATTTCCTGGGCGCTGGATTTGTAAAGGGACTTCCCCGGTTCACTGGGAAATTTAGGTGTTAGGTTCGCTCAGGTTAAAGTATCGGTAGGCATGAGTTCTCTCTCAGGGATTCCACAAGGACTTCGTCGGGCAGAATTATTGTGTAGAATGCGTCGTTTTGAATGTACTTTATTGTTTCTTGAAGCACACGAAATGTTGGAACACTATACAAGCTTTAGTTTTAATTCCGTTGCATTGATCTCCAGTGGACGATGTCGTTCTTTGTGGGTTTACCCCGTTAACAATTATTGGATGGCCTACTCACTCACTGATTTACTGACTTAGCTTATGAAGTCTAAATATTCAGGCGTTTATTAAAAAGAATGATTAAGTCACGATACTTCGATGAAAAATACTAAGTCCAAAATGTGTGTTAAATTTCCACTGGTGACCATGCTGCCAGTGTGTAGAAGAGTCTTTGTGTGTAGAAGAAGTGACTTTTTATAAGTGTATGAAAGAAGTGACTTTGTTTACGTTTATGAATGAAGTGACTTTGTATAAGTCTGTAAAAGAAGTGATCAGGAGGAGTCTCCCTCACCTATTAGGTAAACTCGGTTCTCACTGTATCGACCTCGTGGACCTGAGATCAGTGCTTAGGCACACATAACAAAAAATATAATTGGTTAATGTTCCCATTATATTATATTATAATCGAGAGGGTGTTACAAATTTGTTATTGGCGATTTATGCCGTCGGAGGTTGGGCCCTATCCGTGATGGCTTCACGTACAGTCAAGTCACAAGTATTAGCTAGGCTTGGGTTTTCCCTAGGTCATTGATCTGTAGGCTTCAGACGCTAGAATTTTGTCTTCCCACACTTTTTGCTAGCGTTGTTTGTCTCAAGATGAAATCCCCGCTTGTAAATTTAGTTAATGTGATATGGCTGTCAGTATAAATCTGTTAACTTCTGGCTTACAAGATATTGCCACTCAATCCTACGAGTAAAAGATTTGTCAACATTTTAATTCTTTATACATGTGACGGCCACTTCCGCCTTAACAAAAGAAAGGGTGGCATTACCTGAGTTCTCGTTACCCTTGTTAATGACTAGTCATTTAATTCCCATTGATACTAACTTCGTCATTCAATGATCTTTATAATTGTTTCTGATTTTTATTTCCCGACATCGGGATTTATTTATTCAGTTACTCTATACAAAGTAGACTGAGTGAGTGACTTGCTACACTCTCTCTTTCTCTCTCTCTCTCTCTCTCTCTCTCTCTCTCTCTCTCTCTTCTCTCTCTCTCTCTCACACACATGCACCAAATCAAACTAATTTATTGTTTTTAGTGATTAAATAAAATAAAACTGTCAAAGTTTTGTACGGTGTTCATATTTATATTAATACAAATTCGTTATAGCTGTTTCAGTACTTTGTACCTTCTTCAGACATATACTAGGAATAAAAATGAATTTTGTTATTATATATACAGTCAAGTAGAAGTCTAAAAAACTGAACGTAAACAAAAAAAAAACAGTGAACAAACATTTTCTTATTACAAATTAAAGAGGTAGTAAAATTACATCCAGTTGGGAATTTAACAGCCAATTGCTCTTCTTGAATTTATTATTAACGTTATTAGGTGAAATATTATAAACCTTTTAAATAGTTAAATTAAATAGAAACGCATCATTGCATTTAGCTTAGTAATTAAATGGACATTACTTCATTGCATACTTCCATACTGGTCTTTTGTGCAACAGTTGTTACTTCTTACAGGTTCTGATAATATTAAGATGTACAAAATAATAGTAAAACAATATTCCTTAGTGATAAATCTGATATAGTCAGAAAACAATCTGGGGAATAGATTTACCCAATCAAAATCACAGATATTAGTGAAAGCAATAAAATCAAGACAAAACAATTAATACAGACACGTGTTTATCTCTTAAACAGAGTATTGTCAGGTTTAGCACATCAAGCGCAAAAACACAAGATGTGTCAAACGTGATGACGCTCCGTTTAAGAGCTAAAAACGTGTCTGTATTATTTTGGGAACTTTTCTTTTTTCCCTTGGTTTTATTGCTTTAACTAGTATTTGTTAATTTAATTGTGCAAATAAGCATCCCAGGTAGTTTTCTGAGTTTTAGCCAAATTAACATATACATATATTGTTTCGTTTTTATTTTATGTGTTGTGAATTTCAGCTAAGATTCGCCTGATTTCATTAATTAGATTAATATAAAGATATGTTTAGAGAGAGGTATATAATTAGAACAAACTTAAGAAATAATCTATTTCTAATATTATATCGTTTATACACCTATTAACATGCGTCAGTTTGTTCTTGTTTATGTAAGTTCATTACTTGGCATTATAAAGAAATTAAAAGCAAACAATATTATAATAAGAAAGTTGTATATCAAAGAATCATCTTCGCTGTGGAAGAGATATTGTTGAAATTAGTAGGTTCCTGAACGCAGCTGCTATTGGGGCGGGAAATAGGACTCACAGGTCCTTTAATTGATGTATAATGTAATTGTGGGGGCACGCCGTAGCGTAGTGGTTAAGGCACTGAGCTACAAGCCGGAGGGTCGAGGGTTCAAGTCCCGTTGGGGTCAGGATTTTTAAACTGACCCAAACCCTCTGGCGGCACTATGGCCCTGGGGTCGACTCAGCCTCTAACGGAAATGAGTACCAGACGCTTGTTCTGGGGGTAAAGGCGGCCGTCACGCAGGGCTGACAACCCGGCTGACATAAAGTGCCGATTGTCTAGAAAAAGTGGGAACCTTAACCTCCTACTACCCCAAGGACCTCCGGGTCTGTTGTGGGATTACTTTACTTTACTTTACTTTACTTTACTTTACTATAATGTAATTGTATTATTATATATTGTGTTTTTTTGTTTTCCTCTATTATCTATTATTACTAGATATTATTTTATTTATACGAACTGTCAATAGCACGTTCAGCTTGCGACTCACATTTAAATATAACATTGTATATATCTTACTTTTAGTCTAATTAAAGTCTTACTACTAGCACTATTTCAAATTTGTTTTTCTGTAAATCTACGATGCGGACCTCATACTCAGGATATTCAAGCCATTCAAAATTAATCGAACATGGCTGGGCTTGAACCCACAAACCTCGGAACCGATATTCTACAGGTGGATGGAGCAAGTATGTATATTACCATATGTCATTTTAAAGTTAGTTTCTTGGCCATTCAGTCAGAATGCCATTCCACAAACTTAGTCATGTATTGCTTGATCAATATATTCAGCAAGATAGTATATATTTAATTGCATTTAAGTTACATGAAATCCCAATGAAAATATACTTTTTTGCGCGATAGTGCGTTTTGTCGCATTTGCAGCAATGGCGACCATGATTGAAAGTTCAACTTCTTACATTTCGGGGTTGCTAACCTAAATAAATATACTGTTATAAAATAACCATTCATTCATAGTGTTCTGTTCAAGAGCAGGTCTTTCACTGCAAACTCAACATTCTCCACTCTTTCGTTAACTCAGCTTTCCTTTTTGTATCTGCATATAAATCATTTATTTTAATATTGTCTATCATCTGATGTATTTTTCTGCCTCTAACTTTCTTTCTGTTGACCATTCCATCTAGGGCATCCTTCAGCAGGCAATTTCTTAGCCAGAGGCCAATCCAACTTTTTTCCCTCTTTTTTATGAGTTCCAGCATTATTTTTCTTTCGTCCACTCTGTCTAACACATCTTTAATTCTTACTTTGTCTGTCCATTTTATACGTTCCATTCTTCTCCATATCCACATCTCAAAACCCTACCAGTCGCTTTTCCTCATTCCGTCGTAATGTACAAGTCTCTGCACAATACAATGCTACACTACACACGAAGCACTTCACTAGCCTATACTGTTATAAAATAACTATACTGTTATAAAATAACTATATTGTAATATTACATATTACAAACCACGTGTGGGAAGTAAAACCACGGCAATCTATATATACTATGTACAATGTATATACTAAATATATCCAAAAGGTAGTGTTAATATACATTATACGAAACATATCACTACATATTAAATGAAATGAACATTATTTGAAACAATATAAGACAGATAAATACGTACTTGCCGCCACTTTATCACTGATTGGTGTCACGGCCTGCTATAGTTTCAATTAATAAACATTGCTCACACTGTTAATGTTAGTCAATTGTTTATAATTAACGCAAACATTTCCAACAAAGATATTATTATTTTACTATTATTTATTATTTTGAAAACACCATCGCGCAAAAAAATAATGTACAACGCACGTTTGTGAAGTGTTTTACAGACGCTCGGTTTTTAAACATTTTCCTCGCTTCTGTAAACACCACTTCCCAACCTCGCATCGTAATATAGGATATTAATTGTCTCATACTACATAGAGAGATGTCATTTATTTCTTTTCCCTCTGGCTTTCCAACAAGAAGCTTCCATGCAAGTCTTTTATTCCCCATACGTGCAACATGTCCTGCCCATCGCAGTCTACGAGACTTAATTGTTCTTATTATATCTGGCTTCCTATAAAGACCATGTAGTTCATTGTTTTGTAGTCTTCTCCATTCACCTGTCCATCTCTCTTTGGTCCAAAAATGTTCCTAAGTATTTTATTCTCAAATACTCGTAATCTCCTTTCCTCTCTTAAAGTAAGAGTCAATGTTTCGCATCCATATAATATAACTGGTAGAATAATAGTTTTATATATTTTCAGTTTAACATTTTTTGAAAGGAGTTGGGACATCAAGAGTCTCTGCAATGCATAATAGCACGCATTTCCAGAATTGAGCCTATGTTTAATTTCTTTGTGCATCTCATTTCTATTTGTGATTATTGTTCGTAGGTATTTGAATTCAGCCACTTCCTCAAAATTTCCCTCGTTTGTCATTTAGCTGTCAATTTCCATTACACTTGTTCTGGGGGTAAAGTCGGCCGTCACGCAGGGCTGGCAACCCGGCTGACATCAAGTGCCGATTGTCTAGAAAAAGTGGGAGCCTTAACCTCCTACTACCCCAAGGGCCTCCTGAGGCCTGTAGTGGGATTACTTTACTTTACTATATATACATGATATGAAAAGAAAAATGAATGCTTGAGTCGGGATTTGAACCCGAGTCTCTAAAGTCTGTACCTTTAGCGCTCTAACCAACTGAGCTACCCAAGAATTCCAAGACACGTGTCATGGAATTCTTGGGTAGCTCAGTCTTAGAGCGCTAAAGGTACAGACTTTAGAGACTCGAGTTCAAATCCCGACTCAAGTATTCATTTTTCTTTTCATATCATATTTGCCTTCATTGCCAAATGTCAAAAATATATTTATAATATATATATATATATATATTCCATTAACGCAGTATAATCTCTCGCTTTATAAGTAATTTTACGTGTCACACGCCACCCGGGCCTTACAGTGACACAACCTGTCGGGAGAGGGATTTTAACTATGGATCACATTCTTATTTTTATGACCACGTAAGGACACGGAGGTCCTCCTCCAATGAGTGATCAGTACAATGTTACGGCCTCCTCCAAGTCAACACAATATTAAGACAAAACACACCATCCAAACACGCTTTCATAGTAAACATGGCGAGTATAATAATGGTGATGAAGGCCAGATAATATTCGAAGACTGTATGGGCCTTAAAGGTTCTTCACATCTGCCTTAAAGGTGAGAAGAACCGCGAAAAAAACTGTCACCCATAAAACTTGATCCTATTGTGGATCGAAAACCGGCCCTTTGTGTTCGAGACAAAGACGCTACTCCAAGACTACAGCTATGGACATATATATATATATATATTTTCGATTTTAACAATGTTGATACATTTTTCCGGCACCAATGATTTGTCATATTGTAGTCAAATGTACTAGTACTAGTAGTAATAGGAATCTATTAAACTAAAACTGAGATACATACAATGTTATTTTTAGAAATATGGGTCGCACGACAACAAGCCACACGTGTTATTTAGAGTCCGTATTAACACAGCAGTGTCTAGTAGTAATATAAAGTTGAAAGCGCAAAAAAAATTATAAAAATTAAAGTGGTCAACAAAAAAATCATCTCCAATACATATAGAATAAAACTAGTCATCAACAAAAAGAAAATGATTTTACCATCAAAACATGGGGTGCTTTTTATGATTTTTACATTTTCTTCGTAGTAGAGACTTTACTTTTACCAATATCTGTTTATTATCAAATATATTAATTGATATAGAGCACCCACGCTTTTGATGGTAAAATTATTTTCTTTTTGTTGATAGCTCTAGTTTTATTCTCTATGTATTGGAGATGGTTTTTTTGTTGACCACTTTAATTTTACCCAAGCGTGTTGGAAATTTAAATTATTTTTTAGTTTTTTAGTTCGGTTGTCTAATAAAGCGTGTTGTTTTAGTTTTTTAAAACTATTATTTATTTTTATTTTCTGACGATTCTGGTCAGGATTTTAGAAACAAATATGAAAATATTGTATTGTCACGGGTCCTTTCCAAGTATACAAAGTTTCAAGTTGATCCAATGTTTCTAAGTGGGTGAGAATCATGTTCAAAGATTCCATTACATAGATACAAAGACACTTTTTTTCTGATGATTCTGGCCAGGATTTTAGAAAAAAAACATAAAATTATTGTATTGTCACGGATCCTTTACAAGTATACAAAGTTTCAAGTCGATCCAATGATTTTAAGTGGGTGAAAATTGCGTTGAAAAATTCCATTACATAGATAGATAGATAGATAGATAGATAGATACAGGTCAAGCTAATATAGAGCGTGTAAAAATAATAAAATTAGATTATTCATTAATAAAGTTAAGTAGACTTATTAAGTACTAATGATATTACACTTTGCTAACAAATTTATTTATTCAGGAATGAGTGTTGTTCTTATTTTTCGCGTTTTTTCCACAAATTTATCCACGTTTATCCAGTTTTCTGGGTATACAACTAACTCGCAGTATTTCAATTTTTAACGATTTGAATTTAGAAATCTTTCCGGTAAAAAGTGACACCCTAATATTCTTAATCGTTTCTAATATCATCATCATCATCATCAATTACAGTCATGGATTAGGTCATTGGCGTGTTCCGTTTTAGGATACAAATTGATCCCTCCATCGCTTCTTAGGTCTTCCTGGTATCTCCGTCCTGTGGGTCCGTAGATAAGTAGCTTCAGAGGTAGTCTATTATTTGGTATTCTAAGGAGGTGTTCAAGCCAATTATTTTAATGGTTTTAGTTATTACTGAGAGCTTTGCGGATATCTTCATTATGCGTGTGGTCATAAAGCTTATAACCTGCTAAAGGTCTTAATAACTTCATTTCTGCAGCTACTACCCTATTTAATTTGCCTGTACAAGAGTCCAGGTTTTAGATCCATAAAAGTAAAGTTGGAAGAGCCTTTGTTTTATACAATTTTAGAATTGTATCTGGTCGTACTTTTTGGAGATGAATGTTTTTTTTCCCCTATAAGTTTCTGTAATTTGATCAGATTTATGTCTATGTCTTTACATGTGTCGTAGGAAAGGTTGCAGCCAAGGTAAGTTATTAACTTGTTCTATTATATTGTTGTTAGTAACAATTTTAGTTCGTATCGGTATTTTACCTTGAAATGCCATAGTTTATGTCTTGCTCACTCAAATATTTCCTAATATATTTTTAATATAGCACTAGTAACTTAATACAACTCAACTGTTGGTCTTGGCTGGTTTGTACATATAGGCTAATACCTGGATATAACATCGTTAAAATGTTGGTAAAGTTATATACATTATAATAATTATTCAACTCATGCCCCAAATGGAAGTCAATGACCAATCACATTTTAGTGAATTTTGTTTTACAACCAATGCCAGTCTTCTTTCACCTCGCTCTTTATCGATTTCTTTTTCCAGCTCTTGCTTTTGTGATAAAGAAAGCTCCTCATTTTTAGTACTCTGAACAGGTCAGAGCATTACTTTACAGTGACAGACTCTCCAACGAATACGTTGAATGTAGCAAATAATGAACAGATTCCTTCGAAATACACATTAGATAATTATGTATTCAAAAACTGTGTCTGTAAATAATGATTTTACCGAGTTGTTTTCTTAAAAAAGTAAATTAATAACCTGTAATGTTATATAATATACAGTTTGATGTGTCTATGTTTTTCTCCACTAGGGTGCATTCCTACAATATTGCGATCCTCTTTGGCAATACAAAATATGATCAAGTTTCACTGAGTGAACAAATGAAACATAACTACATATTTCTGAATTGTTTTCAAACATCGCCGATTAAATTAAATATATAAATAATTTTAAAATACCGGTAACTATATTTAAATAATAATTTTTGAGTAAACAGCTTAATTTTATTCACTAAATAGTCCTAAAAAATGCCACTCGTGATTTCCAAATACTCTAAATACATTCTGGAGTCACTTCGCGATTATATCGAAGATTGGAAATCACTCGTGACATTACTTATGATGATGAATTGTGTATCACATCTGACTAAATTTCTTTGAATAAATAATTAAAGCAGCATGACGTCACTTGCAGTCGATTGTATATAGACCGGAAGAAAATATACCTCCTAGAGTTGTAATTGCCCTGAAGTTGGACTCTTAAAGCATGCATTTTACATAGCAAATTATCCGCCGCAGGTTTCATTAATAATTACATAGCTTTTCTTAGCTGCACACTTTCTTTTCGGAATGAACAAACCGTCTTGACTTATTTAGCATCTAATTATGGCCTTCCTTACATGTTGGTTCAACTTAGCAGTTTTCAAAATTGCCATCTCATTAGTATGGTCTGGTTCCCAACTTTCAATATACGTATATTGTGTTTACTTTTAAAGTAAAACTGTAATATGTTAAAGTTATTTTCCTTTGGCGAATATTTTTTAATCTTTCATAACGAATATTTAATGCGAATAGAAGTTCACTAGTAATACACGGGAATTTCATGTAGGGAAAAGTTTGTCTTTCTTTCAGAATTGCCCAACTACTACAATGGTTTAGTGTACCACCGTGTAAAGCTAGAGATCTTGGTTTCAAATCCAAATTTAGGCAAAATTGTTCATTTAATTAAATGGAAATAAAACAGTTTTATTTGATTTTTCATATTTATTAAGATATAAATTAGTTACATAAATTGTTTACCTTTGGTTGTATAACTATTGCATGTGAACACCAACCTAAGTAAATTACAATTTCAATATTATGTTTATAATTATCTGATATAACACTGAATAAATTCCTAATATAATGTATTCTTTCCTCAAGAATGGCTAGATCCAGGATCCCCAAGGCAATAATAAACTACTGTCCAAATGGGAAACGTTCACTAGGTCGATCTATGAAAAGATGGCATGAAAACCGCTTTCTCGGGCCGTAACAGTTCTTCAAGGACTAATACCTGGCAGGTTGATGATGATGATATAATGTATTCTTAGTAGAAGCCACCTTGTTGTAATGTGGACAGATGTTCACTAATAGAAGTACACACGAATTACACATAGAGAAATATTTGTGTCTCTTCCTGGAGTGCGCCAGTACGTAAAACTTATGATCTTGGTTTCAAATCCCGGTTTATGCAGAAATGTTTGTCTTTAGTTGTATTAATTATTTTAATGTTATTTCTAGATTATTTGGCTTTTAATTTATCAAGGAAACGCAGGGTAAGAATTTTTATTCAGAAAATTATTTCCTATTTATAGCCACATTAATTTACATCCGTAGGATATTTGTCTGAATGACACAGAGAGTAGGGTGCGTGTAGGCAAACAGTTTTCGGATACTTTTGAAATTCACAATGGGTTAAAGCAAGCAGATACACTATCTCCTCTACTTTTCAATTTTGTATTAGAGAATGCCATCAAAACTTTGGAGAATGAAGGTCTACAACTCAATATTATTAATAAGCTGTTAGTTTATGCTGATGATGTAGTATTATTGAGCAATAACGAGGAGATACTAAGGAACAACACGAATACTCAATTGAGTAACACAAAGAAATTGGGACTGGAAGTAAACATCAATAAAACTAAATATATGTTCACACATAGAAATGCCTCATATAATGGAAATGGACAACCAATGACATGTGAAGGAAATTTTGAAGAAATGGCTGATTTCAAGTATCTAGGAAACAATAATTGCAGATAGGAATGAGATGCACAAAGAAATTAAACATAGGCTCAATTCTGGAAATGTGTGCTATTATGCATTACAGGGACTCTTGTTGCCCTCACTCCTTTCAAAAAATGTTAAACTGAAAATTCATAAAACTGTTCTCCCAGTTATATTATATTATGGATGTGAAAAATGGACTCTTACTTCAAGGGAGGAAAGAATATTACGAGCATTTGAGAATAAAGTTAGGAACATTTTTTGACCAAAAAGAGATGAACAGACAGGTGAATGGAGAAGATTGCATAACAGTGAATTACAAGGCCTTTATAGGAAGCCAGATATAATAAAATTAGTTTATAAGTCTGCGGTGGGTAGGACATGTGGCACGTATGGGGGATGAAAGAGGTGCATGGAAGCTTTTTGTAGGAAAACCAGAGCGAAAACGCCCAGTTGGTAGACCAAGAATTAGGTATGAGAATAACATTAACTATGATTTGAGGGAAGTAGATTAAACAGGGGATGATTGGAAAATATCAGATGCGGATAGGGATGTATGGAGAGCCCATATCCGCGCGGTCATGAACCTACGGGTTCGATAGAGCCAACGAGTGAGTTAGTTAGTTAGTTAGGGTATTTATAATGTTTTTAGAAAACTTACAAAAACCGAATTGTCTCCATAGTATTTATAATACAAACCATGTTTGGAAATTGGACGTCACATGTAGGCCCATAGAGGATATTTTATACTATATAACCGAAAATGAGTATTAATTGCGAGATGAGATTAAAATCTGATAAAGCCTATACTGTATTATATGCTGGAATGATATTTGCTATACTGGGCTGAAATTATTTTCATGATGGATTCTGTTGATTATCTTAGAGAAAGTGTTGGAAATTATCACCCCTACTACACTGCAAACTTCTACTTCGTCGTTTCGTCGTATCAGGAATATACGTAGAAAAAAAACTAGCTTACAGTGAATAAATCAAATCCATTCCTGATTACCTTAAGAATCCGTTGGGGGAATACAATAACAGTACCGATGTATTATCCATCAGAAAGTTAATGAATTACAATCTGATTAAAAAAAAATCTTACAGAATCTGTTGAAAATTCTAAAGTAAACAGGAACCTAAACGGAATATAATACTACTAATAAGAATTTACTGACAATATAGAACTGGAGGTTAAATATCCTGTGAACATGAGCTCTCCGATATCCTTATCCAGACTTAATATTTTCCCATTATTTCTTGTATTTTTTAAAATCACAATTAACGATATTTTCCAACTTCATAATGATGATGATGGATGGATTGATGGATGGATGGATTGATAGATTGATGGGTTTTGATGGAGGATGGATTGATTGGATGATGGATTGATGGATGGTGGATGGTGGTTGGATGGATGGTGGATTGGTGGATGGATGAATGTTGGATTGGATGATGGATTCGATGATGGATGGATGATGTATTGGTGATGGATTGGTGATGGATTGGTGATGGATGGTGATGGATGGTGATGGATGGTGGTCATGATGATGATGATGATGATGATGGTGATGATGATGGTGATGACGACGATGATGATTATGGTGTTATGCTGATAATGATTATGATGATAATGATAATGATAATAATAACAATAATAATAACAATAACAATAACGATAATAATAATAATAATAATAATAATAATAATAATAATAATAATAATAATAGAGTTACCTTTAATAACGTCTCTTGGCCCCCGTCTCAAAAGAATGGGTTCTCCGTCTTCCCTCCTCCACGTGATTCTTGGAGGAGGATGTCCTGTAGCTTTGCATACTAGTGTGGCATTCTCACCTTCTTGTACAGATAAGTCTGCACTCGTCTCGTCATACAGAATGTCCGGTGGAACTGTAACAAATATGAAGAATATAATTAATATATTCATCGAAAAACGAAACAACAAATGACACCACAAAACTCTAGTAATCTTATAGTAACAATTTGCTAAAATAGACCTTTATAAACCATGAATTTTGGGCTACTTCAAACCGAAGTCGTTTATTTGCCTCATTCATCAAGGTTCTCCACAACATTGTGCTGTCCGGTCCTCCAAATGGTCTTCCATGTATGTGAGATTATGGTAACCTGATCTCGTTGAAAAAGTAATCATAATTATTTTTGTTAGTCCTGCATTACATTTACGAAATATATGACCAAGCCATCATAATGTTCTATACTTCATTATTTATACCACGTATGATTTTTCACACAACTTTCTTATGCTCTTTCTTTCTTATTCGCCATACCTTATTTTCTTTAATTACAGTTCCGCTGCCGTTGAAAACTGAAGTAGGGCCTATAGTATGTATGAGCTATTTGGACGGTGACGCGCGAAAAAACAGTCCCGTTTCGTCAGCGTTAAAAATGTCTCTTAGGCGCGTACCCTGAAATTAAAGTATGCAGCTTCGGTTTCCATTCACTAACTATATTTTCGTCCACATCTTTTGATTCCCCGTAAATTTAATTCCACACTACATTATGTCGTCTTCTAAAACTGCCCAGCCAACCTGAAGATACCTTGAAATCGTTACTCCCTAGGGTTATAGCAACAGCTACAGTTTGACTTTGGAGCATCGGTCCGGAAATTTGGAGATTTGTTTGTCGTGGTCTTGTAAAACACTCCCACACTACTTTGTTGATTTTTTTCATTTTTTTCTTTCCTCTCCATTTGACCATTTCCTTGCATCCATTCATTCATTTTTTTCTTTGTGTTTTAAAATCTCATGAACTTGGGTTTTTCCACATTTAAATTTAGTCATTATTTCGCGTACTGAGAGTTTTATCTTCAATCACTTTCACTTTTTCTTTTAAAGACAATGATACATAAGATTTAGTCATCTTTATTCCGTGAATTTAGAACGCTACCTGTGAAAGATACAATAGGTCTCAGATATTAAACTTCTTTAAAATTTTACAGTGCACTTGTTATTTGTAAGACAATGCCGCACACAAATATTTGTTAATATAACCTGTATTTCGCAGATGGGGAGTGCAATGAGGCCGAAAGAAAATTACAGATACAGGTAGAAACTCTACTTCACCCTGCGGCAGGAATCATCACTTATTGTTATTTATCCTAACAGGATTTCAATATTTCCGCCTTATAAACATCTTTTTTCTTAAATTGTGTAGAAATATCCTTCCGTTTCCGCATTGGACAGATTCCATTTTATACAAAATAAATACACGTCAAATTATTATTATTATTATTATTATTATTATTATTATTATTATTATTATCATTATTATTATTATCATTATTATTATTATTATCATTATTATTATTATCATTATTATTATTATTATTATTTTTATTATTTTGTCGGGAACAATACATTTGTTCTCATTGGACAGATATCCGTATTATTCACGTTCCGGATTAAACAAGTTTTACTGTATATCTTAACCATACTTATATCAGCGAAAATAAACAATTGGTCACTGTCATTTTCGGTATCTACTAGAAAGTATCGGTGCAGATCTGTATTTTTATTTTCAAAAATATTTTCATGAGAACAAACTCAATAGCTTTATTACTTTGGAATTCGCTATTAAAGCGTTCAACCTATTTTTGTAACTATTTTCCAGTCGGCCGCTCATCTATGCAAGAGGGCAGGGAATCCAAAAATAAGTAGTTGAAGCCAGTAAGGAAGAGGAATAGTGAGATGTCGTATGTAGAGACACATCTAAATTTATTCTACATCATGTACAGATATGCGTTCACTGTTTTGATGAAAATACTAGGAATAAAAGAGAATTTAAAACAGAAAACAAAATATTGTTCAGGAAGAAGAGACATTTCATCATTAACTTCCTTTCCAAACGATTCCGAAGCAACATTACAAACTCTGAAGTTATTTGATCTGACTTACTAGGGAAAGCTGCCTATAAATAGATAAAACTTTCCTCACAAAATAACTGTAAAAGTACACAAAATACAAACAAACTGATAGATTTGTGTCAACTTAGATAATAATATAAAAACAATGATTAACACACCAGAGTAGGAGGCTAATCTCGATTTTATGTAAATTCAGCTATGGGACAGAAAACAAAAATTATATTTGATAGATTTTAGAAAATTCTGAACATTACAAGGTTTAAACGTGTATATTATTTACTATTTGGTTCTGTATTAAACATCCGATTATTTGTTCAGAAGTTAATCAACCGGTAATCACTCGTATTGGTAATGTTTAGATAGCCTACTAATTAACATTAATGTGTACATAAAATTATGAATGGCTCGTTGTTAACTTGATTTTTATACGTGATGAACTAATTATTACATTCGTTGAACAGTTGTTTCGTTTATAAATGCATTCAAAAAGTTGGTTTGTTCAGCGCTTAACGGGTTCGTAGGATTCGGATTTAATTTATTTAAGTTAACTTAAAATATGTTTACGCAGGATGTTCAAATTCACTTTATTTATTTCAGAATAATTCACTAATTCTACACAAATAATTTGCTGCTTGTTCTTCTTCTTCTTCACTTCACGGGCTAGGCAAATTGCCTGTTCCACCTCACAGTTGTTCTGTCCATCTTTTCACTGGCCTTCCTACATTCCTTGAACCTCTTGGCTTGTACTTGAATGCTGCTCTTGGTAATCTTGATACATTAATTCTTTCCACGTGTGTAAACCATTTCTCTCTATATTCTCTAATTTTCTCATCCAATGGATATATATTTAACTCTGTTCTTATATCTTCATCCCTTATCCTATCCAATCTTGTGCAGCCTTTTGTTCTTCTAAGGTAGTTCATTTCTGCGCTTTGTATTCTACTTTACAATTATTTGGTCATTACCCAAGTTTCCCTCCCATAAAGTAATGCAGGAACTGCCAAAGTTTTATAAAACTTCAATCTAGTAACTCTTGTTTTATTCTTTAATGTTTTATGTATAATTCCGCATATCATTTGAAATTTCGACAGTTTCATATGTATGTCTCTTTCAGTTTTTGTGTTTATAGTAAAATTACAACCCAAATAATTAAAATTTGTTACTTTTTCCATAGGTTTGTTTTCTATTACGATTTTTGATCTTATATGATCGTTTCCCCAAAATGCCATTATTTTTGTTTTTTTCTTTTGATATTTTGAAATTATATTCTTGGCATAACTGATTTAATTGATGTAAAGAGTACTGAAAATGATTTTTATTTTCTTGAATAATAACCACATCGTCAGCATACATTGAATCGTTTAATATTTTAAAACGGTCCATTCTTATACCTATATTAACAATAGTTCTCCAATTTTGGATGATGTCATTAATATATAGATTAAAAAGGGTAGGTGATAATCTGCACCCTTCTCTTACACCTCTATTTATTAAAATAGCTTCGGTCTTTGATGTGCCTATATTTATTATAATTTAAGACTTTACATACAAACTTTTTATCACATAAATTAATTTTTCGGGGTTGCCATATATTTCCATTATTTTCCATAACTTATCTCTATCAACACGATCAAATGCCTTCTCAAAATCAATAAAAGCAACATGCGTCTGTATGTTATGTTCTCTTTTTTCAAATATTTGCTGTAATATGAATAAATTATCCGTTGTTGATCGCCCCGTTCTAAAGCCATTTTGTTCGTCTTCAAGTATTGCTTCTGCGATTATTTAAAGTATTTTATTTATAACTCTTATATAGATTTTATAAATTGAATTAAGTAGGCTAATTCCTCTATAGTTCTTACATTCTCGTCTATCTCCTTTTTTAAATAACGATATGACTTCAGCTATATTCCAACTTTCTTGTATTCTGCAGTTTCTCCAACATTCATTAAACAAATGCAATATTCTCCAATGTAGAAATGTTCCACCATATTTTAGAAGCTCCATATGTATCTGATCAGGACCAGCTGCTTTTCAGTTTTTGGTTTCTTGAAGTTCATCAAATGTAATCATATCAGTTTGAATTTCTCCTGTTTCATTATCTGGATACGATTCTTGTTTTTCTTCGTCTTCTTCTTTTCCTTCTTTACACCATAAATTTTATAGTGTTCTATCTATTTTTTTTTGTTAATAACAACTATCTTTGCAGTATCCTTTTCTGGTTTATTTAAAAGTTTTATAACTTTGTATGCAAAGTTTTGTCTGCTATGAATATCATTTTCTATTTCACTTACAAAATTATTCCAAGAATGTTGATGAGCTGTCCAAATAAAGTATTTTCATTCACAAATTATTTAACTGTCCTTTGTTTATACTCGCTGATGGCGATCTTGACATCGTTTTTTTAAATAGCTTCGTTGATTCACTGGTCAGCTCCTCGACGCTTATACATTCAAGGGCAAGAAAATCTGGACACCTATACTGATCTTTCCCTTATGGAATCTTCCAGAAAGAGAATATTCTAGACTCGATGTATCTGAAACGTTGTTTCTCTAGAGAGCATCATAACTTCTGTTGGCTTAAAAGGAAATCAATTGCCGCCCACGAAATACAAAGCCAGTAATCTGAGCAGCAACCAATACTGCGCCATACTCGTAATGTAAAGTAAAGTGATCCCACAACAGGCCCGGAGGCCCTTGGGGTAGTAGGAGGTTAAGACTCCCACTTTTTCTAGACAATCGGCACTTTATGTCAGCCGGGTTGTCAGCCCTGCGTGACGGCCGCCTTTACCCCCAGAACAAGCATCTGGTACTCATTTCCATTAGAGGCTGAGTCGACCCCAGGGCCATGGTGCCGCCAGAGGGTTTGGTTCAGTTTACAACTCCTGACCCCAACGGGACTTGAACCCTCGACCCTCCGGCTTGTAGCTCAGTGCCTTAACCACTACGCTACGGCGTGCCCCCATACTCGTAATGTTGTTTTATTAATGTTTTAAATTATATACCTGGACGATGGACTTGAGACCGGAACAGGTCGCTATGATCTAATCCTGGAAAGGAAGAAGAAGAAGAAGATATACCTGGGTGAATTACGGACGATTATCATGAATTATTTTGAATATTGCCCGTGTCATTAGCAAAAGCTCTATGGCGCGACAGGCCTAGAAGGCCGCCCTTTGGCTACCATCCGGCTGCTGGCCTCATATCCACATGTGTAAATCACAGTGATGGATGATCATACAGCCAGTGTATGGGTGACATGTGAACGGCATGTCGGATCCCCCAGCCGTTATAGCTAGTTTTCTGAACCTGGATCCGATACTTATTGTAGCTAACTAAATCCCTCACGATGCTGGCCTAAATTCCAAGAGAAAATGTATTCTCCCATGGAGATTGGAATCAGCGCTTGTCCCATAGCTCTGCGCCAAGGCATCTTATCTTAACCACTCGGCTACAGCACGGGGCACATGACAAATAGAAAGGTCTGCATGATATGGTTACGGGCTGATTGTACCATCCTCGTCTCTTATTTTGAAGTACTCATGTAAAAATCTGATCGGGGTCGAACAATTTTTAAGGTTTTCAAAAATCAGAAAATTGCTTCTTCTGGAAGGGATGCAAAGTCATTGGCTCGATTTAGTTGATTTACGGCATGTAAAGGAAATGTACGTCTGGAAGAAGAA
The DNA here is from genome assembly GCA_030220185.1 of Diploptera punctata. Lineage (NCBI taxonomy): Eukaryota > Metazoa > Arthropoda > Insecta > Blattodea > Blaberidae > Diploptera > Diploptera punctata. The sequence goes on along the minus strand of JASPKZ010007281.1, from coordinate 196,576 downwards.
GATTCTGCTCAAAATTTATGGGCCCTTTGACGGCCGGTTTGAAAATTCGGCGCTAATGATCTGATTCTTTTGAGAGTTCCGTTAAACAAGATATCGTTTAACAAATATTTATGTCTTCGATACCTAATTTCACTGCTGTTTAATTCTGTACTCTTCTGTCCGCGATTCTATAAACGGCAATAAAGCTACAATCTTAATGTGCTAGAGTTCTAGTAGAAATTAGCCAGGCTTTCAGACTCGAAAGCATCTCACACTAAGAATGTTGAAAATTTAAATAAATACCGTAAATAATTTGAAAGTTAGTAGATTGTATTTATGAACGTTTAAGGATCTCAAAATACATGTTTAAGATATGTTCCAAGGGATTGAGGATGATGGGAAAGAAATCATAATCGAGGAAAGGAAATTAGGAATACGAAAATCAAACCTGAATAAAATAATGATAAAACCAGTAGGCTAGCCAGCTACGCGATTACAACAACAATCATTAGAATACGATTCACTTGTTTTAATACTATTTTATCATTTTTTAGTAACACGTAGCGTTGTTTTTCTCGTTGCTTTATCAGTGTTCATTCCCTGAAACTCGTTTCGTGCCATTTCACTTGCTACAGTAGTACGGTCTTTTTATTATTGCTGCTGTTGTCATGGTAACTGATCCGAGATGTGGGAATTCCCCAAGCAGAATTTGCAAGTCTGTTTCCCTAAGGGAAAGAGCATGTCGATGGGTTTGCTCTTGTACAAGAATTTCAGAGCTGCAGAACGCTTTTACACATTTATATCAACAAAACCCCCTGCGTGTGCGCTAAGTACATATTTACTTGCAGCTCAAACAACGTTGACACAAAACCTAATAAAAATGAATATATTGTAAAACTCTCCAATCAGCTATCCTTCCAACAATTTCACGAATCCACAACATTTATAGTGTTATAAATTGCGGACATATATAGAGTGTTAAAGACTAAAATGAAAAATTTAGCTAATTAAATATATCTGCTATTCCCCATTTTGTCACTGTGGCACTCACCTTACATACTAAATACTGGCACGATCGAACCCCTAGGTTCATGGCAGCCCGGACATTAGCTCTCCATACATCCCTATCCTCAGCTAATGCTTTTCAATCATTCCCTGTATAATCTACTTCCCTCAAATCATAGTTGATGTTATTCTCCCACCTCATTCTTGGTTAGTAATCTCTAAAGTAATCTTGGTGGAAAGGCCCTGCGGCTAGCCAAATTAATGACAAGCGGTGAGCGATTCCTTTTGGTTCTCCAGGATGTCCTAGAAAGGAGAACCCCGGGTTCCTGCTTAAGCATTAGCCCCGGTGTGAATTTGATATGATAAGATACCGCTATGATAATAAATAATAACGAATAACCAGCATTCCAACCTGCATGGTAGTGGCGATGTGCTCCGACTTGTGTTTAGTTTCGTGATTTTTGAAAATGGCGCTTGTGGCCACAAAGTGGGCGTATTCAGTCTGGTTTTCCTACAAGATGCTTTCATGCACTTCTTTCATTCCCCGTTCGTGCTACATGTCCTGCCCATCGTAGTCTACGAGACATAACTTATTATATCTGGCTTCCTATAAAGACCACGTAGTTCACTGTTATGTAATCTTCTCCACTCGCCTGTCTGTTCATCTCTCTCTTTCGTCCAAAAAAAAAATCCTAAGAACTTTATTCTCAAATACTCGTAATCTCATTTCCTCTCTTAAACTAAGAGTCCAAGTTTCGCTTCCATATTATAAATGGTAGAATAATAGTTTTAAGGTTTTTTTTGAAAGTAGTTTTGACGTCAAGAGTCCGCATAATACATAATAGCAAGCATTTCCAGAATTGAGCCTATGTTTAATATATTTTTGCATCGCATTCCTATTTGTGATTGTTGTTCCTAGCTATTTTAATTCAGCCATTTCCTCAAAATTTCCCTCATTTGTCATTAGCTGTCCATTTCCATTATATAATATATTTCTATGTGTGACAATATATTTAATTTATTGATGTTTACTTACATTCTCAAGCATCTTACCTACATAAATACTATAATGGAACTTCCAAGCTCCATTAGCAATTGATTGTTTACTCCATTCCTATCCCACCCTAAGATGCCTCTCATTTCAAAACAGTAAAGTTCCGAGCAGGTATAAACTGTTTCCACAGAGTTATTAACTCGTTATCGAAAGGAAGGTTTTTAATTTTCTTAATAATAATTATAATCCCAAGTGCAGCTTCACCGTCTATGTTTTATTTAAACATTTTCACATTATTAACACAGATTAAAATTAATTATCAATTTACCGTCACAGAGGTTCATATATTTTGTTACTTTTAATTGTTATTTAAAGATGTATATTAAATTACTTGCTTAAATTATGTGGGCAAAGGAATAAGATCTTACTTTATTCATGTGTATTTGATACTTGGTAATATATTTAACTTCAATAGATGGAACGTTTTCATCACCATTTTTCAAAACATTGCTATTCAACCAGGAGAATATTACAAATCATGATTACAAGAGCGCAATTAGAAGCTTAATTTACCTATGATGTGGCGTTTGACGTCACATTGAGTACATAACTCTGAAGAATGCAAGTTGAGAGTTTTAACGAATTGTTTTGCTATCTAATGACTGCAGGGCATTAGTAATTCGTATAGATATTTTATTTGTTTAATGCATTTTCTAATTCAGTACTTTAAGGGAATTTATTTAATTATTTGAAAATAAAAAAATTATAGATGTGTACTATGATATTCACAAAGCTGAGGCAACTTTTACCAACGGAGATGTAAACCATGGAAAAACTTTATTTGTAACTTTACAAGAAAACAAACAAGAGTACTCCATAAAATTCACGAGAAAACACTACAATTTCATATAATCATACTTATTCACTTTAACACTGCAGAACATTAAATGATTTCACGTTATAAAAATTGTACTTTATACCAGTTGTTAAACAAGTAGAATTTAATATTTACTAGCTAATAGACCCGGCGTGCGCTGCTACGCCCAAATAAATGAAAATTCATGTGCTTTTATGTTTAGTAGAATAAGTAAAAGGAAAAATAATTATACATTTATATTTTTAGACCCAGTGCTGATTACTCGGCGTTGTTCGTGAATCTTCTCATCCCGCACTTCTTGGCATAAATAAGCTCAAAGATAAAAATGAATGTACTTCTTATGATTAGTTGAATAAGTAAAATAAAAAATAATTATAAATGTATATCGTAATTATTTTAAGATTTCCCGTGCTGATTACCCGGTGTTGCCCGGGAATCTACTTATCTTTATCTTCTTGGCATAAATGAACTAATAGACAAATTCCTTATTGTGAGTTATCCGTAAAAGAATACCCGCCATGTGCTACGATGGTATCTACGTACTTGTCTCTATCTTCTTGGCATAAATGAAAAACAAAAATGGTTATTGTGAGTTAACCGTAAGAGATAAACATATGCTGTCGCGGACTTGTTTGTAGAGCTTTTTGAGGTATTCAATTCTGTGTACATTAATTTTATGTACTTGCTATTGTTTAGGCAGCGTAAGCCATTGAAGCGTCCGAAGAGATACTTTTTTCACGTTTTCCACTACAAAGGACGATTTTTAAGGGTGGAGAGTTCAGTATCGAAACTCTCTTATAACCTATGTTCATCCCGGGAATCTCCCGAACATTTTGCAAAAAGCCCCATCACAATCGGATCAACGGTATGGCCGCGCAAAAAGAATTTAAATTATTTAACACTAGATAGACTGAGCAAAGCAGTCTACGTATTAGGACGAACGGGTCATTTTGACCAATTGCTTTATGTTTTTTTTTATTATGTGTTGCAGCTTTGTTTAACAAGACTAAGATGTCAGTTAGTTATTTATAAAGAATTATATACTAAATAAGCCCACTGCTGTGGTGTCGAGATAGCGTGCTGCCTTGTCAAGCAGCGGGCCCGGGTTCGATTCCCGGTCGGGACAGTCTCCTCGTTGAGGTTTTTTCGGGGTTTTTCCTCACCTGTAAGGCAAATTTCAGGAAGCATAGGGCCCAACTGTCCCCGAAATCGTCCGGTCAACATCATCATCATCATCCTTCACCGGTGTGTAAAGCTGTGGGAAGCTATCACATATATTCCCTAGTAAAACTGCAAAGCATAACATGCAAATGCTACGATTGCAGTGAAATATCTGCCCTCGGGCAGAATTACTATGGAATGGAATACTAAATAAATCACTAACTTCGTTACATTTAGAATATTTAAAGAAACGTATGTACTGGGAATGTACTATAAAAATGGGCATCTATATTTGGTTGGGAGCAGCTGTTCATCAACTGAAAGATTTGGGTCTGGTTGGAACCAGACAATGCAATTTTTGTATAAAATGAATCTATATTTCAGAAGCAAGGACAGATTTATCTGTAATCAAGCGCCGCCTGCGTATCGCTCTGATGTCAAATCAGAGGTACTTCATGATTATTGAAAATCTGTCCCTCGCCATAGTTTCTGCAAAAAAGAGTGGACCCCAAAAGTCTTACTCCAGAGACCCTTCCTTGGCATTGATCATGTACCATATCCTCCACGTGTGTACAATATAGCAAAGAAGGCATCTAGTTCTTCCAGTGTGGTAGACCATGTTGGATTTCTTGTTTTTTAAGTGATCTTCCTCTTCTGTACATCGTTTAGAATATTCTCGCTTATCATTAGATGATCCTGAGAGATATCCATCTTCGCATAAGGATTGAACTACTGCTCTGCCGAAGAATATTCTGATTCCACTACAACCGGTTTCATCATTAACAATTTGACATAATGCATCTAGTAACTCATCTTCAATTCTCAAATACTGTCTTAAACCGTAATAAAATAATTAATTATTTTGTGAACTTTATAATAACGTAAGCTGAATAAATTCAACTTGACACTGAGATTATCGACATTCAACTGACATATAAAAACATATATTTGATACTTGACAACACAAAAAATAGTAGTAAATGTATGTAGTATATTATGTTGTTGAGGCAAAATTTAATTATTCAGTTCATGTTTCAATGTATTATGTATTGTTAACTATTGTTATATATATATATATATATATATATACTTACTTACCGGCACTATCGAACCCGTAGGTTCATGGCCGCGCGGACATAAGCTCTCCATACATCCGTATCCTGAGCTAATGCTTTCCAATCATTCCTTGTATAATCTACTCCCCTCAAATCATAGTTAATGTTATTCTCCCACCTCATTCTTGGTCTACCAACTGGGCGTTTTCCCTCTAGCTTTCCTACAAGAAGCTTCCATGCAAGTCTTTCACTCCCCATACGTGCAACATGTCCTGCCCATCGCAGTCTACGAGACGTAACTGTTCTTATTATATCTGTCTTCCTATAAAGACCATGTACGAGTAGTTCATTTTTACTATTATTATTATTATTATTATTATTGTTATTATTATTATTATTATTATTATTATTATGTAGTATTCTTCATTCACCTGTCTGTATATATATATATATATATATATATATACACTATTGAAAAATAATTTAGGGAATTAATAAATAATTAAAACGAAATAAAAAAAAGAAAATGTTATAATGACTTGGGTCAAAATGACCCAGCCATCTTTAAAGATAGAAAGACAAAAATTTTGTATTTTGTTTTTAGTACATTAATAAAAATATATGTATCTAATTAGATGACTGCGAGTTATGAAAAGTTGTAAATTAGTTTTTATAACTAAACATTATTACGGCCAACAGCAAGAAAAATGCAACTGATTTGGGTCTAAATGATCCGTCCGTCCTTCTAGTGTTAAAAGTTCGTGTCGAAATTTAATATATGCACCCATACGTAAAGTCTTACTTTCAGGTTTTAATTGCTGTAACATGCTACGTACACTGCAGTGTTACACATTATCTGTAGCAATCATGGTTTCGTAATTCTATTTTAATTTCTTCTTCTTCTCCTTCTTCCTTCCAAGTATTAGGCCAAGGCCTGTTACGATCCTATAGAAAATTTTCCCTCCAGCGTTTGAGGGAAATTCTCGTATAAGACTTGAAAGCATAATAATAGTCCCTTCGATTGGTTGCTGACCAAAGGAAGGCAAGACCAGTGATGGGGCTGTCATCTTATAGCCTCTGGTCAGGCTTTTCTGGAGAAGAAAAGAAAATAAAGGAAAGAAGAAATGGAAGAAAGGAAAGACTCCCGATTCTATTTGGCAATAAATAATATGATCAAGTTGCACTGGATGAACAAATGAAACATAACCACACTTTTCTGAATTCAAATATCGCCATTTACATTAAATATATAAATATTTTAAAATAACTATATTTAAATAATTTCTCTTCACTATAATATTCTATTCGTGTCTATGTAGTGTTGCATATGAAGACAACTAAGGAAAAACAATCAAAGTACACTTTTCACAAAAATTTAGTTATGGGTATGTTATCATTCCTGGTATAGGGTACTACTATTTTAAATATCAATACCAGTTATATTATATGGATGCGAAACATGGACTCTTACTTTAAGGGAGGAAAGGAGATTACGAGTATTTGAGAATAAAGTTCTTAGGAAAATTTTTGGACCAAAGAGAGATGAACAGACAGGTGAATGGAGAAGACTGCATAACAGTGAATTACATGGTCTTTATAGGAGACCAGACATAATGAGAACAGTTAAGTCTCGTAGACTCCGATGGGCAGGACATGTAGCACGAATGGGGAATGAATGCATTGAAGTTTACTGTAGGAAAACCAGAGTGAAAACGCCCAGTTGGTAGACCAAGAATCAGGTGGCAGAATAACATTATCTATGATTTGAGAGAAGTAGATTATACAGGGTTTGATTAGAAAACATTGGCTCAGGATGGGGATATATGGAGGGCTTATATCCGCGCGGCCGTGAACCTACAGGTTCCATAGTGCCAGAGAGTTAGTTAGTTAGTTTTACATAGAAATATAATTCGTAGTCCACGCAAAATTGGATTCAATGTAAAGTGTACAATGGAAGATCAATCGAAGTCCTGCAGTTGTATATTAAATCAATCAGAGTCCATCCAGTTATAAATAGGAAATATTATAGAGTATAACTGATTTTCGTTATAAATGTTTGCAAACCTGAATTTTAATTTTTGAAAAGAGACAACAATGTCATGAGAAACAACTGGTATGAACATGTCAAGAGAATGTCTACAGATAGAATCCCTCAGCTGTTACTAAAGTACAAACCAATAGGACATAGAAATGTTGGCCGCCCATTTACTAGATGGGAGGATTCATTAAATCCCACTTGATGTGAAAACAGGTCAAAAGGCCTAATTTCACGAAGCAGAAGAAGAGAAGAAGACAACAATGTGTTAATTTGTAAAAGATGCCGATCCCAACCCAGTAACAAACCAGAAATATAACGACTTACAAGAACTGAAACAACCCAAGAATATTTGTCAAGTTTAGAGCTTGAAACGTAACTTTTCTGGTCTATTAGCATTGAAACCAGTAGGGATTTTTCCATGCGCGTTATTTTTTAACTGTCACTGTTCATTACTATTCCCATTTTTGCAATTTAAAGAAGAGAATTATGTGGACTTTGATTGTTCTTGCATACAAAACTGTGCTGACAATGTTCCCATTGTTGTTTTCATTGTTAATTACTCTTCATAGGACGACACAAATATCAATTCCAATATAATAATAACTTGTTATACAAACAGTGTTTGATACAATTTCATGTTCATAATACTTTTATTGTAAGAGCGTTTTTAATTTTTGTTTCAAATTTACTCAGAATGAGAAATATGTGACTTTGATTGTTTTTCTTTTGTAGCCTTCATATTAAAACGTTTCGTGAGACTCTCCATTACTCTTAACTTAAGGACCCATTCGAATCAGCGCATTATAGGTAAAGTTGCCCAATTCCGTGATAATTTTCATTTTTTTGAAAATATAACATATCAGAGAATGGTGACAAAATTAGAATACAGGGGCATAGTATTAACCTTCCATGGGATTACGTATCGAATTCACTCAAAACTTACATATAGTTGTCCCCAAATTTTCTCCAAGACAAGATGTTCCTAAATGCGTGAATATGGCTCCTAAATCCCTAATAGTGGTATCCTAATTCCATGATATTAAAACAAGAGTCGGGACCCACGGCTTAAAGTCCCTCCTGGAGGACTTGTTCCTTGGACTTTTAATAATAATCTAATATATAAAAATTAATCTTTGTTTGTTTGTTTGTTTGTTTGTTCGTACTTTATGCCCAATTGTGATGCGGCGTTTTGCAAAATTTTCAGAAGATTCCCGGGATGAACATGGGCTATAAGAAAGTTGTGATACTCAACTCCTACACCCTTACAAATCGCCCTTTGTAGTGGAAAACGTGAAAAAAGTAACTCTTTGGACATTTAAATGGCTTATGCTACCTAAACCATAACAAATACACAAAATTAATGTACACAGGATTGAATATCTCAAAACATTCTACAAAAACGTCCGCGACTCACAATAGTCGTTTTTGTCTTTCATTGATGCCAAGAAGATCGAGACATGTACGTAGATTTCTGTGCAAGCATAGTAGCACATGGCGGGTATTCTTTTACGGATAACTCACAATAACGAATTTTGTCTTTTAGCTCATTTATGCCAAGAAGATCTACATAAGTAGACTCCCGGGCAACACCGGGTAATCAGCACGGAGCATCTTAAAATAATTACGATATACATTTATAATTATTTTTCATTATACTTATTTAACTAATCATAAGAAATACATTAATTTTCGTCTTTCATCTCATTTATGCCAAAAAGATCGGGATAAGTAGATTCTCGGGCAACGCCGAGTAATCAGCACGGAATATTTAAAAAATATAAATTTATAATTATTTGTCCTTTTACTTATTCAACTAAACATAAAAGCACATTAATTTTCAAGTATTTGGGCGTTGCAGCGTACGCCGGATATTTGCTAGTAATAGTAATAATAATAATAATAATAATAATAATAATAATAATAATAATGATAATGATAATGATAATGATAATAATAGTAATAATAACAATATATATATATATATATATATAAGCCTATACATGACATAAGAAAAATAAATGCCTGAACGGGATTTGTACCCGGGCCTCTGGGTTTATGTCCAGCGTGCTATCAATTACACCACCAGGCAAATGCAATTCAAACACTTATCATTCTTATAGAACTCGGTCTTCACTACCAACTAGTAGCTGACTATAACAAGTAAGCAAATTAAAGAGAATGTTTTTACTTTATAGCAGTGACGCTTTATCGATGTTATAATTAAATATTTGACATTGAGCAATGCAAGCTTAATATGATATGATAAGAAAAAGAAATGCCAGAACGAGATTTGAACCCGGACCTCTGGGTTGGTACCCCAGCGTGCTCTCCACTACGTCAAGTGCCGATTGTCTAGAAAAATTGGGGACCTTAACCTCCTACTACTCCAAGGGCCTCCTGAGGCCTGTCGTGGAATCTCTTTACTTTACATTACCCAAAACAGATGAGCAAGAATAACATCTACAATACAATTCCAATTAGTTATTTTGATTGCATTCGCTTATCAAAGAAAACAAAAGGAAAAATAAATGTTGCCAACTTGATGTTTAATATTTTTCATTCCTTCCAGTTTAGAGAAACACATGTTTTGTACTGGTTTATTGGTTGCGATTCCACCTGGCGCTATATATATATATATATATATATATTATTTTTAAAAGTTAATGCCTGAACTGGAATAAGAAACCGATATATCTAGATTTAAGCGCTAGTGCGCTAACAATTCAGCTACTTAGGCTCCCAATTCAACCATCAATTTTTTTTCTCCTCATAACTTATACAATTCTCCAACGTGCTTCGCTCACAATGCCATCTGACGGTTTCTATTAAAAGAAAATATTTGTAATGAGAATATTTACTTTATAGCAGTAACGTTATGTATAAATGCGTGCGTGTGTGTGTGAGAGTACAGGCGCGAGAGTTGAAAAGACATCGCTACCAAACAGAATAGATACTCGGTATGCGATATTCACCAGGCAGGGAGTGGAGATTAGCCGACAGTAGACTGATTTTGTGGAAGGAAGTAGATCAAACATGATGTCGGTAGATGTGCATGTTTTATGGACATACAATTCGTCGTGATCATAAATTAACCCTTAATTAACAGCCTTTAATGCAAGCCATATCATTTTTGTGTTTAATGTTTGTGTGTGTTTTAATGTTTAAGTAATAATCCACACACTCTCCACGAATTAAAAATTGCAATTACACGAGAAATCCGCGGAAAAACAAAAGCAGTGCTACAGAATGTGTTTCTTGCATTTATTAATCGATGTTAGAATTGCGTAGATTAGGAAGGACAATATTTCTAACATTTGCTTTAAAATGTTTTGTTGATATTTAAGATTATTCTGAATTTTATTTAAGTGAAATATTTTCTCCATATAATGATTAACTTCCTTCCGCAAAATTCTTCAACGAGCCCCGGTGAATGGCTACTCCCTACCCTGTGACGGTCGCATGAGCACGCTGAAATTTAAGTAACATCTTCTTTTTATTTAAAATTTAAGATATAATTACCTTTAGTATATATATATATATATATATATATACATAACTTATATACATATAACAAAATAATGTAATTATTTTACTTAATTTTATGTGCCTTAATATGAATTATAGGTTTTATTAATTGAGAACTTTCCTCATCATTCAGGATTTTCTCCAACCAATATTAATAAACGTGAATTTTTAAAAAAAATACATAAATAACTTCGGACTTATAGATTATCAGTTTGTAACACTTTCACAAATGTTCCTTCATTACAGTTCTCCATCGTTCGCTATCCTCTGTGTCTTGATCCGTTATACCAAATTTACTTATTGAATGTTATTCTTCTAGGTAGTTGTTGGTTATCCTTCTCTGTTCCTTCTTTCAATTTCCCACGTATGGACGGCTTTCGGTAGCGTTCCATCCTGCATTCTTCTTACGTGATTATACCATATTATCTTCTCTGTTCAATCCCAACCATTGTATGTCTTTCTGCATTAATTCATTTTATAATTTCTGTTTTTCTAATTCTTTCCAGTTGAGATATTCTGCCAGCTCTTCTCCCAAAGTCCATTTCAACTACGGTTATTCTGTTGGCATGTTGTGCCTTTGTCCAAACTTCCGATCCATATAATATTATACATTCTAGTAAGGACTCATAAATTAGTTGTTTTATTCAGGTATTGATGTTTTACTCCATAATACAGAGTTTAACATTCCTATTATTGATCGTTTTTATATTTCTTTATTCGATGTTCCATCTTTCTCTATAATTGATTCCAAATAACAAAAACTATCGCTCTTCTTTACCTCTACACCAACACATTTTAATTGATCGAGGTCATTTGTTAAGTACTCTGTTTTTTGTTCACAACTGATTACATATATAGTTTGAATCTTCTCAATCCTGGGTTATGATAAATATAGCATGGAAACAAGTATGTACGTCTCTTAACAGAACCACAATTCTTAAACGTTGTTTCCGTGCTAGTTCTACTGGTAGCTAGTGTGCCAATCACCGTAAGCGATCCGTGTTGTGTATCAGAAGTAGCTGGAAAATTAATGGTAAAATTGTTATCGCTAGATCAGGGCTGTTAAACTGTGCACACTAGGTGTCTAAGGACGCCCCCCTCTTATTCAACCCAAAGTCGGACAAATTGACAAGGTAAGACTACTACTCAGTACTTTGGGGTTTTGCTAGTGCACGTGCGGATGTATTGGGTAAATCAGTACTTGCTTCGACTTCAAGTGAACCGAGAAAACATTTCAACAGTGAATGGGGGAAAAATGTTTTGTTTTGATGGTTCTTACAATATTTATTTTCCCTTTAATTGTTGAGGATCTGTTTTGTCGATTCAGTTGAAGCCGAAGTCATCACTGATTGTTTACCCAACACACTCGCATGCACGTGCACTCGCAACTGAGTAGCAGTGTCTTAACTTGTCAACTTGTCCGGTGTAGGGTTGAAGATGAGGGAGGGACGTCTTTTCACATCCATTGAGTACTGTTCAACAGCACAGAGCAAGATTGTCCGCCTAATCCTACCGCACCACATTCTCTACGTTCAGGAAGCATGAAGTACTGTTGATAATATTTTGTACGTAGTATAGGCTCCCCTTTGTACTTTACGACAGATGTAGAGTATATACCAGTATATTTTTTTTTACTTTCTACTTTCTCTTCATCATCCATTAAATTGTGCATCTGCACCATATAAAGAAACATACACTCATTCTGAAACTCTTCTTTAACAGAATACAAATATACATTACTTCAGGAAATATTAACTAAATTCAAAATATATTACATAAAAACCCTATACATATCCGAAGTTCGGAACCCGAATCATTAAAAGTGAACTAGAACGTATACTCTATTTATGAAATTAGAGGAGATGGGTTTCGGTTTTAAATATAATAAGAGTGCAACCTTATTTTCAGTTCATTGTATTACCCATGCAACATCGACACTTTTAAAATTCATATTAAAACACCGTTGACGTTATGTAATAAGATATTAAATATAACATTGGTACCTGGTAAGTCAGTCAGTTGAGGACGGCTGACTTACGAGGTACTAACATGTCCATCGAATGGAGGATCACAGGATACTCAAGCATATATTAAGCTATCAACTTGCTGAAAGAAGAATATCACGAGGTCCACTCAAAAGACTTGTAGATTGTGTTTCTATTAAGGTCGCAACAGGTCAAAAAATGACCTAAATTCGTGGATGTATTACGATGATGACGTATTACTCATTTATTTTATGGAATGATTGGGAAGAAATATAATTTATGTTATATATACATATAACATAAATTATATTTCTTGCGTTCCTGGTTCGACACGCATCAAGCATTCACATACATGACTCATACCGATATTCTTTTTTGCAGACGATTTAGCTCTTCTACTTTCCGAAAATGATTTGCAACGATCAATTATAATTTACAAAAAATAGGTGCCAAATTTAATGTGGAAATATCAATTAAAAAAAGTAAAATTATGGCATTTCATGGGAAGGACACCATACAAAGTAAAATCTGTCTCCAGAATAAAATTTTAGAGCGATCTAATCAATTTAAATATCTTGGATATTATCTCTCTATCTGGGATGAAAAGGATACCCCTGAAAAAATTACTAGTTATAATAAAAGTTAAGGAATTATTAATCAAGTTATGAAACCATCCCTTGTACAAAAAAACACCAGATTACGTTTATATAACACTTTGGCTAGACAAGTGTTGACCTGTGGTGGTGAAGCATGGACACTAAAAAGACAACATGAAAGCAGAATAACGGCTTGTGAAATGTGATTCATGCGCAGAACATTGGGTTACACCAGATGGGATCGGAAAAGGAACACTGATATCTTAAAAGAATTGAAGTCTACGCCAATTTTGGAATATATTAAACAGTACCAACTAAATTGGAAACACCATCTAGAAAGAATGAGTTCAAATCGGATCCCCAAAGCTGTTTATAATTATATACCAAGAGAACGAAGGCTATGAAACGCTGGAGGGAAAATTTTCTATAGGATCGTAACAGGCTTTGACCTAATACTTGGAAGGAAGAATAAGAAGACTCATACCGCCATTTACTTGGGCTGGGCCCAAGAACTCGAGCAGGGGCTACAATCTCTCATTGTCACTATTCTGCCCTAAGTTGACACAAAGACTCGGATTAATGGGGACGTATATATATGTTCCCCCATTAACTCACCACCATCACATATTTTAAATATCCGTGGTTTGCTAAACCAGACTATTTTTTTAACTAAGTTGAGATGAGATAATAGTTTATATGAAATTAATTAATAGAGATGAAATTATATTATTGGGGAGGAAAGAGGTGTGTAGAATATTTGTGGGATGAAATTCGGCAAACGATAGAACCCTGAGAAAAACCCGAAAAATCCCTGTGTGACTCACTATCTTTGACCCTCTAGAACCGCCAGGCTCTGAACCTGAGATCCTAGTCAGGCAGCCGCGCTAACCATACATCCCCGAGACGGTTATGTACGCTCAAATCAGTTATAGAAAATTCATATAAACCATGAATTATATGGTATTAGTGAGAGATAGAAAACTGAAGTACATGTTCACGAGATTCTGTATCTACACGACTATTGTACATGGCTCGTATTGAACATACAATACAGGTCTGATAATCTCTTGGTATTATCACAGCAATCGAAAAAAATCCAGCAATACAATGGTCGACATCGTGGATTAGAGAGCGAGTTGTCATACCATAAAAATAGGAAGCTAGCTTACGTATCGCATGCTATTATCTCATGTGATCGAGAGAACTTGTATATTGCTAATATGCTTTTAAAAACACGGCAATAAAACGCCAGTGACTACCAATACTTGATGATATATGACATCCCAAGCTTATCTCATAATCAGGAAATGTGATTTACAGTCGAGTTACAGTTGGTTTGTTACGATTTCAAAAGCCAATTGACACGTATTCATTAGTCCATTAAAACAGAAACTTATCTGTAATAAACTAGTTACATCCTAAGCCCAGTATAAAATGAAGGGATGAGCACTTTTTAATGAGTATTTGGAATATTAAACACTGATATGGGATATAATGCAATTTCATCCTCCTCTTCTTCTTCTTCATTTGATGTAACAGCCCTTAAAGTTTGATCATAGCCTTCTTAAGAAATGATGCCCATTAAATCTCCCTCTATGCTTTTTGGTGCTATCATTTCACTCCTAATTTTCTGAGGTCATCTTTAACTTCATTCGTCCATCTTAGTCAGGGCCTTCCCTTCTATATCCTTCCTTCTAGCTTTGTTTATAATTTTTCTTATAAATGTTCTACTAGCTGGTATCCTAAAACTCATACCACAGCCATTTCAACATGCGAGCTTTAATAATTCTTACAATATTTGAGGAATTATAAATATGTGTAGCACAATAAGGGAAATTATGCAAGTTGAAACAAACATATTAGAAAAAATAGAAGGAAAACTTTTGAAATGGTAGGGACACCTCATAATAATGGAAGAAGATGGAATACCAAAGAAGATGCTTGATTGGAAAGCTAATGGAAAAAGTGGAAGAGGTAGGCCTAGAGAACGATGGAAAGATGGAGTGAGGAGAAGTATGGAAGCTAGATATTTTGAGGGAAGAAGATGCTTCAGACAGGAACCTCTGGCGACAAATCACTTTGGGTTGAAGGAATAGCACTGTATTGTGGAATATTCCTAATAAAAAATACATATGTATTTATTCAACATTCGTTCTAATTTTTCATCTTATATTCTCGCATATGAGTCCATATAAAAACACATATAAGGAAAATCAAAGTCACAATCATGAAGGCTCTAATAATATAAACCAAAATGTGAAATACTGTTGCGGAGCTGGTAACTTAGAAATTCTTCGAACGCCAACACCCAGGTTAAATATCGTAGCACCTAGTATCTAAGACTAAGGTCTTCTTCGGGCCTAGGGAAATGACTGGAATGTAAATGGAGGCTGATTATATATATATATACATACATACATACATACATACATACATACATAATACATACAAAACGTACCAGTTATTTCCGAATTTCCTAATTAGGTTGCTTCAGAACACAAATATTAAAAATATAACGTAATTAATAATTCGAGAAGAAATCCTAATACTTTAGATCGGTGATTAGAATTACAAATATGGTAGGTAAAAAAGTTGGATTCCCTAATTCGTATTACTAAATAATCTTTCCTTAGGTGTTTTCCAATTCCATGGGTCAACGGTTACAAATAGATATCCAGTTATCTAATGTCATCCCATTCTTAAGTTGTCCTTATCTAGCCTCCATCTTCAATATATTCCCTAATCTGGTCTAGCCACTTGGTTCTATGTTTTTTCCCTTGAACGTTCCCTTCTTGGAATACTAGGATATATTTTTTATCGTTCTTTTGAGATGAGTATAACGTATCCGTACCATTTCAATCTACTTCTTTCTATGTCGTTTCAATTTACTGTACTTTTAATTCAACTCTTACCACTGTGTTTCTATTTTTTTAATAAATTCCTCCAACAAATTTCAGTTCCATAGCTCGAACATTACTATCAATGTTTTGTTTTTATTTCTGTCCACGTTTCTCTCCATATAACAAAACTCTCTTAAAACAGATATTATGTATTTTTTTTTATTATTGATTTCGTACATCTCAATGATGGATAAATCATATTTGAAGAGAAAAATTATACGCTCAGACCGGGACTTGAACCCGGGACCCTTGGTTCTCTAGACCAAGTGCTCTACCAACTGAGCTACCTGAGCAAGTACCGATCTAAACGCAAATCTTTCTCTATATACATTGTAATTCCCATCCAACAAATGCTGTGAAGCCATGCTTCTATCTTGCAAATGGCAGCTCCTTTATTAAGAAGACATATTTGGGAATTATACATTACAGCCAGTACGGCTTTTTCCAAGTTTTTATTATTGATTTCGTACATCTCAATGATGGATAAATCATATTTGAAGAGAAAAATTATACGCTCAGACCGGGACTTGAACCCGGGACCCTTGGTTCTCTAGACCAAGTGCTCTACCAACTGAGCTACCTGAGCAAGTACCGATCTAAACGCAAATCTTTCTCTATATACATTCTCTATATACTGAGGTAGCTCAGTTGGTAGAGCACTTGGTCTAGAGAACCAAGGGTCCCGGGTTCAAGTCCCGGTCTGAGCGTATAATTTTTCTCTTCAAATATGTTTTATCCATCATTGAGATGTACGAAATCAATAATAAAAACTTGGAAAAAGCCGTACTGGCTGTAATGTATAATTCCCAAATATGTCTTCTTAATAAAGGAGCTGCCATTTGCAAGATAGAAGCATGGCTTCACAGCATTTGGTGGATGGGAATTACAATGTATATAGAGAAAGATTTGCGTTTAGATCGGTACTTGCTCAGGTAGCTCAGTTGGTAGAGCACTAGGTCTAGAGAACCAAGGGTCCCGGGTTCAAGTCCCGGTCTGAGCGTATAATTTTTCTCTTCAAATATGATTTATCCATCATTGAGATGTACGAAATCAATAATAAAAACTTGGAAAAAGCCGTACTGGCTGTAATGTATAATTCCCAAATATGTCTTCTTAATAAAGGAGCTGCCATTTGCAAGATAGAAGCATGGCTTCACAGCATTTGGTGGATGGGAATTACAATGTATATAGAGAAAGATTTGCGTTTAGATCGGTACTTGCTCAGGTAGCCTCAGTTGGTAGAGCACTTGGGTCTAGAGAACCAAGGGTCCCGGGTTCAAGTCCCGGTTTGAGCGTATAATTTTTCTCTTCAAATATGATTTATCCATCATTGAGATGTACGAAATCAATAATAAAAACTTGGAAAAAGCCGTACTGGCTGTAATGTATAATTCACAAATATGTCTTCTTAATAAAGGAGCTGCCATTTGCAAGATAGAAGCATGGCTTCACAGCATTTGGTGGATGGGAATTACAATGTATATAGAGAAAGATTTGCGTTTAGATCGGTACTTGCTCAGGTAGCTCAGTTGGTAGAGCACTTGGTCTAGAGAACCAAGGTCCCGGGTTCAAGTCCCGGTCTGAGCGTATAATTTTTCTCTTCAAATATGATTTATCCATCATTGAGATGTACGAAATCAATAATAAAAACTTGGAAAAAGCCGTACTGGCTGTAATGTATAATTCCCAAATATGTCTTCTTAATAAAGGAGCTGCCATTTGCAAGATAGAAGCATGGCTTCACAGCATTTGGTGGATGGGAATTACAATGTATATAGAGAAAGATTTGCGTTTAGATCGGTACTTGCTCAGGTAGCTCAGTTGGTAGAGCACTTGGTCTAGAGAACCAAGGGTCCCGGGTTCAAGTCCCGGTCTGAGCGTATAATTTTTCTCTTCAAATAGATATTATGTATGTCAACTTTACATTTACAAAATTATCAGCTTATTTAAATTCAATAATTAATATTTGTGATTTGTACATTTGGTTTACACATGACAAAGTGCTTATAGTTGTCGTTTTCTCAGGTCTACTGATTATGTTCCTTGCCTCCAGATTCGAGGGTCGCGGACTCAAACTCAATCGCGGACGGTGAATGTTTAATGTGAAAAAGTCCAAGGGACAACTCCTCCAGGATAAACGTTATAGGAGGGTCCCGAGCCGAATTTTTTGGGCTCGTAAAAGAACCTCTTGTCTAAATTTGTGCCTCTGAAATAAATTAAAAGGCCTTCCCCACACAAGTAATAACTTAGTTTTCGACCAGATGTCTCACTGATAGTGATATGCTGGCAACGTATCATTACTGACATCTGTAGGAAATAAGCCATTTGAAATTAGCTTGGTCAAGTTACTCCGATTACGGAAGCACCCATTCTGCACGAGGGACGTATGGAGTATTCCTACATGTAAGAATAATGTTCCGCTATAAAAATGAAAGCTTATTTTACAGAATTTGTGTAAAAATAAATAAAACAACTTTCTTTTACAAAATTTTTAACAAAACTAAACACATTTCATAAAGGATTATAACTATCTAGCACTATCGAACCCAGAGTTTCATGGCCGCGCGGACATAAGCTCTCTAAACATTCCTCTCCTTAGTTAATTTTTTCCAATCATTTAAAGTATAACCACACTCAGTTCATAATAATTAATGATATTTTACAACCTCGTTCTAGGTTTACCCTCTAGGAGATTTCCTTCTAGTTTTCCAACAATATGTTTTTAAAAATATTTTGTCTCTCTTCTTGTAAGGATTAAACCTTTTTGGTTCGTTCCGGCTCCAAGTATTATAGCTGCTATGTCCATCTATTTCGTGGGCGTCTCC
Organism: Diploptera punctata; assembly: GCA_030220185.1. Classification (NCBI taxonomy): domain Eukaryota; kingdom Metazoa; phylum Arthropoda; class Insecta; order Blattodea; family Blaberidae; genus Diploptera; species Diploptera punctata. Next base: position 177,636 of record JASPKZ010007281.1, on the reverse strand, counting down.
GACATTTTTTTCCTCCTCTTGGTTGATAGTTCAGACTTTCCCTAGGCAATCTCTTGGTATCCATTCTGCAGACATGTTCATACCATTTTCTCCTTTACTCTTCTATTTTATCTGTCAAACTGAATTTACGGATATTTTACTCCGTTTTATATCCATTAAAGTATATCGTAAATATATAATTTATGCTGCTGCTATTCTTTTAATCGACTGTTTATTTAGAGTCCATATTTCTGAGCCATACAATATTGCAGGTACGATAGTACTTTATAACGTTTTAAATGTTTTTTTTTTCTTTCCCAGTGTTCTTCTAAGGCTGCCACATAAATATTGAAATGTTTGTAATTTATTATTTATGTCTGCTTCACTATTACAACCTAAAGATGCACCTAAATAATTGAAATCTTTTACTTGTTCTAGCGTTTTTGATTTAGGAAAATGTATAATTTGCACTCTCATTTCTGAAAATATTTAAATGTGAATTATTATTTCTGGGTAAATCGCTGAATCTCGCCCCCATTGCTCCGCCAATTCCAGATTCTCCCTCTCCCTCCCTTCCTTCCACACACACACACACACACACACACACACACACACACACACACACACACATACACACACACACATATACACACACACACACTCTCTCTCTCTATCTATCTCTCTCTCTCTCTTCTCTCTCTCTCTCTCTCTCTCTCTCTCTCTCTACCTCTCTGTCCCTTAGCTTAACTCTCCATTAGGAGGTATACTGGGTGCAGGATATCCGAAAACCTGGCTGACTATTAGTTTTTATGTATTTATCCTTTATACCGTCTTTAAATTGAAGGATCCACTAATAATGACAATACGTTTCCCGTAAATCGACCCCCATAGTTTCTTTCTCACCCTGTTTTATTATTGCTACACTTCAGCCTGCAAACACCAGTCCTTTGTTCAGTGTTGTAGCATTGCTGATCACTCATGTGGAAGAGTTTATTAGCTAAGTGGAATAGTTTTCGTCAGTTCTATAATGTTATCTTCACTTGATAACCACTCCTGTGACGTTGCAGGTACTTTCAGATATCTGGAGCTGAGTGTAGCCTACTTCAAAGTGTCTTCAAGGGACACGAACTATCGGGAAAGATTTTAACTCTGGATGTAACAGTTCAGACCGCTTCGAGGCGCTAAGGTTAGATGCTCGCCTTCCACCGCTGGGAAAACGAGTCTCGGTCGCTCCATGTATGTTCGGTGATGATTAAAACGGAGCTTGGTCAGGTTTAGGTAGGGGTTGTCTCCCGTTTTCCTCTGCCGAAAACATTCGGTAAATTTTCCACTGAGGCCTTACTATTCAGGCTTGTCATTCATTTGCGAGCCTGAAATTCTTGAGATTGTATTTAATTAAAATACATGTCTAAGATTTTTACGAATTATTTTTAGACGGGTCCACCCCTGTGGTCTCGAGGTAGCGTGCTGCCTTGTCACGCAGGGGGCCCGGGTTCGATCCCCGGTCGGGGCAGTTTTCCTGGTGAGGTGTTTTTATCGGGGTTTTTCCTCACCTGTAAGACAAATGTCAGGAAATCTTTAAGGCCCAAACGGTCCCCGAAATCATATGGCCATCATCATCATCCTTATCATTATCATCATCATCCTTCACTGGTGTGGAAAGCAACGGGAAGCTACCACACCTAGAATTCCCTAGTAAAGCTGCAAGCATAGCATGGAAATGCTATGATTGCAGTGAAAGACCTGCCCTCGGGCAGAATTACTATGGATGGATTTGTAGACGAAATTTATAAACTTTTAAATTTTGTTATTGATATAAGTCAAAATTATTATTCTTATAGTTTTACTTCAATTACATAACAGTCATAACTAAATTAAATCATTTACTGGCTGAAACTATTCACTAAAAATGCAAATATTAAAAAAAATATTATTTTGGTAGATTTATTTTTGACACCTGTTTTAATTAAAAAAAAAGAAGTTCTGGAAATTATAGATGGATTTTTCCATTTTATTTTTATATTTCTCTGGTAATTCATTTGCAAAACCAAAAGTTTATTTTTAACTTAAATTTATACGTCAATAAAATACTTTTTAATAGTCAATTGAAGGGCTGAGAACAGAAAAAAATTAGGTAAATCACTTTTTATCGACATCGAGTTTTAAGTGTTAATAGATTCTCCATGGAAAAGACTATAACTTAGAAGTGCGAGTAAGTATTAAAAAAAAACTGAGTAGTCTTGTGTTTCAAATGTTTTTGCGTACAGAATGATAGGTTGTATAATAGCACTTGGTTTTCAATGTTTTATGGAAAAAGTGACTTACCATACTTGATCTTTCTTTGCACCCTTCAATTTATAAATTTTTTTAAGGTTTGTATGTTCATATAATATCGTTCTCGAAAGCTCAGATCATTTTGGTCGCAATCCAGATCTTTCCACTTGCATAAATCTACGATAAGGGACCGATGAATTTCCTTCTCTTCCGAAAAAAAAAACAGAAAACGTTTTATTGCTTTAAAAAAAACATCGACTCCGGACTAGTTTGAAACTGTGAACGATGAAACTAGAAGCGAAAACGGTAACCACTAGACTAATTGGGTCAGATTGTTGTTAATTTTTGTCCAATTGCATCTACATATTGTCGAACTTTAATTTCCTCAGATATTCTACTGACAAGAGAATTGTCAACCGTTGCATGTCCAAACCTAACTTTAAATGTCTCTTAGAGAAGCGTTGTGATGTGCACTTAGCAAATAATAGAATGGGTCGACTCTTGATCTCTAATATTTTAAGTTCTAACGCGTGATTCACGCGAGTAAACTAATACTAGAACTGCAATACGTCTCCCTTCTTCCTTTGAAGAGCATTCGTTCAAGCACAGGGAGAGAGACCAGCGAACATTTAGCTCAGTGCTTAGTGGCTTGATTCGTATGCAAGAGATCACAGGTTCGATTCTCTATGAGGTAAAAGTTCCTATTTGTTAAAATTATATCTATTTTATGCTGTCTTTCTACTCTTAAACAAAAAACGAACTGACTATTATTACTATTACTATTATTATTTCTAGTACTAAGAGCGGATGTGTTGGTGTACTTCGGAACTCAATTAGAAATTATTAATTTAAAGTGCAACAGTATATTAAAAGTTGTAAATTAACATCAGTGTAGTGCATATTAATATAAATGTGTTTATAATAATATATCATTATTTATCAAAGGTATTTATTTCGACTATGGAACAAGAGAACCTTTTGCTCTACCACGAGTTTCCAGGGGATCATACCTGTAGTCCTCCATTAATCTAAAATTTATAAACTATGGTGAACTCCGCAGTAGGACGACACCCTCCAATTTCTATTACTGTTATTTTTAATATTAGTATTATTATTTATTATCACTATTTATTATTATTATTACTATTTATCATTATTATTTTTATCATTATTATTATTATTATAATTATTATTATTATTATTATTATTATTGTGCACCATCTCTATGGGCTATTATTAGACTGGATGTGACAGATATAAACTAAATATTTTAATTGAAGGGTGAAGCGTTTTCTCACGCATAAGTATATCAAGCTATATTACCTTTTATTATATAAATGTATAGCATTATTATTAAAACGTTGCACTGCACACACAATTTAATGTATACTCGTAGCTAAATAGTGTTATAGAGTTTACGAAGGCAGGAATATTGCTTAATATAGTGCAAAATGGACTACATTACGTGGCAGGAAATAAAATGTAATATAATGTATTTTACGAAAATACAAATTAATAAAAAACATTGTCGAGGGATTCGAACCCTGGCTCTCACATATATTTCATTTTCTTGTATTGGTTTAACGACCTACGCTACTCGAACGTCGGATACTAGTTCTCTAAATCCTGGTTGTCTTGTTTACTCTTACACATGAACGAGAGTTTAACTTTATTTGGAATGTCGCAATTTGAGCAATATTGAATTTATCGAACACTCGTAAATATCTAGAAACATGTCTCCTTCGCTGTTCTTTAATCATTTAAGACGATTAAAACCAAACACAGTGTATATAAAACATTTAACAATATGTTACCTCGTGCCCCACAGCTTTAGGTCTTCGAACATGCACTGTGGGCCATAACAGGTATTCTGCTTTTTGAAGCGGCTCTTTTTTTTTCTATGTCTACGTGTCCAAAAAATATATGTCAATTTTAATTGCAAGGAACAGAAATCAAAGCTCGAATCCAGCAATGGCAATGCACGCTGGGAAGGGGATGCATGTCTCCGAGCAAATAAAGCGGAATGGAGTGTGGCGGGGCGGGGCGCGGCGCGAGCAGCAGGTTGTGAGAGGTATCAAATCTACCTGAGTCAGGGGTTATATCACTTCCCTGATGTTTAAATGAGGGATTTGGCGCTGGATTTAGTGTCTTGCATTTAAGAGCGACAGATATATTTTGGACATGATCTTTGTACAACATAACGCTTCATTGGCAGAAATTTCAAGTTAGGTTTCGGCATGAAATGTTTGTGATTTATTAAATAATTACTCGATTTCACGTTCAAATTGTTAGAAGAATGCAATGCGATTTAAGAAAAATACCAATACAAAGGAAAATTGCATAAGTATAGCAGCTAATTGAAGTACTGTGGTACGTACTTAAATGAGGTTTATAGCTAAACGGTTCATTCAATCAGTCTTAGCTCAGAGCTATATGACGTTATCTATTGATGTTCACAAGGATGGAAAAATATTCTCTTGGAATTTCAGTTAGTGTAAGGAACGGTCCTTATCCAGCAACAAGGACATTCTCTATAAATGTGGAAATCTAAGAGGGTCATGGAAACTTCTTGTAAGAAAACCAGAGAGAAAGCGCCCAGTAGTAGGCAAATAATGATGTGAGAGAAAAAAACCAAGATTTGATAGAGGTGACTATCAGGGACATAGAAACCTCTTTCAGGAAAACCAGATGGAAAGCTTACAGGGTAGGTAGTCAAAAAATGAGGTGAGAAAGAAATCAATATTTAGAGAGTAGAATTATACAAAGTGAGTAGAAAAACATTTGTTTAGGATGCGGTTGTACTGTATGTCAAGCATAAGTCGGCGCGGACACGACTTTCCGGATCCAACAATGCCAGTGAGTTAGTTCTTATTTAACACGCTTCGCGCTTGATTTATCTCTGAAGAACAGTATAACTGTGGCTCTAGCTAACAATTACAAAAAATTATCTTATTTGCTTGGTAAAACTTTAATTATTTCTGTCACACGACGCATCGAACAACTGAGTTTAAACAAATTTGGCGAGATCATTTTCTGTTTCAATACATATGTACGCTCAACAAGAGTTGGAAAATAGAATAAGAAATCTAACAGTAAAATAACATAGTAATTAAAAATAACATTAATAAAATATTTAACTGAAATTGTAGCGAATAATATGATAGGAGACACATAAACTAAGATACAACTCTAATATGCATGGATCTGAAACTAAAATGTTCCGAAATATATTAAAAGTATACCAAATGATAAACATGTCTTATAATAGATCATAAAAATCAGAAAATTACAAAGATTATGGAAATAATATCAAATTTTTTATAAAAATTAAATTAAATTAATTAATAAATACCCAAACATATAATATATTACTAATATCGCTATAAAAGACGTATGTGGAAAAGTAGAAATATATCCAGGTAAAATCCCATCTACATTTGTCTAGAATAAAATACTGTTAAAACGCTACCTGACTACACAAATAACAAATAATAGAATAAAGAGGTATTGTCGGAATTCTACATGACTACACAAGTTACAAATAATATAGGAACACAAAAACGGTATTGTCAAAAGAATAAAACTATTTCCATTTATTACTCTACACAAATAACAACAAATATTCATTCCTTTAAGAAAAGATAACATTAGTTATCTATTAAAAATATCAAAAATCAATTGACCCAGTTCTTAGAAACTAAGCAACGCTATTAAGCAAATTCCAAGAAATAAGGATATAAATAATCACTACCTGACTAATGCAGACAACAAAAGACATTCATCCCACCTTTAGAAAAGATAACAATCTCTTAATATTGACAGTTTACAAAACTGAAGGAACTGAAAAATATTTATCTATTAAATATCAAAGAAGCAATTAACCCAGATCTTAAAACTGTAATTAACGTTATACATACTAGCAAATAACATTATTGTAACATATGTACAATAAAATTGTAACGAGTGGAATCGAAAGAAGTAGGATGAGCTATCGTCTTTATAAGCGAGAACATATATCAAAATACTCTCACTCTCAGTGATTCTGTATTGAGTGTTAAAACATCGTAGTTCTACAGACGCGATCTCCGATCTGGTTAAATTTGGATTCGTCCGAGAAATTGTTAAATTTAAAGTTATAGTCCGTTAAATATTGGACTTTGAAAATATTTGATTCAAGCACGTGGACCTCTAAGTATTTCATCGACTCCGCTCTTTAATAAAACTTGATAATTGTAGTAACAGAAGTGTATCTTGTCGTGAATAAATAATTTGTTTTAGATTCGTAAAAAAATTGAGTGTAAAAATTGAACGTTGTTTCAATTGCTTATAAAAAAGTTCATAACCCTGAGATCTCTTGCCTACCACTGAGTGCCGCTCCAAAATATAGAGTTTAATGTGATTAAATAAAATAGTCCATCGCCCAAAAACTACAAAAATGAAGCTAATTCCTCAGCACATTGTAAGTATGGTTCCATTTTCAGGTTTACTGAGTATGTGTTTATTTTATTAAATTGGAGTAACTATTTCTGTTGCCAGATTATTTAAAAGTTATGGTCTGCAGTGAAAAAAATAATGCGTTACCGTAAGTTATTACCTACTTGCATATTGTTGTAGGACACGAATTAAATATCAACCGAATCATTTTGCATTACATTATTAAAAATACTAAATAAATTAAACTAATGTATCTTATAAAATACATTGCGAATATAAGATTAAATGAAATTGTATGGTATGCACTTGAAGTAACAAAACGTGGCGGCTGTGGAGATAATTTTAATTTAGAGTTTGTATTTTGATCATTCCTGAAAACAAAAACCTCCCTCGGCTTATTTTAATAATATATATCCAGCTTCATTTAAGAACAAAATGAGACCCCTAGTGAGATTTATAAATTTTCGTTTCAGGTGAACTCTAACAACTAAAAATCCGATGTTGCTGGTTAAGGAACTCGCCATTATTTAATTTAAATCCTATACATCAAATTTGGTTTCGACGGAACAAAAATTGCAGCCGCTAGAGAGTTGACGGACATGGACACACACACGCATGTACGTCATATTAAATTTTTAAGGATATGAGTATAATTGAGAAAGTTTTCTAGGATTTTCCGATTGAGGGTCTTTCCACTTTTCAGCGGTTGCCCTTTTACCAGCCGGCTGCTGGCCCTTCACATCCACATGTGTCAATCACAGAGGTAGATGATCAACAGCCAGTGTACGGGTGACATGTGGTTAGCATGTCGAGTCCCCCAGCCGTTATAGCTGGTTCCTCAACCTGGAGCCGCTACTTATTGTAGCTACCCAATTGCCTCACGATGCTGGGTGGGCACCGGTCCCATACTGGCCGAAATACCATGAGAAAATGTCTTCCCCCATGGAGACTCGAACCAGCGCAAGTCCCGTAGCTCTGCGCCAAGGCTTCCTGCCTTAACCGCTCGGCTACGGCGCGGGACTTTTCTAGGATTTTCCGCGTCAAAAAACCAAATTTGGCCACACCATTCCTTGATAATGGTATGTGGGATCATATCGGAATCAGTTGCCAGAGGCCTGCCTCGAGTTCTGAATGCGAAAAACTCAATCATTAGTTAATAATATTTTTTGTGAGGATAATTTCCGTTGTCTATTATATAGGATCTCTAAAAATCAATATACTAATACGTGAAGGAAAATCTTTGTACCCATTTTTAAGCAGATTGCGCGCACGGAGGAGTGTGATATTTGGCATAATCAAAGTTCACATAGAGAAGGAGTGCAGAAAAATAAAATGTATGTATAATATGCGTTACAAATAGATTAAATTAAACAAAATAAAATAAATTGTCTCTAAGAAATTTATGTATAATGCTAAATCATTTGTGTACTCATTCATTTGTTAACGTTCATAATAAAAGTGCATTGTTGTCAAAATAAAATTGTGTGGCAGCAAAGTGAATTGACTTACTCTCGCGTATTTATTATTACTGGTTTAACAAAGTAATAGTATATTACGATGCAAGCGTTGGGAAGTGGTATTTACAGAATCAGGAAAATAATTTCCGAGATTCAATAAAACACTTCACAAACGTGCGTGGTACATTATATTTTGTGCGATGGTGTTTTCAAAATAATAAATAATAGTAAAGAATATCTTCGTTGAAAATATTTGCGTTTATTATAAACAATTGACTAATGTTAACAGTGTTAGGTAATGTTTATCAGTTGAAAGTACATGAAGCCTTGAGACGTGTAATTATTGTTTTATATTGTTTCAAATAAAGTTCAGTTCATTTAAATGCAGTGATTTGTTTCGTATAATATATATTAACTCTGCATTTGGGATATTTTTTGTATATACATTGTACATAATATACATAGAGGGCAGTTGTTTTACTTCCCGCACGTAGTTGTAAATGTAATATTACAGTATAGTTATTTATGTTGGCAATCCCGAAATATAGGAAGTTGAACTTTCTATTATGGCCGCCATTACTGGTAAGTACGACAAAACGCACTATCGCGCAAAAATACATTTTATTATTTAAATTGAAATTTAAATTAACTTGTAGGAAAGCCAGAGGGTAAACGCCCAGTAGGTAGACCAAGAATGAGGTGGGAGAATAAAATTAACTATGATTTGAAGGAAGTAGATTATATAGGGAATGATTGGAAAGCATTAGCTCAGGATAGGGATGTATGGAGAGCTTATGTCCGCGCGGCTATGAACCTACGGTTTCGATAGTGCCAGTGAGTAAGTAAGTAAATTTAAATTAAACCCTGTCTTACCTTTGTTTCAGTTACTTCATTATTTATTTGTGTATTTACATATTTGCACCTACTTCCATTATGCCTCGACATAGAATATTGACGGGTTTGAGTGAGAGACAACAGATGAGCGGATATAATTATATTCCCGTACACATAAGAAGAGGCCAAATGCAAATTTAAATAGTATAAATAGTATACAAATGTCAAATGACACGTTATTGTTTTTTAAATATGGCTTAACCAAGCTATAACACATATTTCCTAACATTCGTATTTTTAAATTAATCGAAAATTAATGCATAATGACGTATTTGTGAAATATTAAAACATTTAATGAATTTAGTCGAATTTCGACCGTTAAGCGACCACTAGTTATAAAATATTTTCATGAGAACAATCTCTTATATTTATTCATTTATTCATTCGGAATTCGCTAAAGAGATCAATGGGCACACACGTATGGATTTCAACAGGAAAACGTGGAAAATAATATCACCAAATGTTTCAAGCAGGTGAAAATAAATACAATTTATAGTGGCGCGATATTAATGATAACAGCTTTTCTTTCCAAACAAAATCTTAATTTTCCTTATTTATGTGTCTGTTTATACTTATATTTCAGCATCAGAAAACACTGAAACATTGGGAATCACTTAGGCCTATACAAATATATTTAAATTTAGATATAGTTGATTAATATGCAATCTGTATCACTACTACTATAAAATAAATCTAGACTTTTTAACAGAAATTATCGTTGTGAAGTGTTAGTTAGAAACTTAAGTGGAAGTTTGTGCAGTGGTAGATTTAAATTGAATTAGACTTAGCAACAACCGGACATTGTTTTTATGCTAATGTTGTATGATATTACAGCACACTCGCGAGTCTAATTCACTTAGCAGGGCAGTTTGTGTGGCCGGGACAATTAGCACACTGTCTCTTATAAATAATAATGTGCACAAGCCAACTGCCGCCCTTGTAAAATATCCTCATTTTCTTCAGCAAAGCTATATCTGAAGAGGAAATAAAATACTTAAGCTAAAGCTATATCTTGATTTCTGAAGATGAAGTATAATAATTCAGGCTATAAGCTTTATCGTAATCGTGACTAGGCTATATTAATAAATTTATTGCGCGATAGTGCGTTTTGTCGTACTTACAGCAATGGCGACCAGGATTGAAAGTTCAACTTCCTACATTTCGGGGTTGTCAACCTAAATAACTATACTGTAATAAAATAACTATACGGTAATATTACATATTGCAAACCACATGTGGGAAGTAAAAACCACTGCCCTCTATGTATAACGTACAATGTATAGGCCCTATACAAAAATATCCGAAATGTAGTGTTGATATACATTATACGAAACAAATAACTGCATCTTAAATTAACTAAATTTTATTTGAAACAATAAATATGTACTTGCCGCCATTTTATCACTAATTGGTGTCACGGCCTCCTGTAGTTTCAACTAATAAACATTGCCCACTCTGTTAACGTTAGTCAGTTGTTTACAATGAACGTAAATATTTCCAACAAAGATGTTATTGTTTTACTATTATTTATTATTTTAAAAACACTATCGCAAAAAAAAATGTACAATGCACGTTTGTGAAGTGTTTTACAGAATCTCGGAAATTTAAAAGCTCTCTGTTGCTCGGTTTTTAAACATTTTCCTCGCTATTGCTCGGTTTTTAAACATTTTCCTCGCTATCGCTCGGTTTTTAAATATACTATTGTTCACTTCTATACTAATAATGGTCCAATTATCATTCTGATTTTAGCGAAGTAAGTTCAATTTACCAGAGAGACCTTGATATCCATTGACAATTGCATGTAATTACTCAAATTTCGTCCCTAGATAATAAAATTTATTGATTTTGTTAATAATCTAACAATCTTACCTACTTAAAATTTTATTGAGTAATACAATGCAATTTTATTGTATCACACTTATTTCTCACTTTGATAAATCATGTTCATAGTGATTGAATAGTTGTTACAATTGTTAACATTAGACACAAAATTGGGTTGATTTTCATTAGTGTTTTTGTTATTTATTTCAATGTGTTTCTCTACTTTATGTAACTCATCTTTCATAACTTCCATTGAACTATCACATATTCCAGCTACAATTTCAGGAAGCATTCGCCGATTCCTCTACATCACAATTAACCATATCTATAATTAATATGCAGTCTGATTTATTGTTATTTAAAATGTCCGCCACTAATTCAGACAATAATAAACAATTGCAGTTGTTTTATCATCATACCCTAGCTATCAAATAATTGAACTCTTCAAACTAAGATATAAATTCATACGAAATATAAAAATTAAACATAATTATTAGCATAGGAGTGACCAAAATTATATACGCAATTTAGGAAATAATTACATTATAAGCTCGGACTTATTTGATAATCCTCGCTCAAGCTCGGGCTCAAACACGTCCTAGACTAGTAATGTACTACTTACTTCCCTTGTTGCGTAAATAACTATAACATAGTTAAAAAATAGCTATTTACTAAGATGGATACTTTGTTGCTAGATTCATTATGCCTAATTCTTCACCGTCGTAAAGCTGCCAGGAAAACCTTTACAAGATGTAAAGTTTGTGATTCTAAACAATTTTCCTATCATCGATAATGAGAAATATATTTAATAATGAATTGTTTTGGCGTTTATTTGATGAAAATCCATTTTTATGTTAATTAAATATAAACAAAACTGTTACAGTTTTATGTGATTTTCATATTTATTAAAATACAAATTCGTTACAGCTGTTTCGGTACTTTGTACTTTCTTCAGACGAATATTATTTTGATTACAAATTAATGTTTGTATTAATTTTGTTACAATTAATTTTGTTATGTACCTTCTTCAGACGACATTTATCTCGATTAGAAATTAATTTTGTTATTACATATAACGAATTATGTTATTGTATATATAATAACAACATTAATTTGTAATCAAGATACCGTTTTCTGAAGAAGGTAAAAAGTACCGAAATAGCTGTGACGAATTTGTATTTTAATAAATAAGAAAATCATATAAAACTTTAACAGTTTTATATGTATTGTATTAACATAAACATAGGCCTATATTTAGTTAAAGAAAATTAATTTCCTATTATCCCTGTCTACAACTATTGTTTTGTACTTCGAGTATTGCATTATGGGTCAATTTGGTTTAGTCTGGCATGTCAATTCGAAAAAAGAAGTGTCTGTAATTTTCATGTTTAATTTATACTTTTACTCTTAAATATGGAAGAATTATTGTTAACTATGGTAATTACATTTTATTCATCGAGACTAGAACAAGAATATATTACAACCTGTTGATTTCCACAATTGTTACCTAAAATCGTTATGTTACTGCGTCAATTACGATAGAAACCTGAACTCTAGAGTTATTATTTACATATGGATGTGAACTGGTATTGCTTATTATTTTAATAATCTCAGAAATAAAAAGAAGGTGGTGCCATAATATGTCACCCATTCACAAGAGAATAACATCACACTTTAAGTTTCCATAATATATCCATTCATAGTAATTCTGCCCGAGGGCAGGTCCATCACTGCAATCACAGCATCATAGCATTTTCATGCTATGCTTTGCTGCTTTACTAGGGAATTATAGGTGTGGTAGCTTCCCGTTGTTTTCCACACAGGTGAAGGATGACAATGATAAGGATGATGATGATTATTATGGCCGGATGATTTTCGGGGACCGTTGGGCCCTAAGCTTCCCGACATTTACCCCACAGGTGAGGAAAACCCCCGGAAAAAACCTCAGCCAGGAGCCTGTCCCGATCGGGAATCGAACCCGAGCCCGCTGCGTGGCAAGGCAGCACGCTACCTCCATAATATATATATATATATATATATATATATATATATATATCACTAATTTTTAAGCAAGCCTATAAGCTCAATACCAGAAAACTGTCAAGGTAATCTTTTGAAGGTAAACATTAAATTATTTAATGGAGATCATAAGCTGGAACATTTTGCCCCCTCTGTGTGGCCTCGTATAACCTTCAGAACAGTAAAATTTACAGTGATATAATGCTATGACAGAAACGACGATAAAGAGGTAAATTTATTGTTAAAAATAGGTTCTGTTTGACATCGGTTCATACTCAGTGGACGATCAAAATAACATTTGGTTTCTTTGTTTAAATTTGGAATTACTTCATCACTGTATTCTCATAAGTAATGCCACGAGTGATTTCCAAATTATCGATAAATTCACGACTCACGAAGTGAGGAGTGAATTTATCTAGAGAATTTGGAAATCAAGAGTGGCATTTGTTAGGACTATTTAACGAATAAAATAAAGCTGTTTACTCACAAATCATTATTTAACTACAGTTATTTAAAAATATTTTTATATTTAAAGTAAACGGTGATGTTTGAAAACTAATGAGAAACGATAGGTAGCCTACGCTTCTACTGCTTCTTTTGTTTATCACTGCAACCAGATCATACTATTTATTGCCAAAGGAACGCAATATTGTAAGAATGCTCTCTAGTGGAGAAAAAATGAAAACACATCAATCTGTATATTAATTCATTTTTGATGTCGTATACATTTAAGAAAGTGCAAACAGTGGTTTCTTTTTTTGGTGGTATAATCAATTGCTACAAATGTTGACATGTAAGCACTATTATATACAATCTGGTAGCCGTATTTGTTATAGGCTCAGTCACTGCAAAATAACGGTCAGACCTGTTCAGAATATTAAAAAGGAGGAGCTTTGCTTAATATATGATAATCCTAACGTTGATAATTATTTCGTGAAACACGTCTCTGATTGGTTGTAATACAGAAATCATTGAAACGTGATTGGTCATTGACTCCCATTTGGGGCATGAGTTAAATAGTCATTATAAATCATTTTAAAATGTATTATATACAGTTTTGTTAATTATTGAAAGGAATTTGAATTAAATTACTACTTAAATATTTATATTAATTGTTTTATTTATGTAAATTCTTTAATCTAACATATAAAAATTAATGTTTGTTTGTTTGTTTATTTGTTCGAACTTTATGCGCAGCCATACTGTTGATCCGATTGTGATGCTTTTTTTTTTTAAATGTTTAGGAGATTCCCGGGATGAACATAGGCTATAAGAGAGTTGAGATACTCAACTCCTACACTCTTAAAAACACTCATTATAGTGAAAAACGTGAAAAAGTCCCTTTTTTACCGTTAAATGGCTTACGTTGTCTAAACCATAACAAACACATAAAATGTATGTACACAGAATTGAATATCTAAAAAAATCACCAAACACGCCTGCGACAGCATAAGTTTATCTTTTACAGATAACACACAATCGCCACTTTTGTCTTTCATTGATGCCAAGTACATCGGGATAAGTAGGTTCGCGTCAAACATGTGCTGCCATACCATTCATCCGATTGTCATTGGGCTTGTTGCAAAATGTTCAGGATTTTCCCGGGAAGATTATAGTTTATAAGAGAGTTTTAATGCTCAACCCCTTCACCCTTAATAATCACCTTCTTTAGTGCAAACAAGTGAAAAAAATGTCGCTTTTTGTAAGCTTAAATGGGTTATGCTGTCTAAAACCATAACGAATACACAACATTATTGTACACAGAATTGAATATCTCAAAAACTACAGAAAAGGCCGCAACAGCATATGCTTATCTTTTAAGGATAACTCACAATAACCATTTTTGTCTTTCATTGATGCCAATAAGATCGGGATAATTAGATTCCCGGGCAAGCATAGCAGCGCACGGCGGGTATTTTTATGGATAACTCAAAATAACGAATTTTGTCTTTCAGCTCATTTATGCCAAGTACATCGGGATGCGTAGATTCCCGGGCAACGCCGGGTAATCAGCACGGGCTATCTAAAAATAACAACAATATAAATTTATATTTATATTTTGTTTTCACTTATTCAACTAAATGCAAAAACACAGTCATTTATTTAGGTATAGCAGCGCACGCCGGGTATTAGCTAGTATAATTATAAAATTGTTATTTACAATACATGGATTCGAAACATGGACTCTTACTTTAAGGAAGGGGAAAATATTAGACTATTTGAAAATAAAATTCTTATGGAAACTTTTGGACCAAAGACAGACGAAGAGGCAGGCGAATGGAGAAGACTTCTGAACAGTAGGCTTCATGATCTTTATGGAAAACATGGTATAATAAAAATAGTTAAGTCTCAGACTAATCCATCTCGTATGCAGAATGCCTGGGTTCGGTTCCTGGTAGGACAAGTTTCCTGGTTGGTGTTTTTAGAGGTTTTTCCTCACCTGCAAGTAAAATGTCAGAATCTTTTAAGGCGTAAACGGTCCCCGAACACCATCTAGCATCATAATTATCATTATAACATCCACCATGATTAGTATTAATGTGTGTGTGAATGGTGGGTTTTGTCTTAATGTTGTGTTTGTCTCGTAGGAGGCCCTAACTATGAGCTGATCACGCATTTGTGGAGGCCTTCCATGAGCTTGTGTGGTAAAAAAATAGTATGCGTGTGGCCAATAGTTAAGATCAATCTCCCGATTGGTAGTCCTATTGTAAGGCCCAGATGGCCTGTGGCACGTAAAAGTACCTATAGACTCCTAATGTGGGAGGTTAAACTGCTTTAATGGAATGGAAAGTGTCACAGACTGCGACGGGCAGGACATGTGGCACAAGTGGGTAATAAAGAGTGGCATGGGCACTCCTTTTAGGAAAGCCAGAGGGAAATCGGTTAGTATGTAAACCAAGAATGAGTGGTAGAATAACTTTAACATGACTTAAGGGAGGTAAATTATATAGGAGATGATTGGAAAACATTAGCTCCAGTTAGGGAAGTGTGCATTCGCGGTCTTCAATATACGTTCCCACATAGTCAATCAGTCACACTATTAAACTAATGCCCCAAATGGGAGTCAATGACCAATCACGATTCAATTAATTTAGTTTTACAACCAATCACAGTCTTGTTTCACCTCGATATAAATCATCTTCTGTTTATCATATTAAAGAAAGTTCCTCCTTTTTAATATCTGAACAGGTCATAGCATTATTTTGCAGTGACTGACTCGCTAACAAATACGTTGAATATAGCATTTTATATACTACTAGCTAATACCCGGCGTGCGCTGCTACGCCTAAATAAATGAAAATTATTGTGGTTTTTGTGTTTAGTTGAATAAGTAAAATGAAAAATAATTATAAATTTATATTTTTTAGATATCCCGTGTTGACAACCCGGCGTTGCCCGGGAATCCACTTATCCCGATCTTCTTTACATAAATGAGCTGAACTACGAAAATTAACGTGTTTAGTTAAATAAGTAAAAGCAAAATTTTATATCGTAATTAATTTTAGATACCCCGTACTGTGTACTCTGCATTGTCCGGGAATTTGCTCATCCCGATCTTCTTGGCATAAATGAGCTAAAAGACCAAAATTAATATACTTCTTATGATTAGTTGAATAAGTAAGATGAAAAATAATTATAAATGTATATCGTAATTATTTTAAGATTCCCCATGCTGATTACCCGGTGGTGCCCGGGAATTTACGTATCTCGATTTTCTTGGCATAAATGAGCTAAAAGACAAAATTCGTTATTGTGAGTTAACCGTAAGAGACAAACTAATGCTGCCGCGGACATTTTTATAAAGCATTTGAGATATTCAATTCTGTGTACATTGATGATGTGTATTTATTATGGTTTAGACAGCATAAGCGGTAAGGGTGTAGGAGTTGAGTATCACAACTCTCTTATAGCCTATGTTCATTCCGGGCAAAAAGCCCCATCAAAATCGGATCAACGGTATGGCCGCGCATAAAGTACAAACAAACATTAATTTATATATTAGATATTCACGTAGGAAGAATTCTAGAATGCATGTGCCTCCCAAATTGTATATATAGTGCAGGAACTTTACCAGGTAACATTTGCGGGATATAACAAAACAATTGTAGCAATTAATTATACCACATTAAAAATAAACCACTGTTTGCACTTTCTTAAACGTATTATTTCCCAAGTATTTACGTTCCAGAAAAATATAATTGAAATTTTTACAACATAGGACATCAGAAATTAATTAATAACCTATAATGTTGGTTATAATATACAGTTTGATGTGTTTCAATATTTTCCACTAGGTGCATTCTTAAATTATTGCGATCTTATTTGGCAACAATTAGTATGATGATGTTGCAGTGTAAGAACAAATGAAACATAACAAACGTTTTTCATTTGTTTTAAACATCGCTGTTTACGTTACAAATATATAAATATTTTAAAATAACTATATTTAAATAATGATTTGCGAGTAAAGAGCTTAATTTTATTAGTTAAATAGTCCTAACAAATGCCACTCTTGACTTCCAAATTCTCTAGATAAATTGGAAATAACTTGTGGCATTACTTATGATAAATACTTTTGTAGGCCTATTTAAGCAGATGTGGTTTTACGAGTGAAGGGTGTTAAATATCCTTTACCTCACATATTAAGGGAAAAAGGTTCCCACAGAATATCAATGGAATGAAATAGCCGATATGCTGGCGAAACGAGGAGCAATGTGTTTACAGCAACCTAATTTAAACACATCTTATCGCTCAGCAATAAACTCTATAAAACAAATGATAAAAAACACATTCTCAACCAATCTTCAGATCCGAATTCAAGAAAAACAGTGGAAAAACACCATCCACACTACACCAGATGCACCTCGAAAGGAAGCTGCAGCATATTTTCGACTAAACACAGGACATGATTGTCTTGCAGCTCATCTACATCGGGTTGGAATCTACAGAAGTCCTCATTGCCCAATGTGCACCACGAACACCAACATGGACACAAACCACCTGCTACAGTGTCAGGCACTTCACTCTGCTACGCTGTAGGATAGATACTGGGAAGCAAGAGCCAAACTTTCTGTTTTGCTATAATGTTCTATTGTATTAATTTATTGTAAATATTTTTGTTTTCTCATAATTATGGACAATGACTTCTGTCAAGTCCCCTGCATTTGTAAAAATAAATATATTTGTTTGTGGTCAATACAATAAGAAATAGAATTTTGTATGATCAATTAAATAATTTTAGATAAATGTGTTATTAGCCATAGTAGCATCTTATCATATTTTAAGGCACGAGCCACCAATAACTTAAAGTTTATGTCACTTTAGAGGTGACAACGTTAGAGAGGGACATCAAAGCAACAGAGATGTTGCTCAACACAACTTATGTAAATTGCTAAATTTGAATACTGAGGTCTGTGTGTATGAAGAAGAGGACAGTGGACAAAGGAACAAACAATTAGCATGAGGAAAACACAACCAGATATTTAGTAGAGAGTGAGAGAGGAAGCTGGAACGTCCATCCCAGCCAATCTGGGCGCAATTCGCTTCTAATTAGAAACAAACAAAACGAGACCAGCAGATTCTAGCTTAATTTTCACGTTGTCAAATTACAAATCTTGTGATCGGCATTGCGGAGGTTTAATCAGTAGCAAACGCGTACCAGTGATAAATCAGGCGACTTCACTATATTCGTCTACATTAAAATTACCGAGAGCGACTATTAAATTGGCAAACTACGTAATTCAGTTATCAAGGTAACACAACGTACTGCAATGACCATATTTCTTCCATTACAATACTCATTTAGACCCTGCTTTTCCATCAGGTTAATTCAAATGTCTATTTCTCCCAGATATATTCATTTTGAAGTGGAAAATGAGGAAAACATGTTTATAAGCTCCGTTTTTTAGACCTAGTGTAATATTACTTTCTTTCTTTTCTTGGTTTAATCTCTTTTTTATAGGAACATTTTACGTGCACTACATACTCCCGGGACTTACAGGGACGCGACCTGTCAAGAGAGGATTTTAAACTCTTGATCACATATCTATTGCCTTAGGCTTCCACGGCCACGGTTAGTACGATGATCTTGAAGATTTACGGGCTGTTGGCCTTGGTCTTGAGGGTCAAAACAACCCTTGAGGATGCTGGATGCAGTCTCTGACGAAACGTCGGGGATTTTCAAGCCTCAAGACCACGGTCAAGAGCCCGGAAATCTTCAAGATCATCATTCATGATCATATAGTTTTTTTGATTATACGAGAAAATCCTCTCAGGAAGAGTGATGAGCTCAACATCCATAGCCACTTCCGATGCAACACGAACATTGAAGACAAGACACATATAGCACTCATACGTTCATACAAAACAAGGTAGATATGGTATGGTGATTTAATAATATTAATAATAATAGTAATAATAATAATAATAATAATAATAATAATAATAATAATAATAATAGTAATAACTTCTTTATACTGGGATAGTTAAGACCATAAGGCCTTCTCTTCTACTCAATCATTGAAAAATATTATAATATAAAAAATACTTAAAATCATAATATTGAGTGAATATTAGAATATTTAAACAAATTAAAATAATTTGTATGTAAGAGTCGTCTGTTGAAGATAAAGATGCAATGTACTGAAACAGTTGTTACGACTGTTAAATAAAATACAATTTACAAAAATCCTATAAAACGTAGATAGTTTTACTTATTACTTAAAATAAAATTGAAATGAATGAAATTAATATTATTAGAGAAACAAAAAAATCAAAAACCATCAATTAATCCTCTGATATACCAATTACATAATAAATTTAAAACTCTTTTAAAAGGATACTAACCATAATTTCTTGTGGTAAGGGGTTCCAGATTGATTATAGGAATTAGAATAGTGGAAGATACTGTGTTGTGTCATGCCAAATAGGAGGCTCTGGTACTATCGTGAACTCAAAATGCGATTGGAAGAATGGAGGCGAAAGCGAGATAAGTAGCTTGTTTCAGAAGTACGTGTAATTATGAATTATTTCAGAGTAAGAAAATACATTTTTATATGATCATGATTGATGTTGTTCGAGGATTACTGGGCCTTAAAGTTTCCCAACATTTGTCTTACAATATTGAGAGAAAAAAAAATCTCGCCAGGGAAACTTGTCCGAGAAGTGGATAAAATCTGGTACTCGGGGCCTAAGGCAACAACGTTACTCCGCAACGGAGCGGTAGGCCTACTGTACTAATATAACTAACAAAACACAATTATTATCTTTGTATTCCTTGTGTGTTTAGTTTGAAGTACACTTGTATTGTACCTGCTTTACAGAAATATACTTGACATCCATCCCTCCGCACTACATACATGTGTATTGCATGCTTCTAGTCAAGTTAATATTACCAAATAATAGTATTTTATTTAATTATTAATTTATTTGTTATGGAAGAATTGATGTCATTTGCCCTTTTCTTCCACTCATCAGGACAAATATATGTTCCATTAGGATACCGAAATCACAATTAACGCTAATATTAAATACCGAATGAAAATCCGACCATTATTATTATCTATAACATTAAGATCGATAATATAATATTAATTATAATTGAAATTGAAACTATAACTAATAGTAAAATGTTCGCCTACACAAGCAAGATACATTTTTCAGTAGACAGTCCTATATACAAATTTACATTAAATAATGAGATATAATAAACTAATTTGTTGGTATACAATATTTAAAACAATTTTACTCTTAAATTCGTAATATTTCCTTTTGGATACAATAGTTAGTTCAATTAATTTCATATTTTTAATAAATCACAAGAAAAGAACACAAAGAAACCACTGAAATGTGTGTATAATTATACACTATACCTAATAATAACAATTATACAAGATTCCGTTTTCACTGCGGTCCGCCCCATTCAAATAACTAACAGAAGAAATGTTTTGCCAATTTAAGGGTTAAAATATTTCATCATCATCATCATAGTACATTCACGAATTTAGGCCATTTGTTGGCCTGTTTCGGCCTCAAGAGAAACACCATCCAGAAGTCTTTTGAGTGGACGTCCTGGTCTTCTTCTTCCTGCAGGTTGATATCTTAACATTTGTTTGGGTATTCTGTGATCTTCCATTCGATGAACATGTTGCATCCATCTTGACTTATAATCAGAAATTTTGTTTTCTAAAGATTCCATGTGTAATTCTTCTAAGATGTCTTCATTTTTTTTTTGTGATCTAGTAGTGTGTATCCTTCAGTCCTCCGAAGATATCTCATTTCAGCAGATCTAAGTCTCTGTATATCCTTCTGTTTCAACGTCCATACTTCGCTACCATACAAAAGAGTTGGAAGAGCCAGTGTTTTATACACTTTCAGTCTTGAATGCTTTTGGACTAACTGTGGCTTGAAGATAGAATTTATTAACCCTAAAATTCTTAAAAATTTAGATATTTTTGCATTTACATCCTTTTCTTCTTCATATGAGATATTGCATCCTAGATATGTAAAATTATTCACCTGCTCCAAAATTTTATTGTCCAGTACAATTTTACTTCTGACCGGATCTACACCTTGAAATGCCATAATTTTTGTCTTTTCTGTAGATATATTTAATCCATATTCTTCTGTAATTTTGTTAAGTTCATACAGACCTTTCTGTAGAGGTTAAAATATTTGTCAATAAATACTATTTTTATGTCCTCCACTGTGGTCTCGGGGTAGCGTGCAGCCTTGTCACGCAGCGGGCCCGGGTTCGATCCCCGGTCGGGACAGTTTTTCTGGGTGAGGTTTTTATCGGGGTTTTTCCTCACCTGTAAGACAAATGTCAGGAAAGCTTTAAGGCCCAAACGGTCCCGGAAATCATACATATGGCCATCGCAATCATCATCATTCATATTCGCTTAGGATTAGGGACTCTCTTGGCGCACCATTATCATCACCCGTCATATCATCGGGGCAACGTAACCGCGCCTTCCAGGCGCCCCAACCTCAGAAGTGGGTTACAAGTACGCCATGCCAGGAGAGAAACGGAATCTCGAAAGACAAACCTGGGGCATTTGAAAAAAAGCTATTTTTATAAAATAAAACAAAATGAATTTGGCCCTATTATTCTTAATTGCTAAAATACCACTTTAAATGAGGCGTATACGTTAGTTTAAATAATTATTATATTATAGTTTGACAGTCTCTGGCACAGGGAGGATAGGAATTCCATATACGTTAAAGTAAAACTGTAAAAGTTAAAGGGTAATACATAGTGTATGAGGAGGGTATCAAGTGTCTAAATTACGTGTGTCGGAGAATCTAATAAAGCGGTATGACAAAAAAAATTAGATGATGATGTGCATAGCATTTAATAGAGAAGAGATAAGGAATGGACGGTTCTAGGATGTCGTAGACGAAGCCACAACAATTGTTGAAGGACAACCGAAACGTGACAAAATGTGCTAATAACACAAAGAAAACGTACGCAAGAATTGTGAAAGTTGAAGTCTTTGAGCGAAAGTGTTGTTTAAGTCTGCAAAAGGAGTATCCAAATGAGACATTGCAGTGTTTTTACCAACATTTTCCTTAGATCAAATGGTAAACAGTTTCTTATGTGATTTAATAAATGAATTATAGGGAAGATTGTTTCACAAATTTAGGGTATTAAAGAAATGTGTCACGTTTATTTTGAAGAAATTTACTTTTCATATAACATAAATGGATACACAATCTTCCATCTAGCATCTAATTTAGCGGCGCTATCGAATCCGGCGGTTCATGAACACGCATATATAAGATATCCACACATCCTAACACGTAATGATGTTTTCCATTCATTCCCTGTATAATTAAACCTCATAAAATCATGGTTAATGTTATAATCCACCTAATTATCATCATCATAGTACATTCACGAATTTAGGCCATTTGTTGACCTGTTTCGGCCTCAAGAGAAACACCATCCAAAAGTATTTTGAGTGGACATCCTGGTCTTCTTTTTCTTGCAGGTTGATACCTTAACATTTGTTGGGGTATTCTGTGATCTTCCATTCGATGAACATGTTGCATCCATCTTGACTTATAATCAGAAATTTTGTTTTCTAAAGGTTCCATGTGTAATTCTTCCAAGATGTCTTCATTTTTGTTGTGATCTAGTAGTGTGTATCCTGCAGTCCCCCGAAGGTATCTCATTTCAGCAGATCTAAGTCTCTGTATATCCTTCTGTTTCAACGTCCATACTTCGCTACCATACAAAAGAGTTGGAAGAGCCAGTGTTTTATACACTTGCTACACCTAATTATATTCCTTCCTATTGTGCACCTTCACTCTTGTCTTGCTATAAACAGTTTCTATTCCCCTCTTTCATTCCCCATTTTTGCCACATGTCCTGCCCATCGCTATCTTCTTCCATTTTCTTGTTATTCTTCTTCATCCTAGAGCTCTCATTTAGTAGTAGTAGGACTTTATTAGACTAAAAGTAAGATACATACAATGTTATTTACAAATATGGATAGCTCGGGCAGCAAGCTGTACGTGCAGTTGTCAGTCCGTAACTATAAAGTAATATCCAGTAACAAAAACAAGTTTATAACTTGTACGTACATTATAATACAAACAATTAATTTTGTTAGATGATCTGTATATTAATCAACTACGTACAGATTCCTCCTGTATTGTTACAGAGTCGTTTCCAAGTTTCTCGAAAGAGGTATATGTGGCATGTCTTTTCCAGAAAAAAAAGTTTCGTGAAGGAACATTTCTGATTTCATTTTCGCAATCAGCATATATGATTCAGTAAAAAACACATATTTTCATCTCGTGGCAAGACACACAGTTCAATTTTTTTTGCACTGAGATATTAGCGTGTATTATTTTAAGTGCTTTCTCGGAAGAACAATAAGTTAGGATATTGTTAGTTAATAATAGGAAAGAAATAATAATAATAATAATAATATAAAATAATAATAATAATAAAAGTAAAATTAAAATAATAATAATACTAATAATAATAAATATAAAATTAAAATAATAATAATACTAATAATAATAAATATAAAATTAAAATAATAATACTAATAATAATAAATATAAAATTAAAATAATAATAATACTAATAATAATAATAATAATAATATAAAGTACATAGGAAAATTTTTGGACCAAAGAGAGATGAACAGACAGGTGAATGGAGAAGACTACATAACAATGAACTACATGGTCTTTATAGGAAGCCAGATATAATAAGAACAGTTTAGTCTCGTAGACTGCAATGGGCAGGACATGTTGCACGTATGGGGAATCAAAGGCTTGCATGGAAGCTTCTTGTAGGAAAGCCAGAGGGAAATCGCCCAGTTGGTAGACCAAGAATGAGGTGGGAGAATAACACTAACTATGATTTGAGGGAAGTAGATTATACAGGGAATGATTGGAAAACATTAGCTCAGGATAGGGATGTATGGAGGGCTTATGTCCGCACGGGCATGAACCTATGGGTTCGATAGTGCCAGTGAGTAAGTAACTATCATAATAATAAAAATAAAATAATAATAATAATAATAATAATAATAATAATAATAATAATAATAATAATAATAATAATAATAATAATAATAATACCTTATTTAATTGTTATACCCTGTCCGCTCTTAAACTAATCCTCGTCAAAACAAAACTATGTGACCTGCTCACTTTTCATTGGTTACGGAAGCCGACATACGTTGTAGAAGCAATAAGTACGCGAAAAAGTAGTTCCCTCCATTAAATTAAAAATATGTCCTCTGAATATACTTTTTTATTCTTCGTGAATGAAAATAATATTCAAAACATACAAAATATTCTAAAATATGGCTAATCAACAATTACAACTTAAAATAGTTTATTACATATGGGTGAATCTGAATCATGCTTCAGTCGATTATCATGAAACAAAATGGCTGAAAGTATCGAGTTTTCTGTTGCTGTATCATCATCTCCCTGTCAAAAGTCATAGTAATTGTGGCGCGAATGGCGGAAGGTTATTGTTTATACAACGTACGTCGGTGTCCATAACCAGTGAAAAACGAACAGGTCACATGATTTTGTTGACGAGGATCACTTTAAGAGCGGACAGGGTGTAGATGTCTGATTGGGTCGGCGCGTTGACGGCATGACATCTACGAGCAAATAAGGAAACTAAAAATTAACTTGGTCTAGTAACTCCTTACAAAGGAGAGACTATGGCTCAACAATGGGCTACGCCATTATAGAAAAATAATAGTATTAATGAAATAATAATAATAATAATAATAATAATAATAATGGTTATAATAAGAACAATAGTTATAATGTGAAAATTCGGAAAAGTTATTAATTATACTTAATAATTATTAAATATATCTAGTACTGTTATTTGATAGACACTGTATCAATGTCTAATGTGAATTAATAATTGCCAGTTAATGTAAATCTGTAAGCTTACTGTAATATAGATTACTGTGGTTTCAGTTGTAATGAATCAGCTATTGCAATAATAATTTTGCAATTAGGTAAATTAATTTACGTGTTTGCTTTCTGCATATTAGACACAGATAAACATAAATCGTAATTATTTACAAATTCGGTTCCAATACAAAGGTATTCAATTTGATTGTCCTGGTTATTTTATTCATTTTCGTTAAATTATTCGTTTATTGTTTATAAATACAAGGTTGGTTTAACAATTCTATTTCATAAGCGAATCGTACGTGGAAAACTTCGATATACAGCCTGTTTACTGTCACATTGAAGATAGATATGTCATACAATGTTGAAAAATTATATTTTTGCGCGATAATGCGTTTTGTCGTACTTACAGCAATGTCTACCATGATTAAAAGTTCAACTTCCTATATTTGGGGGTTGCCAAGTAAATAACTATACTATAATATTATATATTACAAAATGCGTGTCGCAAGTAAAAAATTCCCTCTATGTATAATAGGGCCTACATACAATGTTTATACAAGAAAATATTCAAAAGGTAGTGTTAATTTACATTGTACGAAACAAATAACCGCATTTTAAATCAACTGGACTTTTTTGAAACAATATAAAGCAATAAATACGTACTTGCCGCCATTTTGTCACTGATTGGTGTCACGGCCTCCTGTAGTTTCAACTAATAAACATTGCCTACACTATTAACGTTAGTCAGTTGTTTATAATGAACGCAAATATTTTCAACGAATGTGTTATTATTCTACAATTATTATTTATTATTTTCAAAACACCATCGCGCAAAAAATAATATACAACGCAAGTTTGTGAAGTATTTTAAACAATCTCGGAAATTAAAAGCGTCCCTATCGCTCGGCTTTTAAACAATTTCCTCAATTCTGTAAAAACAACTTCCCAACCTCGCATCGTAGTATACTATTTCATTAGATAACCCAAGTTAAGCGATATCGCTTGTTATTACTTACAAGGGA
This sequence comes from Diploptera punctata, assembly GCA_030220185.1. Lineage (NCBI taxonomy): Eukaryota > Metazoa > Arthropoda > Insecta > Blattodea > Blaberidae > Diploptera > Diploptera punctata. The sequence continues at coordinate 151,328 of JASPKZ010007281.1, read as the reverse complement.
CTGCCAATAAGTGGGAAAATGAATGGAATAACACCACAAAAGATCCAGTGACAGAATCCTTTTTACACGCTTTATATTAGCTTGACCTGTATCTATGTAACTGAATCTTTTAACGCGATTTTCACCCACTTAAAATCATTGGATCAACTTGAAACTTTGCATATTTGTAAAGGACCCGTGACAATACAATAATTTCATATTTTGTTTTCTAAAATCCTGGCCAGAATCATCAGAAAATAGAAAAAAGTGTCTTTGCATCTATGTAACGGAATTTTGAACACCATTTTCACCCACTTAGAAACATTGGAGCGACTTTGAAACTTTGTATTACTTGTAAAGGACCCGTGACAATACAATAATTTCATATTTTGTTTCTAAAATCCTGGTCAGAATCATCAGAAAATAAAAAAAAAGTGTCTTTGTATCTATGTAACGGAATTTTTTAACACGATTTTCACCCACTTAGAAACATTGGAGCGACTCTTGAAACTTTGTATATACTTGTAAAGGACCCGTGAACATACAATAATTTCATATTTTGTTTCTAAAATCCTGGTCAGAATCATCATAAAATCAAAAAAAAGTGTCTTTGTATCTATGTAACGGAATTTTTTAACACGATTTTCACCCACTTAGAAACATTGGAGCGACTTGAAACATTTGTATACTTGTAAAGGACCCGTGACAATACAATAATTTCATATTTTGTTTCTAAAATCCTGGTCAGAATCATCAGAAAATCAAAAAAAGTGTCTTTTGTATCTATGTAACGTAATCTTTGAACACGATTTTCACCCACTTAGAAACATTGGAGCGACTTGAAACTTTGTATACTTGTTAAAGGACCCGTGACAATACAATATTTTCATATTTTGTTTCTACAATCCTGGCCAGAATCATCAGAAAGTCAAAAAAAATGAAAACTGGTGTAATAGGTTGCGGACTTGTCGACTTTTTAGTCAATCGTTGTAAGAGCTCAGTTGGTAGAGCGGTGAACTCTAGTAGTACATAATTTCAGTAATCCATAGGTCGCTGATTCAAACCCGGCTGGGAGGATTTTTTTTTAGAAGAGTATTACTTTCAGCTCATACTACAATAGAATCGAATTTAAAGATATTTACATTTTTATCTTATTCTGTTAAATATTAAAACTAAAAAATAAAAAATAAATAATAGTTTCAAAAAACTAAAACATCACGCTTTATTAGAAAACCGAACTAAAAAATGAAAAATAATTTCCAACATGCTTGGGATAAATAATTTTACCATCAAAAGCGTTGCGTTGGGTGCTTTTTATGATTTTTTCTTCTTAGAGACTTTTACCAATATCTGTTTATTATCAAATATATTAATTGATAAATATCACTCCACGCTTTTGATGGTAAAATTATTTATCCCAAGCATGTTCGAAATTAAAATTATTTTTCATTTTTTTAGTTCGGTTTTCTAAGAAAGCGTGATGTTTTAGTTTTTTAAAACTATTATTTATTACCTAGTGTAAAGATTGAAATTAAACTTACCTTTAAGGGTCGGTATCACCAACAGAGGTAACAGTATTACACCAGTTTAAGCTGTGTATTATATATGGGGAAAACTGGCGTAATACAGTTACCTCTGTTGGTGAAACTGACCCTAAGTGGAAAAATAATACTTGATTAACAGGGCACGGGAAAATAAACAGTTATTACTATCGTTTTAAAATAAAAGACAGCCCATTGTGTAAATGCGGAAACTCTGAACAGACAACAGATCATCAATTGTTTGCATGTACAGAACTAGAAACAGAAAGACAGTTATTTAAGAACAACATGGTTAACAAATTTGGTAAATGGACATTCGATAAAGTAAGACTAGTGCAGGAGTACACAGTTGAATTAATCTCAGTCATTAATTCCATAGATTTAGACAGATTATTGAGCAAAACGAAGCCAATTCAGTGAGTGGAACAAACAGATAAAAAAGCTGCTATTAAGTGTTTCGGAATTCCTTTTTCTTTTAAAATTGTCCAGAGTTTTCCTCCGTCTACTTTATTAAATGCCTTGACAAAATCAATAAAAGCTATGTGTGTTTGCTTGTTATATTCTCTTCTTTTGTTTATAAATTCTTCTATCGCAAATATATTATCCATACATGAACGCCCTGGTCTGAATCCACTTTGTTCTTCTGTTAACATTACCTCTGCTATTTTTTTTAAACTAAATGTTAACATTCTTGAGTATATTTTATAGTCTGCAGTTAAAATGCTTATTCCTCTGTAGTTGTTGCAGTCGTTATGTTCTCCTTTCTTAAAAATAGATTGTACTATTGCTGTTGTCCAGGTTTCTGGTATTGTTGCTTGTTTCCAACATAAATTTAAAAAATGTAATAATCTCAGTTTAAAAAAATCCTCCATATTTTATTAATTCCATATTAATTCCGTCTATTCCAGCTGTCTTTCTGTTCTTGGTTGTTTTCAGTACTTCTTCTAATTCTTCCATTATTATCATATCTATTCCTATCTCGCACTCATATATGTTATCTTTAGTTATTTTATTTTATTTTCATTATACCACAGTTTTTATAATGTTCTTCCCATTGTTTCTCCTCAATTAATAATAATAATAATAATAATAATAATAATAATAATAATAATAATAATAATAATAAATATAATGAATAATAAATATAATAATAATAATTGTAACAAAAAATAATGATGGATGTAATTGTAATAATAATAAAATAATAATTATAAGTGTAATAATAATAACAATTGTAAGTGTAATAATAATAATAATAATAATAATAATAATAATAGTGATAATAATTCAGATCTATAATAGACTACATAATAGTAAACAGAAAATTTTGGACACAAATAATGGATACGAGAGTCTATAGGGGGACAGAAAAATATTCTGATCACTTTTTAGTGGTTGAAAAAATTAGAACGAACAAACCTTATTTTATAAGGAAAGTAGAAAAGAAATCAGAAAACGAAAAATACAAAGTACAGCTATTAGAACAAGATAGTATAAGACAGTTATATGAAAATCGAACAAAACAAAACTTGAAACCAAGAGTTGGAGATGTAGAAAAAGATTAGATAAAATTAAAATAATCAATAAGAAAAGCAGCAAATGAATGTTTGGGAATCTCCAAAAATAGACCAAAAAAATCGATTGAAAGTTTGTAATGAAGAAATAAAAGAAGCAATCAGTAATAAGAAGATAGCTTATTTAAAATGGCTTAATTCTGGGACTATTAATGATAGAATAGATTACAAACACAAAAGAGCAATAGTCAGAAAATTATCTAGAAAATTAAAAAATGAAGGATGGGAAAGTTTTATAAAAAAATATAGAAAGAGATGTCACAGGAGCAAAAAAGATATGGTTTCAAAGTATTCCAGCGATTAAAAGAAGAGTGTACGGATAAATTGGCTATATATGAAATGACAGCAGAACAATGGACACAACATTTCAGACAGTTATTCTATGCAGAGGAAGAAGAAAGAAATACACCTCCCTGTCCCACAGAAGAATATAATGCTACAACATTGGATGAAGTGATAGAAACTATCAAGAAAATGAAAAATAGAAAAGCTAGTGGGGTAGATGGTATACCAATGGAGCTTTGGAAATGTGGTGGGACACCACTCTCTATTAGATTGGTACAAATTTTTAATGATATATGGGCACATGGAATAATAACTCAGGACTGGAAAACATCATTAGTAATACCCATCCATAAGAAAGGAGAAAAAAGTAACTGTTCAAATTATAGAGGTATATCATTGTTGACAACAGCATCTAAAATATATACATCCATTTTAAAACGAAAACTTCAGAAAATGACAGAAGATAAAATTGGAGAGGAACAATGTGGATTCCGAAAAGGCCGATCGTGTATCGACGCTATATTTGTTAAAAAACAATTAATTGAGAAGTGGAAAGAATTTAATATCCCCTATATATATTATTTTTAGATTTTGAAAAGGCCTATGATACAGTCAAACGGGACATAATGTGGAAAATATTGGAAAGCTACCAAGTCCCCAATAATCTGATAAATGCTATAAAAAGTTTATATGAAACTACAATTATAAAAGTAAAGTTAGATCATGGGAAAATAACAGATCAATTTGAAATTAACCAAGGTTTAAGACAGGGATGTGGACTATCTCCATTACTGTTTATTCTATATCTAAATAAAATTGTCCAGGAGTGGATAAACTAAACCCCCCTGGAGTAAAAATATGTAGAGGAAATCAAATACAAACAATAATCTTCGCAGATGATCAAGTACTTCTAGCGGAGAATGAAGATGATTTGCAGAGATCAGTGTTAAAATTGCAGAATACCCTGGAGAAATACATCATGAAAATATCTGAAAATAAAACCAAATCCATGGCAATCACTGGAAAGGGCATTTCGGGAGTAAAATAATAATAAATAATAAACCAATAGAACAAGTAACACACTTTAATTATTTAGGTAATAATATATCACAGTTTCATAACAAAAAAGATGTGGAAACAAATTTAGAAAAATATAACAGATTAAATGGTATAATTAGGAGAAATGTTGGAAAACAAATGAGGAAACAAATACAATTCAGATTTCATAATGCCATAGCCAAACCTGCTCTACTATACGGAAGTGAATGCTGGACACTTCGAGCAAAAGATAAATCCCGCATTAATAGTTCACAAATGAGATTCCTCCGATCACTAACTGGAGTAACATTAAGGGATAGAATGAAAAGTGATGAGATAAGGATGCAGTGGAATAGTAGGGAAATGGTTGAACATGTACAAAATTATCAGATTAAATGGTTCCAACACGTCCAGAAAATGTCAAATTCCCGTTTACCAAAGATGATTTACCACCTCAACCCTAAAGGCAAAAGAGACCTCGGAAGACCCTTCAACCGATGGAAAGATCAGTTTTTGTAGTCGCAGAACGGGCATCATCACCCAATACTGCATTCGGAAGAAGAAGAAGTAATAATAGCAACATTTATAATAACAATATTAAAGCTCATAAGTTCAGACGCCGTACCTTTTGATTGTAGGGTAAATTATAGGCCTCTGAAAGAAACTATTGAGTGAGATGCTGCTTCAAATTAAAAATACGCCAATTTTCTATTACCTTTTTCGTTATTTCGTTTTTTATGACTCTTAGCCAATTATATACCCTTCTGTCTATAATCCTCTTTGTTCCCCTTTTCTGATATTTTATACACCGAATTCTAAAAATCAATTTACTTTATAATGTCTTATCAATATTAAATTAACTTCTTGTCAGATTGACATTAACATGTATGTGGTGAATTTATCTTCTTTCAGTGGACACTGGTCTGAAGAAAATTTAAATACAGATTACCTGAAATAATGGTAAATTTAGTATGTTTTTAAATTCAACCAATTTTTTCAATGCTATAATTTTTACCATTGGCACTGATGGAATTCTAGCCCACTTCTGAGGTTGGGGCGCCCACAAAGGTGAAGTTATGTTGCCACGATGACATATGATGGTCAACTAATTATAACAAAGCACCAGGAAATTACTTAAAATAAAAAAATGGTCCCACTACAGGCATTAGGAGACTCTTGGGGTAATAGGAGGGTAAGGTTCCCACTTTTATAGACACTTAACCTAAATTACAGCCCATGGGGGACCATGACAATAATTACCGTAAAGGAAAATTTGAGTGCTCTGACAGGGAATCATACCCGGGATGAAGAAAATATACACATTCTAAGTTCTGAATTATATTCAAATCGAATGTTATATACAAGGGAATATAAATTAACCTATTTTTCCCCGTAATTTCGCTTCCGTCACAAAATCTAAATTGCTTGCTGCGGAAAAGTTGAGGCCAATATTTTTTTGTCATGCCGAAGGTGGTTCTGGATCATTAGTAGAAGCATGATTCCAACGAAAGAATGGAACCATTAACTCTTTGGGATTCAGAAATCACATTGAATGATAAAAAAAGCGATACCGTATCATACTATATATATATCCATATACTTCGAATGGCTTATATTTATACTTGATAAAGGAAGTATAGTGCGATCCGAATAGCACTGGATGGCAGACGCGGGGATTTCACTATACACTGTTGACGCACTCGCGGCGGGGAACGGACAGCCTAGGATCGCGGTGATACAACCGCACACATTTTCGTAACTGTTTTACAAATTATCGTACTTAACAACTTAATTGAAGGAGGTGCTGGAACTGTTCACCTTCGTTGTCCATACAATTTTTACACTTCTTTATAAAATTTGTTGTACACTGTTGAACGTGACGGAATTTTTACACCCGGGAATCGTGTTTCAAAAAGTCTTCGTACTTGGCTGGCAGACTGAGTTAACAAATATTGATATAAATAAATGCACGTCGTTCAGTAGAAAATTATTAGCCATTATACAGTTTGCACTTTACACTTATACACCCATCATTCAGTTTATTCTTATACACGCCTATTTTACAAGATACAAATTTTAAAATTGAAATAACTTATACATACGCCATTCAGTACACAAGGAAAAGCGAGCGAGCACGTTATCCACTCGAAGCACACAATCTGAATGCGACCGTCAATGCGTGGGATGTGCTTGTATACTGCTGAGTCTGCTCACATTTCAAGTATCATGTCACCACGTGTAATCCTTCGTCACCGCCCAGCACAAACCCCGCGTCTGCTGACCAATGCTATACCAATCGCACTGTATTGTCCCTGTTGTTCATTTTACCTCAGATTAATATCTTACTTTGTAGGTACGTTTAATGCCCGACGCCATCTGGGTCTTACAAGAACACGACCAGTCGGGAGAGGATTTTAAACTCTTGTTCATACACATTTTATTTTTCTCTTCAGAACGACGTGGAAGTCCTCCCAAGTTGAATGATCAGCTCAATGTTAGGCCCGCCTTCAGGACAACACAAACATTTGAGGCAATACACACCATTCACTCATGTATTCATATTAAACATGGTATGGGTGCATGCGATGGGCAGATGGTGTTCGGGGACAATTTGCGACTTTACATTTCTTTATATTTGTCTTAAAGGTGATGAAAATTTTTCCGAAATAATCTTCACCCAGGAAACGTATCCTGACCATGGATCGAATCGAACCCGGGCTCCCTTTGTCTGAGGTAACAACTTTACCACAACATCACAGCTATGAAAAAAAATTCTTACAAATACCAGCATTTTATTTTTGTACACTTTCATTGTTTTAATAAATATCATGTATGTGCTATGAACAAAAGACGACCTTGATATCAATTTTAACTTATTTTATCACCTTTTCTAAAGATTTTCTGAATTTGTAACATTACAGGGTAAATATATATGTTTTCTTTTTTCATTCATTTGTTTCTGTTTGTAGTACATATATACAATCCAATTGAAACCTACAGAATTATGTTCTGGTCAGGTCACTTGATGGCAATGGGCGTGGACTTTGAAAGTGACACACTAGACAATAGTAAACCTTCCTGAATAGCGTCCATGACCCTTTCTGAAGACAGAAACCAATCAAATACAAGGACATCACCCTGATCCAATAAGATGATTTATAAGTTTCTAGTTATCAGGGAATCCAATGCGTTTCATAAAGACTGAAATTCAATTTAGGAAATAGATTGGGACGGACAATTGTCAAAATACTTATTATTATTATTATTATTATTATTATTATTATTATTGTATCATTATGGTGATGATTATTATTATGTTAATTATCGTTATTATTATATAATTATGCTCAATTTTATTGGGCATGAATTTTTTATATCCGTTCTAATTATTTGTCTTCCCTTTAAATATGCAATTAACACGCGAAACTTGAAGTTAATTTCAATATAAATTTAATAAATAACGGTACTGCAAATACGTAAATAAAAAACGTTATTTTTTAATTATATGAAATAAAGTTATAATTAAAATAAAAGCAAATATTTATATTGGGTCTTGTTGTATCCTTGAAAAAAATAAGTTTAACCCATGTCGGTTACATGTTCTCTTCCTTTATATCTCTCACTAAATAATGATTAACAAATATTATAATTATTCTGTTATATTTGATTAGCATAGAGTGTGTTGCACACACATTCTAATTGGCATTAAGCACAGTTCGCATGTCGCATGTTTACAGGGCAGATGCGACCTCTCTCCCACGGAGGAAAACACACACTCGAGGTAATTATAGTGATTAAAGCTTATCGTCATGTGGAATAAATAAAACATGTCTATAGAAAATAACAGTTTCATATTCATTTTAACATGTTCCAAAATAAAATTTGAGCCAGTTTCATTTTACAAAAGTATCAACTGGCAAGTTATTATGGAACACCTAATACCGCCTCCATTTTTCACCAAAAATGGAGAACAATATACTTACTATTTAAGTATCATCGTTAATAGAAATGGAAACATTTATAACCAACCACGTAAGTATGTTGATCAGCTTCTCGCTCGTGTTTCAAGTTATTGATTTCAATTTGCGGGGAGATCTAGAAAAAAATCAAGCACTCCTGTATAGGAGCAAAATGGAAACAGAAGATCGCCGAGTGAAATCATAGCATTACAACGTATTGTAGCAATAATTTGTAACGGATGATAGCCTCAATATTGCAATTTCTTTCCTCACAGTAAACAAACACGATTTGATTAATTTCAGGTAAGGTGTTTAAGTTATCCCGCACATTGTATTTTTTAAATAAATTAGATCTTTATAAACAAATAGTTCACAAAAACTGAATTAAACGCTAAGGCGCAGCAGGCCCACAATGTTCTTACCGTTGATGGCCTTTCAAGCTAGTACATGGATGACTGCACAGAACATCGGAGCTCCCCAAAATTTGCAGCTGGTTTTCCTAAAACTGGAACCGCTACTTATTGCAGCTAAAAATAACTCTTCAATATACAAAGTTACAAAGTGGGCAGCTGTCCTATACAGGCCGAAATTCCATTAGAAAATTTCGTCTCCCATATGGACTAGAACCAGCGCGTGTGCCGTAGCACTGCACAAATACCCGATCTCCTGGTCTGCTCGGCTTAGACGTGGAACAAATATTGTTAATAATCCTATTATAAAGATGAGTGCCGTATATGCATGGTTATTTTATGATAAAAATATAGATTTTATTGAACTACCAGTAAATTAGTTTTCCTGAAAATCGACCATATGTAAATATTCCTAAATGCCATTTTGTTTATTTGGTGACTATTTAACTCATGCCCCAAATATCAGTCAATGACCAATCACATTTCAATGAATTTTGATTTACAACCACAGTCTTTTTTACCTGGATTTTATCACGATCATTTTATCAAGTGGCTTCCAGATTGTATGGACAATATAGTGCACGAATTTAACCAGATTCTCCTTGCGAGGTATAATAGAAAACATGCGTAGCAATTGATTATACCACAAAAAAAGACACCACTGTTTGCACTTTCTTAAACGTATTATTTCACAAGTATTATCGTTCCAGAAAAAATATAATTGACACATTTACATCATAGTATATCGGAAACTAATTAATAACCTATAATGTTGGTTATAAACAGTTTGATATATATAATTGTTTGTCCACTAGGGTGCATTCTTACAATATTGTGATTCTTTTTGGTAATAAATATGATCTGGTTGCAGTGAACAAGAATTGTATCATAACAAATGTTTCTCATTTGTTTTCGAACATCGCCGTTTATATTGAATAAATAAATATTTTAAAATAACTATATTTAAATAATGATTTGTGAGTATACAGCTTAATTTTATTCGTTAAATAGTCCTAACAAATGCCATTCTTTATATCCAAATTCTCTAGATAAATTCACTCCTCAATTCTTAAGTCGTGAATTTATCAATAATGAAATCATTCGTGGCATTACTTATGATAAAAAAATATTTGAAATTTATTTTTTCATCTTTATAATTTAATTTTAAATGTGCAATCTGTGATACTTTTTACAGCTTGTGCTCAGTTGGATGATACCATAGTTGTAGAGCAATTCATCAACCCCACGACATAACTAATTATTCTAAGGGCTGGGAACAGCTGCGAGGGCGAAGTCAGACAGTAATTAACTGTGCTAGTAAAATGATAGCTGTAATTGTTGTGTGTATATAACGTCACTGCTCTGACATCTTGTTCCATCTGAAAATAAGATTGTCTCTTTTAGTTTTACAAGCTGATAATCAGAATTATAATTATATTATTTAATTAGGATTTTCTCTGTTACTTTTGCAGATAATTTTCCGGGCCTTAAAGACAGGTCATTAATGTGAGTAAATGATTTGAGTCTCCTTTTTAACAACAACAATATAACAAACAGAGAAAAATAATTAAGGTTCTTTATACAATACATGATGTCCTCTATCACCTACCCTTTTCAACATCTACCTGAAGACCTAATGAAGAACTGCTTCAGTAATACGGGAGGCGTAAACATGGGAGGAAGAAGAATAAAGTGCATAAGATTTGCTGATGATATGGCTTTGCTAGCAGAAGATGCAATGACATTGAGGAACATGCTGATGGAGCTGAATGATAAGTGCGAGGATTATGGGATGAAGATAAATATAAATAAGACGAAGGTCATGATTATAGGAAAGAAACAAAGGAATATAAACATGAAGATTAAAGATGAGGCCATTGAGCAAGTGGAGAGCTTCAGATACTTGGGTTGTACTATCAATAGTAACATGAACTGAACTGCGGTCAAGAAATAAAGCAGAGGATAGCAATGGCAAAAGAAGCTTTCAACAAGAAGAGAAGCATTTTCTGCGGACCTTTGGCAAGAGAAATAAGAAAGAGGCTAGTGAAGTGCTTTTTGTGGAGTGTAGCATTATATGGTGCGGAGACGTGGACATTACGACGGAATGAGGAAAAGCGACTGGAAGCTTTTGAGATGTGGATATGGAGAAGAATGGAACGTATAAAATGGACAGACAAAGTAAGAAATGAAGATATGCTAGACAGAGTGGGAGAAAGAAGAACAATGCTGGAACTGATAAAGAAGAGGAAAAGAAATTGGATTGGCCACTGGCTAAGAAGAAACTGCCTGCTGAAGGATGCTCTAGAAGAAATGGTCAACGGAAAGAAAATTAGAGGCAGAAAAATACATCAGATGATAGACAATATTAAAATAAATGGTTTGTATGGAGATACAAAAAGGAAAGCTGAGTCAAGAAAAGAATGGAGAATGCTGAGTTTGCAGTGAAAGACCTGGTCTTGAGCAGAACACCATGAATGAATACAATACTTTATTTTTATTACTCTCCAGTGAACAATAAACTTAAGGCTGATCGTATTGGAGGGAACGCTAAAATATTCCCATATAGTAGTTGATAAAGTTAAAAAATTTGTTACAGCTCCGGATGAATTTTTTTATATATGGTAAATATACAAAAATAAAGTTATTTATAAACATTGTTTTTTTCTTCATACAACTATTCAATCGCTGTAATAACGAATTCACAATACAGGATGTTCCAAGTAGTATGGTGTCAGATGTCACTCGTCTTTAAACATTTTATTACTTCTTTAAATAGGTTTAATCTTGGAGATGGAATTGGCATAAGGACACAATCTATCTTTTTAAACACATAAATTAAAATATGTGTTATAGGTCTACTTACTGGTATATAACGTGGCATTTACAGTGTTTAATTACAATCCATAATAATTAGTGTTTTAAATCTCATTGGAGACTAAATGAGGAACCTCGTCACTCTTATAGTGTGGAGGTGGTAATTAATAACATCTGGAATTGATATAGAAGATGGTAATCTAGGTTGATATTTAGAAAACAGAATAATATGTTCAGCAACTGTTAAAAGTTTAGTGTTGGGTTCTCTGGGCTTTGCAATTTTGCAATAACATTTTCTTTATTTTGCAGATATAGGAAAGAAAAGCCATGATTAGTGAGAAACCGAATATGTATATCAAATGGATAAATAGTTTTGTTGGTGCATATTTCTCAGAATTAAAGTTTATATAATTCTAAATATGTAATAGAATGGTCTTATAGTATGTTCATATAAAAGGCAAATAAGTAAACACAAATTCAGGATAGGGTTGTAAGGGGTAGTGACGTGTGTATAACCTCTCGTACCCTGTTCTCATCCTCACCTTCTCGTGGTACAACCCCTTTTCACAAACGAGGCTCTGAGGACCGAGTCACGGCGGTATAACCGTTCCATCGGGTACTGAGTAAATGCGGTATCCTAATGTCTGTCCAGAGACTAAAAGGTAGCAGCCCTACCACTGGACTACTTAGCGTCGGGCCAGTAACCTGTCCTAAGAGACTTCAAAACTACTTTCAAGTCTCAACATGAAAAAATCCAGAATGGATGGAACATGTTCATCGAATGGAAGATCACAGAATACCCAAACAAATGTTAAGATATTAACCTGCAGGAAGAAGAAGACCAGGACGTCCACTCAAAAGACTTTTGGATGGTGTTTCTCTTGAGGCCGAAACAGGTCAACAAATGGCCTAATTTCGTGAAAGTACTATGATGATGATGATGATGAAATTCAGGATATATAAAATTCCACATAAACGGTACATGATACAGCAAAATAGACTTCATTTTTTGAAACATCAGCAGAAATGTTATGGGGGGTCCTTCTAAATCTAATAGATCAATGTCCCAATCTGTACTAAACAAAATTACAATGAATTATGTCTCACGTTTTCGTCCGTAAAAAACCTTAATTCCATAATTTCTCCATACGCATATATAAGTTGCATTTCGTTTCTCCTTGTGATTATGCAACAGATGATATACTTTCTTGTATATCGTAGAACTTCAATAATAAGGATTTCATCTCATCCCTCAAACTAGCATTAGGTCGGACAGGATTAGAACGATTACGATGAATTATGGTTGTAAAGAAATGAAATTGAGGAATGTTCCAGATTTTGTGAATGATCAGTGTAAAGTACGTAAATAAAAGAAAGGGCGATTACTTCACTGAGGAAGTTGGATGCAGTCATTTGGAAGAGAACAAGATAGCGAAATAAGACATGTCAACGTCACAAGCATTGTGAAATTAAGATTATAAACTCAACTAAGCAGATCACTTTTCCACAATATTATTTCCATATAATAACTTAAAAATCTATATAACGTTTGTCATAAGTAATGCCACGAGTGATTTCCAATTTATGTAAAGAATTAGGAAATCAAGAGTGGCATGTGTTAGGACTATTTAATGAAAAAAATACGCTGTTTACTTATAAATCATTATTTAAATATAGTTATTTTAAAATATTTATATATTTCATGTAAATGGCGATGTTTGAGAACAAAATGAGACATTTTTGTAATGTTTCATTTGTTCATCCATTGCAACCAGATCATGTTACGTATTGCCAAATAAATATTGTAAGAATGCACCCTAGTGGAGTAAAAATTAAACACATCAAAATGTATATTATAACCAACATTATAGGCTATTAAAATTAATTTCTGATGTTCTATGATGTAAATATGTCATTATTGTTCTCTGGAACGTTAATACCCGAGAAATAACACGCTTAAGAAACTGCAAACAGTGGTTTCCTTTTATTGTGGTATAGTCAATTGCTACAATTTTTTTCTATTATATTTTGCAAGCGGTACTTGCTTACATCGGTGCACTATAAAATCTGGGAACAGCTTGCATTCTATGATTATTACATCCTAATGTATAAATTACTATATTCAACATATTTCTTAGAGTCAGTCACTGCAAAACAATGCTCTGACCTATTCAGAATATTAAAAAGGAGGAGTTTTATTTAATATCATAAACTTAAGTTGATAAATATTGAGGCAAAACACAACTTTGATTGGTTGTACAACAAAATTCATTGAAACGTGATTGATCATTGACTTCCATTTGGTGCGTGAGTTACATAGTAATCGTAATTCCATGCCCAAAAGGTTACCAGCTACATTCAATACCATTTTATTTATTTCATATTTTTTTATTTATTCTGTTCATATAATATTGTTACATGATAAAAATAATAATAATAATAATAAAAATAATAATAAATAATAATAATAATAAGTTTCATGAAATTGATTATGATTATACACATAACTTTCAGTTCAGATATCAGTTTCAATAGTATTTATTACATACTAGCGAATACCCGGGTGCTCTGCTACTCCTAAATAAAGTTAATGTGCTTTTACCACCAGCCGTGCGCTGTTATGCTTCCTCGGGAATCTGCTTATCCCAATCTTCTTATCGTTATTGTGAGATAAACATATGCTGTCGCGGACTTTTCTGTAGAGTTCTTTTGATATTTAATTCTGTGTACATTCATTTGGTGTATTTGTTATGGTTTAGGCAGTGTAAGCCATTTAAGCGACAAAGTACGGACTTAATTTCAAGTTTTTCGCTAAAAAGGGTGATTTTTAGGGGTGAAGTGGTTGAGTATTACAACTCCCTTATAGCCTATGTTCATCCCCGGAATCTCCTGAACATTTTTTCAGAAAGCCCCATCTCAATCGGATGAACGGTATGCAGAGCACGCTTTCCTGGGAATCAACTTATCCCGATCTTCTTGGCATCAAAGAAATACAAAAATGATTATTGTGAGTTATCCGTAAAAGATAAATATATGCTGTCGCGGACTTTTTTTACAGTTTTTCGAGATATTCAATTCTGTGTACATTAATTAGGTGTATTTGTTATGGTGTAGGCAGCGTAAGCCATTTAAGTGTCAAAATAGTGAATTTATTTCATGTTTTTCACTACAAAGGGTGATTTTTAAGAGTGAGGGGGTTGAATATCAAAACTCTCTTATAGTCTATATTCATCCCGGGAATCTCCTGAACATTTTGCAAAAAACCCCATCAAAATCGGATCAACGGTATGGCCGCGTATAGAATACGAACAAACAAACCAACAAACAAACATTGATTTTTATATATTAGACTAGATAATACCCGGAGTGCGCTGCTATGCCTAAATAAATTAAAATTAATGTGCTTTTATGTTTAATTGATTGAGTAAAAGGAAAAAATAATTATAAATTTTATATTTTTAGATACTCTGTGCTGATTACCCGGCGTTGCACGGGAATCTAATTATCCCGATCTTCTTGACATAAATGAGCTTAAATACGAAAATTCATCTCTTTTATATTTAGTTAAATAAGTGATAGGAAAAATGTATATCGTAATTATTTTTAGATATCCCGTTCTGTTTACCTTGCGTTGTCCGGAAATCTACTCATCCCGATCTCCTTGGCATATATGAGCTGAAAGACAAAAATTAATGTACTTCTTATGATTAGTTGAATAAGTAAAATGGAAAATTATTATAAATGTATATCGTAATTATTTTAAGATTCCCTGTACTGATTACCAGGTGTTGAGCGGGAATGTATTTATCTCAATTTCTTGGCGTAAATGAGCTAAAAGACAAAATTCGTTATTGTGAGTTATTCGTTTAAGTATATCCCCCATGTGCTGCATGGGATGCACCGGAATCTATGTACTTGTCTTGATCTTCTTGGCATCAATGAAAGACAAAATTGGTTATTTTGAGTTATCCATAAGAGATAGACATATGCTGTAGCGGACTTTTTTTGTAGAGCTTTTTGAGGTATTTAATTGTGTGTACATTAATGTTTGTGTGTTTGTTATGGTTTAGGCAGCGTAAGCCATTTAGGTGTTCATAGAGCTACTTTTTCACATTTTCAACTACAAAGGGCAATTTTTAAACGTGTAGGAGTTGAGTATCACAACCCTGTTATAGTCTATGTTCGTCCCGGGAATCTCCTGAACATTTTGCAAAAGCCCCATCACAATCGGATCAACGGTATGGCCGCGCATAAAGTACAAACAAACAAATAAACAAACAAGCATTCATTTTTATATATTAGGTAATATGGCTATTTAAAAAAGAGTAACGATGCTCTCTAACAAGTAAGAACATTTACGTGGCAATTCAACTCTGGGTATGAAAAGGCCGAACAATTTTCCCAGAGGATTTTTTTTCAGCTTTTAGATTAGTATATTTGCCGTAAATTTCAGACATGGGACTCATTATTCTAATTCCCTTCTGATGGAACCTATGTTCAGGGTTTTACGCCCTTAAAAATTTGATAACAATTAGTCCATCAAAACTAAGGCTGTTTGCCATATTTCCGTTTATTTACAAACTCATTTAGAGAGGAATATTATTTATTAATGATGAAAGTCGTGCATTGATGCTTCTTGTAGGAAAACCAGAGGGAAAACGTCCAGTTGGTAGACAAAAAATGAGGTGGTAGAATAATATTAACTATGATTTGAGGGAAGTAGATTAAGCAGGGGATAATTGGAAAACATTAGCACTGGATAAGAATGTATGGAGAGATTATGTCTGCGCTGCTGTGAATCTACGGGTTCGATAGTGTCAGTGAGTTAATTAGTTAGTTTAATAAATCTGTAGACCCGTATTTAATATTTATTACACAAAAAACATTGCATTACATTAACGCAGTTCAACTTCTCACTTTATAGGTACATTTATGTGCCACACGACAACTGCGTCTTATAGATTTTAACTGTTGATCACAACTTTTTGACCACACAAGAATATAGAGGGCTTGCTGGAATGAGTGATCAGCTCAATGCCAGGGCCTCATCCGAAACAACGGAACATTAAGACGAAACATGCCTTTCACACACACATTCTTACATAACATAGCGATTATCATCATGAGGGACAGAAGATTTTTGGGGACCTTTTTGACCTTAACGTTTCCTCTCATTTGTCTTATAGGTAGGAAAAATCCCCGAAAAAACATTACCCAGGAAACATGTCCCGACCTGGGATCGAATCAGGGACTGCTGCATACGAGAAAGCGACGCTACCCCGAGACCCAGCTGTAATTATACATATATGACAATGAAATCATTATTAATATATCCACCGCTGTGGTCTCCTAGTAGCGTGCTGCCTTGTCACGCAGCGGACCCGGGTTCGATCCCCGGTCGAGGCAGTTTTTATAGGTGAGGTTTTTATCGGGGTTTTTCCTCACCCGTCAGACAAATGTCAGGAAAACTTTAAGGCCCAAACGGTCCCCGAAATCATATGGCCATCATCATCCTTCACCGGTGTGGAAAGCAACGGGAAGCTACCACACCTACAATTCCCTCGTAAAGCTGCAAGCATAGCATGAAAATGCTATGATTGCAGTGAAGGACCTGCCTTCGGGCAGAATTACTTTGGACGGATATTATATTATGTTATATTATGGGTCCGAAACCTGGACAGTAAGCAGAAAACAAGCCAAGAAGCTGTTAGTAGTAGAAATGGATTTTTGGAGGCGATGGACAAGAATTTCAAGAAGGGATAAGATCAGAAACAATAAAGGAAATTATGCAAGCTGAAAAAAAACATTAGGAAAAATAGAAGAAAATCGTTTGAAATGGTATGGACACCTCAGAAGAATGGAACGATATAGAACACCAAAGAAGATCCTTAATTGGAAAGCTAAGGAAGAAGTGGAAGAGGCAGTCCTAGAGAACGTTGAATAGATGGCGTGAGGAGAAGTATGGCAGCTAGAGATTTGAAGAAAGCAGATGCTTTAGACAGGAACTTCTGGCGACAAATCACTTTGGGTTGAAGGAGAAACGCTGTATTGTGGAATATTCTCAATAGCAATTATTGTTAGCCTATTATTATTTATAGATTTTCTAAAACACTAAAATTGGGAATGGAAGTAAACATCAATAAAACTATATACTCTTTCACATTTTCAGACATAGAAATACATTATAGATAGTAGAAATGTCCATTTAATGATCAATGAAGGAACTTTTAATAAGTGGCTGAATTCAAATAACTAGGAAAAATTATTACAGATAGGAATGAGGCGCACAAAGAAATTAAACATAGGCTATATTCTCTAAATGCATGCTATTATGCATTACAGGAAGTCTTATAGTTCCAACTTTTCTAAAAATACGTTAAACTGAAAAAAACTGTTGTTATCCCAGTTATATGGATGCGAAACATGGTCTCTTAATTTAAGGAAGGAGAAAATATTACGAGCAGTTGAGAATAAGGTTATTAAGGACATTTTTGGACTAAAGAGAGAGCAGCAAACATGTGCTTGGAGAAGACTGTGTAACAGTGAGCTACATGAATCTTTGTAAAAAACCAGATATCATACGAACAGTAAAGTTTGCTGGACTGCGATGTTGAGGGCATGTGGCACGAATGAGAATGAAATAGTGGCATAGAAGCTTCTTGTAAGAACACAGAGGGAAAACGCCCATTTGGTAAACCAAGTATGAGGTGGGAGAATAATATTAATGATTTGAGGGAATTAGATTATACAGGGTGTTGGAAACATAGGTCAGGATAGGGATGTAGGGAGAGCTTATGTCGGCGCGGCCAGTAAACCTACGGGTTCGACAGTGCAACAGTGAATTAGTTAATACGTTTTTTTATCCGGATACATAATTTTTTATTGAAAAGTACTTAACACACGCCATGTCAAGCTGAACTACTGCGTAAGTGTGTTGATATCTTCATTATGTCAAGACATTTTACTTTTTATCACAAATATTCGTGATTTATCTATTTATTTTTATTTTATTTATATATTTATTTTACCTGATTGAGTTAAGACGAGTTAAATTATACATACAATAAGAATTATGATTAATTATACATAACAGACATAGACTACACAATATAAAGTTGAGAAGAGAAAGAAACAAAAACAGTAATAATAATAATTATAATAATAAAATCATATATAATTAGATTAAGTAAATGGCTTGGGAAAGAAGGTTTAAAATATAAAAGAATAATAAAATTATATACGTAACATGGTTATATATTATATTGTCTAACGAAATATGAAATGAGTTTATATCTAAACTGTTTTGAGCCGGCTAGTCTTGATATACGAGGGGAGAGAATTCCAGAGTCGAGTGACTGAAACAAGTAAGGATGATGAATAGTGAGATATTCGATGTAGAGGAACAGATAGAGTTATATTTTCTCTCGATCGTGTGTTTAATTTATGGTGGGTGGATACCGAATGGAAGCAAGTACAAATATAATGGGGTGATTAGGTGGACAAAGTGTTGTATAAGAAGCAAAGGCAATGTATCTTTCGCCTGTCTTCCAATCGGAGCCAAGGTAACATATCAGATACTGGAGTTATGTGGTCAGATTATGGAGGTTGTACATATAACGTGCACAGACATTATGAACTCGTTGCAATCTTTGTCCGAATGTGATACTCATGCAAATTAAGAGTATGTCACAATAATCGAAATACGGCGTAATCAAAATTTCAATGAAGAAGGAAGACATTTTTTTCATTATATAAGATTATACGTAACCGTAGCGCGGTCTTTACAATCTTCCTTTTCTGCGACATGAGATCGACTTTAAATCTTCACCTTCCGTCTAAGTTTGTATCCCTTATTCTCCGGTATATTCGATGGTGAAAAAAGGTATTTTCCTAACATCAGTTTCGATGAGGTCTGCCGTTCCTTAACATATGGATCAGAGTTTCTGGACTCCGGGCTATGGAGGAAATTAGCTTGTTAAAGGTATTCAGGAAGATTGTCATAGCACAGAACGAGAAGGAGTAAAATAATGAAAAAGTAAACTTATTGGGGCATTAAAAGCTGAGCTTATTATTAAGAGTTCAAACATACATTACTGATGATGATGGTCCACAATAAACATTATATTTACTGTTCATATATAAATTAACAAAACTAGAGGGAAAAAAAGAGTTATGCGAGGAGATACTAAAGGCCAACACGCACACTCTATTAAGTAACACTATGAAAATAGGACAGGAAGTAAATATCAATAAAACTAAATATATGGTTACACGTAGAAATACATTTTATAGTGGAAATGGACAGCTAGTGACAAATGAGGGAAATTTTAAGGAAGTGGCTGAATTCAAATACCTAGGGACAATAATCACAAATAGGAATGAGATGCACAAAGAAATTAAACATAGGCTGAATTCTGGATATACGTGCTATTATGCATTACATAGACTCTTGACGTCCCAGCTCCTTTCAAAAAACGTTAAACTGAAAATATACAAATCTATTAATCTACTAGTTATATATATATTATATATATATATATATATATATATATATATATTAATGCGAAACATGGACTCTTACTTTAAGGGAGGAAAGGAGATTACAAGCATTTGAGAAAAAAGTTTTTAGGAAGCATTTTGGATCAAAGAAAGATGAACAGAGGTGAATGGATAAGACTACCTAACAGTTAACTACATGGTCTGTATAAGAAGCCAGATATAATATGAACAGTTAAGTATCGTAGACTTCGATGGGCAGGACTTGTAACATCGGGAATGAAAGACCTGCACGGAAGCTTCTTGTAGGAAAACCAGAAGAAAAACGCCTAGTGGGTAGATCAAGAATGAGGTGGGAGAATAAATTTAACTATGATTTGGGAGAAGTAGATTGACAGGAAATGATTGGAAAACATTAGCTCAGCATAGGAATATATGGAAATCTACAGTTTCACGCGCTGGCACTCTATCTTTGAGTTACTTAGGCGAAACTCCCGAAACAAGCACACATTACCCCCCCTATAAACCCTTAGACCTCCGTAAGCAGTGAAACTTGAGTTCGCAAGAAGTAATGGCATTGTTCCTATTACGAGAGAAAATTATGGCGGAGTTTCGTGAAAAAAAATTGCACTTTACGGACCTTATAACAATTTAACGTTTCCAAATAAGCTTCTCAGACATTATTTAACATAACTAAAGAGAAAAATATTCACTTGAGCTTTCGTTATATTTAACATTACCCCTAGCCGTAGGCGAATGGTTAAACCATGATTCCTTGGCACAGAGCTATGGGGCTAGGGCTTTTTGAGTCTCCATGTGGTAAGATACTGTACAATCAGCCGGATATTCTGAATTTTGTTAAAGTTAATAGATTGGTGTGGACTGGACACAATATTCGCATGGACAACAAAAGGATTACAAAAAAGAATATACAATGAACAACCACTATTCGCCAGAAAAGTTGGAAGACCTAAATTAAGATGGGAGGATGGTAAAAGTGAAGACATTAAGATTTTAAAAATAAAAAACTGGAAGAATGAAGCGCAGAACAGGGAAGTCTGGCATAAGCTTCTGAAAGCAGCCAAGGTCCACATGGGGCTGTCGAGCCAATTATGATAATGATGATATGGGGTAAGATATTTCCTCATGGAATATCTGCCAGTATGGGACCGGTGCCACCCAGCATCGTGAGGAATTTATGTAGCTACAATAAGTAGCGGCTCCAGGTTGAGAAAACCAAATATAACGGCTGGGGATCTGACAAGCTGACCACATATCAGCCCTTTACTGGTTTAATGATCGTCTACCTCTGATTAGCACATGTGGATGTGAGGCCAGCAGCCAGGTGTTAGGCCAAGGGATTTATAGGCCTTCTCACGCCATGGAGAAATAATATGAGAATAGACAGCTTGTATGAAAACATTAATTCCAATATAAGATTCATAATTAGCAGATTTTTCAGCGAAACCCCGTTATTATATATTTTTTAGTAGAAGCACTCCCATTAAGTATTGTGAACACAATTTTCACTGCTTACAGGGGATTAGGGCTTTAAAGATTTGGGAATGTGTGCTTGGTCCGGGAGCCGAGCTTAAATAGCTCAAATGCAGAGCACGAGGGCGTAAAGCTGGCGATCTTGGGTTCAAATCCTGGCTCAGCTGTATATTTTTCTCTCTAGTTCTGTTAACACTTACCTAAAGATAACTTGCCTGGAAACGTTAATTTCAAAATTAGTGATATTTTATGAACAAATTATATTTATACTAAAAATGTCAGGAAGCTTAGAGCCCAACGGCCCCCGGAAATCATCCTTATCATTATCATCATCATCCTTCACCGGTGTGGAAAGCAACGGGAAACTACCACACCTGTAATTCCCTAGTAAAGCTGCAAAGCAATAGCATGAAAATGCTATGATTGCAGTGAAAGACCTTCCCTCGGGCAGAATTACTGTGGATGGATGGATGGATATTTATGCTATTCTATAGTAAAAGTTATATTTACCGTTTATGAATAAATTATTTTTATTAAACAAATTTAATGACGTCATATCATAGAAAATGTTAATATACTGTTTATTAATAAATTAATCTTTTATGAACAGATTTAATTGTGTCATCCCACAATAATATTTACATTTACTGTTTATGAATAAATGAACGATGTTTTATAATAAATAATAACTTTTGTGTTAATTCAACACAATTGGAATTATAATATTTGAATTATAAATACATTTAGCCATACTATCGTTATTCCAATGTATGTGGCTACTGCAGCACGAAGCATGACCATCGGAATGAAGACCACATGTCTGCCGATAAAATACTCGTTAGATGCAAGTAAATTGAAAGTCGGAATAAGTACCGGTAACTACGAATAAACCAACGTTAGCGTACCAGCCGGTATAAGGGTATCGTGCTCGCGGGAACAAATATGTCTGGTTAATTGAATTTTCTGAACCTATAAATTCTCAGTATAGTTCATTCGGGATGAAAAAATTTATCCGAGTAGTAATATGTGAATATAAAATAACGTAAACCCTAAGTACTAGATTCATTACGTAAATCAATTTGGTTCCTTTCCATTGAGCTTTTGAACAGTAACTTAATGATCTCACTAATGAACCGTTAAAATTAAACAATACAATATCGGGGTAACTAACTAATTTAATACATTTGAAAGGTTATAGGGAAAAATCAGGTAGGCCACGTTTCCTAGTAAAACCTAAAAAAAATACATTAAATTGCATAACATCCGTACTTCCTTATCTGCATTCCAAACGCCGGAGGTTTATAAACACATACAGGGTTGTTTCCGATCTCCGATAAGGATTTTCCAAGTAGATTGTGACGTTGGAGTCTGAGTCATCAGGACAGGAGCGTACGAAGTGATCAAACCAGTCAGTGTGCTGTTTCTGTTACACTCGCACGCACTTGCATCCATAATGCCCAAGAAGATAGACCCGTTTTGGGAAGGGTACATTACTGCCCTTTCCGACGCTAATTATAGTTATTCCGCGATTATTGAGGCTTGCAAAAACGTTATTTTATGGTGTCAAAGTGGGAATTAGCTCAGTGCTTAATAAAAAGGGAAAGGGTCGCTTGGGATTAACTCCAAAAGGAAAAAAAACGGGCAAATCCACGACCTGCTACTACCCACACCCCAGATGTAATCAGAAAGGTCAAGGTTCTTATCTCCGGTGGTAACCCTGCCACACAAAGGGTGATTGCGAACAGATTGGGAATATCCCTTACAACTGTAAACACCATAATAAACAAAGATTTAAACATAGAGAAGCGCCAAAAAAGCAGGGTTCATAAATTGTTGCCACGTCACATTGCCGAATGCCGCACCAACAGCAGGAAACTATGAAAAGCACATGGCAGGAGAAAAATGGAAATTTTTGGTCACACGTGATGAAGCATATGTTTATCTAGGAGACTGCAACAAACCCCGGGCAATTTACTATAGAGAAAGGGGTGAAAAAAAAATCAAAATTGGTATGCCAAATGCAGAGAACGTTTCTCCAATGGATTTATGGTAATCGCGGGATATTGCTACAATGAAAAACTGACCATTCGTAGAGTAGCTAAAAAGGCCAAAATCAACTCCCAGTACTACCAGGAAGACGTTCCCACCCCAATGTACCCGACTGAAATCCCAGCTCTCTATGGTACAGACAAAAACCAAGTCTGGGTGCACCAAGACAAGGCCTCCAGTCACACGTCGGATTCAACCCTGACATTCTTGGAGAAATGGAGCAGGAAACTGGAAAACATGCTATCACATTCAGCAACATCACAGTGAAGTCTTCTGATGCATCACCGATGGACATTGTGTCTTTGGACTCTTCAAAAGGGCACTGGGAAAGAGGCGTCCTCGAACAATAGACGGTCTCTGGAAAGCATATAAAGAGGAGTGGGAACTTCTAGACGTGGCTGTGCTCGTAAGAGTCTTCTGCAGCGGAAGCTCCGATGCCGAACCATAGCTCGAGTGAAGAGCCATCAATTAGAGCATGCTCGATGGTGGAGACACGGCTATCCTTAAGGTAAAACTTAAAATAATTTGTTATCAGAGATCAGAAACAACCCTCCGTAAGTAAACTTTATATTTTACACTTTTAAATAATAGTGATTTCCAAGGAGAATGTTATGAGTTATGACAACTCAAACTCCAATTCGACAAAAAAAGTTACTTACCTTGTTCTTTCCCTGTGCACTTCACTATTCATAAGTTGGTGGTAAACCCAGAACATTGGATGAACGTGGGTAAATTTCTGGACAAAACGCGTAAAATAAGGACAACACTCATTCGTGAATAAATAAATCTGTAAGAAAATAGAGTATTATTATAATGAAGAATCATACGTAACTTAATTATTGTATAACGTAATTGTATTGTTATCTATTGTTTTGTCTTTTTGTTTTGTTTTTTAATAATACTAGACATTCATTCAATAATACGGACTGTCAACAGCACGTAGGTTTGCTACCGTGCGTCCCATATTTGTAAATTTCATTGTATGCATCTCACGTTTAGTCTAATAAAATCCTATTACTACTATTCTTAACTGTTTGTGTTATAACATGGACCCGGAAGTTGATGGCCTATAATATGCCTATAAAAGACTTAAGAAATTCTAATGATATCCTAAAAAACCTAAAAACTGAAAAAATGGCGTACAATTGCAATTTAAATTAAATAATTTTAAGCAATCATTTGAATTGGCGTTTACTTGATGAAAATCCATTATTTATGTAATTAAATAAAAATAAAACTTAAAGTTTTATATGATTTTCATATTTATTAAACTATAAATTAGTAACAGCTGTTTCGTTGCTTTGTAACCTTCTTCAGACATGATTACAAATTAATGAATTTTGTTATTATAATAACAACTGCATTTATTTTTATGTATGCATTAGTTGCAATTGCATTTTTAATTAATACTATAAAAATGTTTAAAAAGTACAACATTTTGGTAAAATACATTGCGAAAACAAATAGATGACTGTAAAGCTTCTTCTTTCATACTTTATATATTATACTGTCAGATTGATATTTCTCGCAGAACAAAAGTGTTTACAACGTGAAAAGTCTTTGGAAAGTAAAACTAAACTCTGCGGTTTCGTGAATTATACAAATGTATTCAAGTGAAGATAAAGTTGCAAAAAAAAAGCCGTTGATACCAAAAAAAAGGACCAATAAACCCACAATTTTCTGACCTATAATGATCCAAAGTGGAAAAAAAAAATTTCAACTTCCGAGCCTTAAACATTATAATGATATTGTGAAAAGAAAAATTAATGTATAAACCAGGAATCGAACCGTGAACTTCTAGTTCCCCAGACTAGTGTGCAGCCCCCTACACCATTCTAGACTTAGTACAAACATTAACAATTCTTTCCACATATACAAATCTATAATTCAGTTGTCACTACCATCGCCAATGGCCGGCTTCGTTTAGAAGTATCTATATTTGAGAATATTACATCACCACTTTCATAAGCAGTAAACTATGTTATTTAACATTTTCCAATACTGTTATTTTAACACAGTTCCAATAATTGATCATATTATAATATTATAATGATACTGCGAAACGAAAAATTAATGTATGAACCAGGAATCGAACCGCGGACCTAGAGTTCTACAGACTAGTGTGCAGTCCGCCCGAGGGCAGGTTTTGCACTGCAATCATAACATTTTCATTCTTTACTAGGGGATTATAGGTGTGAAGGAGGATGATGATGGCCGAATGATCTTCGGGGACCGTTATAAATCCTATAATAATCAAAATTCCAGGCACGTTTTATATATTATATAATTTATTGATTACTTATATATATTCTTTAGATTTATTTATTTAGCCGGATGGAGTTAAGGCCATGTGGCCTTCTCTTCCACTCACCAGGACCAACATATATTACATCAGAATATAACAATCTCAATTAACTCTAATATTAAATACTAAATAAAAATTTCATCAAAAATATAATATCTATTATATTACGATCTATAATGCAATCAGTTAATGTTAGTTAAAATTAAGACTAAAACCAATAATAAAATATATACAAGCAAGACATATTAAATTGTCCCTTTCTAATGTATATAAAAAACAAAGAAAAATAATGAGATATAGAAAACTAATTTGACGTTTGTACAATATATAAAACAAAACAAAAGTTATTTTCATAGATAATGAAATTTATTAATTATTAAAAGAATACTATCAGTGAGGTGTATAAGTTAGTTTGCTATTAAATAATTCTTTAATTTGTTTTTGAAGGATGTTATAGTTTGACAGTCTCTGGCATAGGTGGGAAGGGAATTCCATATTTTGGCAAGTGAGACCGTAAAAGATAATGAATAATATACAGTGTGATGAGGAGGGATATAAAGGACAATGTGCTGATGGGATCGAGTGTCAAGAGTATGTGTCGGATAGTCTGATGAAGCGGCGTGACAAATAATTAGGCGATGGTGTGTGAAGTATTTTATGGAGAAGGGATAGGGAATGGACAGTTCTACGATCTCTTAGACGAAGCCACGATAATAGTTCCAGGGACGGTGTAACATGGTCAAATTTGCGAATACCACAAATAAAACGCCCGCAAGAATTATGAACACGTTGAAGTATTTGAGTGAAAATAATATTTAAGTCTGTAAAAAGAGTGTCACAATAATCAAAATGGGACATTGCAAGTGTTTCTACTAACATTTTCCTAAGAGCGAATGGCAAACAATTTCTTACGCGATTTAATGAATGTATTATTGAGAAGACTGTTTTCCATGTATGGTTTATTAGTGTTTTCCAATTTAAGTTGTTGTCAATAAATACTCCTAGAATGTTTACTGTTTCACTATAAGGGATTTGAACTCCATTTAGTGACACATGCGAGACTGTGTTTAGCTTAATTGTAGATAATAATCTCTGGTGACCCATAATGATTGATTGTGACTTTCTAGGATTTAATTGCAGTCCATATTTAACTGTCCAATTCATTAGCGAGTCAAGATCCTCGTTAATATTGGAAACAGCGTCATTTAGAGAATATTTGTCTATGTGGATGTAGATTTGCATGTCGTCTGCAAATAAATTATGTTTGCAATGCTTTAGGGAGTTAGCTATGTCATTTATGTACATTGATAAAAGTAAAGGTCCAAGCACCGAACCCTGTGGAACCCTAGCTTTACAGAAGGACCAAGAAGAACATAATGCATGATTTCCTACAACAGATTGCTGGCGCTCATGAAGGTAGGAATTGAACCATTGCATGGCACTATCAGAGAGTAAGATGTTTTTAAGTTTATGCAACAATAAGTCCAAGTCTACCGTGTCGAATGCTTTACTAAAGTCCAGTAGTGTAAGAATGGTAAGTTTTCGATTATCAGCAGCTTCGCGTATGTCTTCGCAAATATTTAGTAGAGCAGTATTTGTATTGTGTCCTGTCCTGAATCCTGACTGAAATTTATATAGAAGGTTGTTCATAACAACAAAACAGATACCCATATAACTATGGGTATAGGATAAATTGAGCTATTTACAATCAAAATTTAATCCTTTTACAATACGTTTATTTGCGAAATTATTAATACTAACTTCGAATTATCCGTTATTGCTGTTTTTCTGAGATTATCATATGCACTTATTTTCTGGAGCAGTAAGTGTGGAACCATCAACACCAACTCCAACAGATACTTCATTTAATAGTCCTCCGCCATTGAAAAAAAATTGCCGGAAACCGATGAGCCGAAAACTTTTAGTACGAGTGCCCTTCACAGACTGGTGTTATTGGGACAATTGAAATTGACTATAATTCAAATAGAAAAAAGTGCTTGTGCACAGGTTAAATTATTAAAGAAACTTTCTCAAGACTATAGTGAGAGAAATGAGTTTGCTGTCCTGTAAAATTGTTTTTTTATTTGAATTCTAACTGTTTCAGATTAATAAGTCATAGCTTAATTATGTAAATCTAGTTCTAGTAAAGTGAAATAAATCAAAGTTTATTTTTTATTTATCAAGATAAACAAGTTATTGCGAATAACTGATAGTTCAATAATATAAATAAATTTTCACTCCAATAAATGTAAAATAATCAAAACCATTCATTGTATATTACAGTTGTAATTTGT
The DNA here is from genome assembly GCA_030220185.1 of Diploptera punctata. Classification (NCBI taxonomy): domain Eukaryota; kingdom Metazoa; phylum Arthropoda; class Insecta; order Blattodea; family Blaberidae; genus Diploptera; species Diploptera punctata. The sequence continues at coordinate 123,090 of JASPKZ010007281.1, read as the reverse complement.
TCTCTTTTTTCGCGTCCTCTTCTTATAATTTCCCCTTCAGTGAAATGTTCTTCTTCTGGTTCTTCTCCTTCGTTGCAGTCTTCATTAATATTGCCTGAATCATCTATATTGATGAACGCTTTTTACGTCTCCTATACCAGTTTGAAACTCTGGATCGACCATGAACAAAAAAAAAAAAAAATACCCTCATTCTATCTTAGAGGATTAGCGCACCAACTCTTCTCTGCTCTATTTCTGGCAAAAAGTGGGCAGCAATCCATATAACATTTTCCTCGTTATATCTTTATAGTGATTTATACTCTTCCTCAGGTTGACACTGACGTGGTTTATAACTTATAACACTTTTTGCGGCGTACGGGTACTAATAAATAATTGAACCATAGCTGTACTTTGTGATGAGGAGTCTGCTATCAACCATATTTCACTTTTTTGAAGCATGTGCTTCTTAAAAGAAGTAAAAGGTTCACTTTATTCATACAGTTTTTCTAATCTTGAAGCACATGCTTCAAGGTTGAGCTCGTGCTTCCTCCATGGAAGCAGATGCATTTTTCTCGAATGTGTCACCGCGAGTAAAATGTGATGCTTCATACTTTATTCATAAATTCTGAAAGATATGCTTCAAAATAGTGAAGCAAAAGCATTAGATACACTTTATGCATACGGCCCATTAATGCAAAAAAAAATCCGAAGTTGAATCTTCCAACGTGCAATGTTTTGTGGTTGTCATTATTCAGAAACAATAGGTGTAATTCCTTTGTAGTGTCACGTGATTAAGTTCAAAATTCATGACTGCGAAGTCTATTAACAGGGCAAAAGCACTATAGTCTGTTCCATGTCCACTAAATTGTAAGACGTGAACTAGTTGGCAGGAGGATTTAGCAATTATTAAATATTGAATCGTGTTTTTTTTGCTTTTCTTTGTTTATCTAACGAAATATATTTTTGTTCAGACTAAAATATTGCTATCTATTTACACCATAGTATAAAAATAAATAACTTCATGACAAAGAATTCATGATCATGTTGTTAATTACTAAAAGAGCCATAAAGGAGAACGGAGGAATTACTATATTATTCTCTCTTATAAAAGTAGTAGGTTGCACTATCTCATAAATACAAGTTCACAATGTTACCCCTACGAAGAACCTTAACATGCGGATATATTTTATTAGAACCGTAGCTATGGCACATCAGACCGAGGTACAACATTATATAGTATTATTCCCTTCTCCGAGGAGTGAAAACTATATAACAACCCTTCGTCTTTAAGACAGTAACCACTTTTACGTTTGGCAAATGTACATTATTTTAATTGTAAATTCATTAATTTATATACAATAATATTTATATAATTCAAACATACAAATCTAATCCTGAAAGTGATTCCGTCATTTTAAGAAAATATCCTCTGTTAACTTGTCATGAATAAATTAAACACAGGTTTAATTCTAGAAATGCTGCTATTTTGCATTACAGAGACTCTCGGCGTCCCAACTACTTTCAAGAAACGTTAAACTGAAAATATATAAAACTATTATTCCACCAATTATATTATATGAATGCGAAACACGGACTCTTATTTTAAGGGAGGAAAGGCGATTACGAGTATTTGAGAATAAAGTTTTTAGAACATTTTTGGACCAAAGAGAGATGAACAGACAGGTGCATGGAGAAGACTACATAACAGTGAACTATATAGTCTTTATAGGAAGCCACATATAATGAGAACAGTTACGTCTCGTAGACTGCGATATGCAGGACATGTGACACGAATGCGGAATGAAAGACGTGAATGGAAGCTTCTTGTGGGAAAACCAGAGGGAAAACGCCCAGTTGTTAGAAGAAGAATGAAGTGGGAGAACACATTAACTATGGTTTGAGGGAAGTAGATTATACAGGGGATGATTGGAAAACATTAGCTGAGGGTAGGGATATATGGAGAGCTTATGTCCGCGCGGTAATGAACCTACGGGTTCGATAGTGCCAGTGAGTTATACAGTTATACAGTTAACATGTCATGAATTATATAAATGAACAATATAATACTATTGTAATATGGACATCAATGCACATCTTAATTTAGACTCAGATTTGAAATTAAGTTCTAACCACTTTCAGATCACAACGTATCAAAAGTCAAAGAAAAATATTATGTTGAAAAATTATTTAAGGATTATTTTAAAGGAACATATATTTCAAAAATAAAATTAATGATTTTTATACGTTTTGAAACTGATAATAAAATTATAATCAGGAACCATCGAAATGGAGAAAGTGTGAGAATTTCCAAACTAGATCAATAATCTTCCTAGCAGTTAAACATGTGCTAAATAAATAATGTATATTAAAATTACCAAATAATCATTGAATTATTTGTCTATTCGTATTCAGAACTTGCATAATTGAAATGTATGTTTATATGTATTGCACCGCCGATACAAGAAGGTGTTAAAATAAAAAAATAAATTAAAAAAAGACGGCTACTCTCAAGAATGACTTACCCTTGATATTTCAGTTTATTGTTGTAAATTATAGCTTTTATTCTGTATTTACTAATATTTCTTAATATTTTAAACTTTTCAAACAAATTTTATAACATTAGAAAATTTTTAAGTATTCATTTAAAATACGCAAATCACAACATTATGACACAGTTAGAATTTATTGTGATGCGGACTGCTGTTTTCTCCACAGAGTATATTACTTAGTCCATGATTTTTCTACCGCTTTGCTGGGTTATCGCTGGTTAGAATGGCGTTAGGAAGTGATAAGTAAGTGTACACCCATTTTTAACAAACGTTTGGTAATTTTAATACTATTAATATATTTCTTTAACATAGATTTGGGGATTTATTGCAAAGATTGGACATTTAAATTTCATACCGACGTGCTGCCAACTAGCGGAACCTGTATAAACTTTTGTACGATATCGTTAAAAATCGATTAGTGGCAAGGATGATAATCGATATGTGGTTCGATTGTGTGTTATTCCTGGCTATATAAACTCTGGCGCATGCCCACCGTTGTTCAGTAGGACTTGGAAAACATATCGGGTAAGTTAAAGCGATGAATCCCCAGAAAAACTTCTATTATCATCAAAGCGACACCGTAGAAGTTGTTTTAAAACGCAACATGAAATGAGGAAAACGTGCCACAGAGAGGGAATCTTAAAATATTTCCGAAACAAATAGTTTCTTATTTCAATTCTGGATCTTTAGAATGAGTTCAATAATGTAGATTATGACCTATATGTTTGAAAAGAAGTTACAGCCTATTAATTGCATCTTGTAAAACAAAGCACGTAGAACAGATCTACATACAACATTAATGTAAACACCAGAGTTATTTGAAGTGGACAAGATGAAGACTCATAAAAATAAAATTAAATCAATAGATTAATTTTTAAACAATAAAAATTATATTTTATAATGTGACATATTTCAAGACCATGAAAAAATAAGGAATTGATGCTTTTATAGCTGTCTTTTGTTTAATTATGTACTTAAATTTTAATAATTGTTTTATATATGACACATAGTAATGCCAAGTAGTTTTGTGCATAAATATTCCTCATTTGTTTACCAAACAGACTAAAAACTAAAATATAGGCCTCACACAAGAACAAAATATCCTCATGAAAAAGTTACTTAAATGCTTAGAATGTAACAAAAATATAAAAAATTAATAAAAAAATTTATTTTAAATTATGTAGGTGTTTCTGGCAACGCGTCCCCGAAATCTCTATAGTATATTATGAATATAAACGTACCATTTACGAAATCAATGGCGAAATGCATGTGCAGTGAAGAACAAAATTGTTACCAAACAAATTAAGCTATTATTGAAAATAGTGATGGTGATATTAAGGTACAGGTGATGATTGATAACTATACAAATTGTTTCCTTTGATCGTGCAATATGTAAACACGTTTAGCCTACCTGATAATACTTTAGAAATTCTGCAAGTATAATTTTAAAATTAGATTCCTGAGACCAAATTATGACTTTTAGCAAGACTATGATTCCAAATATATTGCTGAAATTGTTCGACTTTGAATATGTAGATGGATTTTGAATTGTATACCATTATAGTTTTGTAAATAGCCACTCGTTTTATCACTCTACTATTTTAGTTTTAAGACAGTAAATTTTTTAATTTAAGTAAACATAACACAAATAGTTCACCCTATTTTAAAGTTTATACTTGTCTACCGCAGGTTTTTAACATTTTTCAATTCTTTGACAGTTAAAATCAAGTAGGGCTATGCAATGCAATGTTAACTAATATTTTGGAAAAACAGCACTTAAACGACCTGATATACATTAAAAATCCTATAGAACAACATTGCACATGCGCCAAAGTTTATAGAGCCAGCGATAACCTACCATCGAACCACATATCGATTACCATCCTTGCCAAATACCGATTATTATCGATATCGTACTAACGTTCATACAGCTTATGCTAGATGGCAGCAGGTCGCTATGAAGTTTAAACGACCAATCTTTGTAATAAATCGCCAAACCTATGTTACAAAATATATTAATAATATTGAAATTACCAAACGTTTATTAAATATAGGTGTACACTTATCACTCCCTAACGCAGATCCAACCAAGGGTAACCATAAGCAGCAATACAAAAATCATAGACTAAGTAATATACTCTGTGGAGAAAATAGCAGTTAGCATCACAATATTGCCTAACAATGTTATGGATCATGACTTTGTGATTGGCGTATTTAAATACATACTTAAAAATTGTGTGATAATGTTATAAAAATTGTTTGAAAAAGTTTAAAATATTTTAAAATGTTAGTAAATACAGAAGAAAAGCTATAGTTTAGAACAATAAACTGAAAAATCAAGAGTCAGTAGAAGTGCAGTTCAGTCATAATATTAAAATTACCAAACGTTTATTAAAAATGGGTATACAGTTACTTTTCACTTCGTAATGCCGTTTCAATCCGTGATAACCCAAACCAGCGATAGAAAAATCATAGACTAAGTAATTTACACTATGGAGGAAATAGCAGTTAACGTCACAATATTGTCTAACAGTGTCATAATATTGCGATTTGCGTATTTAAATAAATACTTGAAAATTTGTCAAATAATGTTATAAAAATTGTTTGAAAAAGTTTAAAATATTAATAATATGTTAGTAAATACCGAAGAAGAGGTATAGTTTACAATACACTGGAAAAGCAAGGGTAATTAGAATTGCTGTTCATCCAACATTTTTAATATTCATTGTTCAATGGATATTAACCGAAACATAATCAAATCACATATCACTATTAAATAAAAACGAGCTTATTGAATATGCATAAACTGAAGCAAAACATGAATAAAACAAATGCTGTACCTAAAAAAATATTGAAATAATTATTCTCGGTACAATCAAATAACATCTAACGGGCTTCCAATATAAAACCGGACCGGCCTCACGGAGTTTCACCCGGCACGCAGTGCTGTCTCTTCCTCCCGCAGTTCACCCTGCCTGCCATCCGTCCTTGAACTGTTTCTTACCTTATAGAAAATGCTGGAAATGTTGTCCTCCCGCAGTTTAAACAGGCATTATACCGAGTAAACACATTTAGATTGACACGCTGTAGTTCGGGCACTGTCAAGTTTCTGATTTCATTTCTTATGTTGTTCTTCAGTTCTTCCAATGTGTGCGGATTTGTTTTGTACACTTTGTCTTTCAGGCTACCCCACAAATAAAAATCCCACACTGTTAGATCTGGGGAGCGAGGGGGCCAGTACACCAGCACTAATCACTCTATCTTCAAACACTTCCCTAATTTTATTCATGGACTCCTCTGCTGTAGGAGCAGTAGCAGAATCTTGTTGAAACCACCCATATGATTTCTCTTCAAATTTAGTCACAAGATCGTGGATTGTCGATCTGGAAGGAGGTAATTGTCCAGGGAAGTTCCGTATAAATTCCTCGCGAACGCGACGAGCTGATTCGTATTTATAATAACATTTACACACATAAATGCGCTGCTCTAATGTCAGCTGACGTCTCATCTTGTCGAACGATAGTAAACTGACTAGTTCAAGGGCGAGCGGCTGGCAGAGTGAAATGCGGACGAGGAGTGAGCGCTGCCTGACGGGTGAAACCCCGTGAGGCCGGTCCGGGTTTATATTGGAAGCCCGGTATAATCAATTACAAAAAACCTAAGTCAATTCAACGTATATATCACATATTAAATTACTTGTGCTGTTGCCTCAATACTTCTGTAGTATACCTAACTCTCGTGTTTTCTCTTTTTATTTAAAATTACATATATTTTAACTTAATTGTGTTAATTAAGTAATCAGGTGACTAATTATATCTGAAATATTAAACTGTTACTTATTTTTTTTATAAAATATAAACTTATTATAGTATTATCCAAGATTGTTATGCCTCTCTCTGCATGAAGTGAATTAAGACTGCATACCTTAACTCAATTGACTACGGTCCTCTGTTTATTAAATTACACTGAGCAACAAAAAATAAACTTTTTTTTTCTCTCAGAAAGAAAAATATGTGATTCTGACAGTATTTTCCTGAATTCAAATATGATATCGGTTTTTCTCCATCACGCAAGGTTTCCGAGAGACAGGAATTTATAATTTCAAAACACTTCAATGTTTCTACATTCGTAACTATACAATTTTCAACCATTCGGATTCACCTAGAAAATAAGAAATGGCGATTTTCTGCTATATTTCGCCTGTGGAGCATCCCTCTTAATGGTCCAACAATAATCGGCCAGCATATTAGGATTCAATTTGCCTTGATGTCTCTTTTCCATTGCTGAAATCTCCTGAGTTAGCTCATTTGGTTTTATTTTACAATGGACAAATGAACGAAAAACCTTTATTAAAAAATAATTATTTTAATTCATTAATTGAAATTGAAATAAAAAAGCTGTGAATGATGGAGAAATCCGAACACATATTTGAAAACACGATAAAAAAAACTGCATTAAGTACAACTGTTGGTACTCATGAGACAAAAATCACGTTGACCAGTGTTACCTGCCAAACTGCTATAACAAGACAGACATGGATACACTACTGAATTATGAACTTAAAAGATAAGATGACGTAATGACAGCAATCAATAATATAAACAGAAATAATTGGAGGAGAAAAAATGCACCTACTTCAGTAAATGAAAAATATAATTGAATTGAAAACACCTATATATGAGGTGGATAAAAGCAAAGCGGTGTAAGTGCAAGTTTAGCACTATGGAGAAAAACAGGTTTAATATTGAAGTTGTATAATATAATCATATGTAATTGCTAGAACTAAGAAATATGCATATTAAAATAGAATGTACGGAGGAAATAGAACTTAATTACAAAATAAACTATCTCGACCTTACTATAACGAAAAACGTAAAAAAGAAGAAACTTGAAATAAGTATTTTCCACAAATCTACAAATAATATGCTCACTTTTTAATAACAATTAGACACCCATATAAACATAAAATCAGCACATTTAATCGGTTAATTAACAGAATGTTAAAATTACACTTAAACAAAACATTATAAGAAAGAATTGCAATATATTAAAAACATGGCAAAAAACAACGGTTTCAATAAACAAATCATTGATAAACCTATAAAAAACAAAAAAAAAATGACATAAATAATATAACAAAACCTGAAAGAAAACCTGTTAATAATTAGACATGAATAACATTTACATACAAAGGAATTAAAACCACAAAACTAGCCAGAACTTTGAAAAAAAAATAAAAAACATTAACATAGCTTATAAAACCGAAAACAAATTAAACAACATAATACCGTATACAATGGCATAGAGGAACATAGTAAATTTTATAATAAGGGAATCTATTAACTAACATGTAAAAATTGTAATAAGTTTTATATAGACAGGACAAGCAGGAACTTTAATACAAGATATAAGGAATACCTTAAAGATTTATGTAGGCGGGCGGTAAATCAAGCTTTGCGAAAAAATATCATTAATGAAGGGCATCTAATGACATAATAGAAAATACTTAACGATAATCCACAAAGAAAACATTCCATCAAAGTTAAATCTATTTGAAGACCTTGAAATTATAAAAGAAATAAACACCACCTTACTTCTTAATGAGAACGCACCCCAGTCTTACAACCCGTTATATGAAATCGTAAAGAACAAGTCAGTTGCTACTAAAGACGCTTTGAGTATATAACGTAGTAAACAACAACAACAAATAGCGGATACTCCACCTGCTGGTGATGGACGTTAACTTCAGAAAAGCCTCCAGATAAAATTTCAAGTTTAATGTTTTAACAAAGTTTAGGACGACGGCACCTGCCACAAGGTATATATTTTAAGTTTTTATCTTACAATTAAAATTATAAGAACCATTTTTACCTGCTCTTAACGCTAATATTTATGTCCCATTATCACTAAACAATGTGCCTCAAGAATACAATTATGCAACAAACTTGTTTTTTGATAGAAAAAAATCACACCTATTTTTTCTAACTAATATAATGAACTTTAGCGATGAAATAGTACCGGTGGAGTAATGTAAATTATACATATAGTAAAAATGTACAAAAATATAAAAATGAAGAAAATTAAAAATACAAATGAGAAATCTGAAATTGAAATAAAAATTGAAGAGAAAAGTAACAATTGTCGGAATATTACAATTTATCACCCGAAACAATACTCTGAATTATTAAAATGGCATAAAACCGGAAAACGAAACATTTTTTCTTAGAATAGGATCAAATTATTCATTAAACGTGTCAAAATATGTCCGGTCTTAAATTATGCTATTATTCATTTCCAAACATTTAGGACTGAACATTTTCTCGTCACTCATACATGTATACTTTTTAGAGCTAACTTTTTCTTTTTCAGTTTTTCCTTATACAATCCATATTCTTCAATTAATGATTATTAATGTTATTCTCACACCTCATTCTTGGCTTATCTTCTTAGTGATTTCGCTCTGGCTTTCCTGCAAGAAGTTTCCAGTCCCTCTTTTCATTCTCCATTTGTACCAGAAACCCTGCCCATCACAGTCAACATAAGGTTTTCCATAAAGATAATATATTTCACCGTTATGAAGTTTCATTCAACTGCCTGTTCGCCCCTCTCTATTCCCCTCTCACTCTCTCTTTCACTCACTCTCTCTTTTTCTCTCTCTCTCGCCCAAAAATATTGGGTAGGACTTCGTTCTAAAATACTCCTATTAATTTCTCCTCCCTTAAAATAAGAGACCATATAAATGGATTTGTCATATAAAAATATTATGAAATAATATTAGTAGTAATAATAATAATAAATAATAATAATAATAATAATAATAATAATAATAATAATAATAATAATAATAATGGAGAAACAGTGGCATTATATAGCGACTCCAGGTTGAGAATACCAGCTATAACGGATGGGAGACCCGACATGCTGACCACATGTCACCCCTACACTGGCTGTTGATCATCTACCTCTGTGATTGACACATGTGGATGTGAAGGGCCAGCAGCCGGCTGGTCAGGCAAGGGCCTTCTAGGCCTGTCGCGCTTGGAGTTTTTTTTTTAAGTTACCTGATATTTTTGTTCAAAGTCCAATAGAACAACAGTGCGCATGCGCCAGAGTTCTAGAGCTAGCGATAACTCACCATCAAACGACATATCGCTTATCTTCCTTGCCACATATCGATTATTTTCGTTATCGTTCTAACGTTTATACAGCTCACGCTAGGTGGCAGCACGTATTTGTGAAATTTGAATCACTAATCGTTACAATAAATCCTCAAATCTATGTTAAATAAAAATGTCAATAATATTAAAATTACCAAACGTTTAATAAAATGGGTGTACACTTCCTAACCCGTTCCAACCAGCGCCAGCGATTGGAAAAATCATAGACTAAGTAATATATTCTGAGAAGAAAAATAGCATTCAGCATAATAATATTGTCTAACAGCGTCATAATGTTGTGATTCGCGTATTTAAATAAATACTTAAAAATTATCAAATAATGTTATAAAAATTGTTTGAAAAAGATTAAAATATAAAAAAAAATAGTAAATACTGATGAAGAGCGATAGTTTACAACAATAAGTTGAAAAATCAAGGGTAACTTTTTCTACTGTTGAGCAATAATAATATTCTTGTATCTTGTAAGCCCGATGTCGTCTGTGTTGTGAGAATGGAGGTCGCCAATTTGAACAATTTATTAAATGAGTCTGCTGGTGCTTTACTTTTTTTTTCTTGTTTACTCAAATACATTGTTTTTATTTCCCAATAACATTAAGTATGCCATATGTACATACACTATACCTCTTCCATGTTTTTAATTACTGCACTATCATTTATCTAAGTACATAAGTACTGTACAGTACAATTATACATTTTATTTGCGAAACCTATTGCACTCTACAGAATGCGTATTATTAATACAACCTTTCAAACAATTATTTGCATAATACGTATATAGATAATTTTGTAACTCGAGTACAGCGCCGATATTCCATTACTGTATTCTGTAAAATAATGAATAAACAATTAAACCAGAAGTAAATCTACGCATGTAACTAAATTACAGTACGTACTTAATAAAGCAAGAAAGAAAAAAAAGGGTACACGTAATGTAGGTAGATTTGAACGTGATGCATAAACCTTACGTGTGCGTCGGTATTAGACTGCTATAATCACTGAGCTAGAGGCGCATGCTTGTTGCAAATTATAGTCTCTGTATCTTATTATTTCCATTTTAATTTGATATAATCAGTGGTGTGCCAACCATTTTGTAAATTGAATCATAACTTGGACATTTTTATTCATAGACCATTAGTTCATTATCTTAAAATACTTATATAATACCCTCTACAATTAGTTAAATTTATGCGGTATAATTAATTTACATCCTGTATATATATATATATATATATATATATATATATATATATACACTAGCTAATACCCGGCGTGCGCTGCTACACTTAAATAAATGATGTGTTTTTGCATTTAGTTGAATAAGTAAAAGGAAAAATAAGTATAAATTTATATCGTTATTATTTATAGATACCCCGTGCTAATTACCCGGACTTACCCGGGAATCTACGCATCCCGATGTACTTGGCATAAATGAGCTGAAAGACAAAATTCGTTATTTTGAGTTATCCATGAAAGAATACCCGCCGTGCGCTGCTATGCTTGTCCGGGAATCTATTTATCCCGATCCTCTTGGCATCAATGAAAGACAGATATTGTTATTGTGAGTTATCCTTAAAATATAAACATATGCTGCCACGGACTTTTCTGTAGAGTTTTTCGAGATATTTAAATCTGTGTACATTAATTTTGTGTACTTGTAATGGTTTAGGCAGCGTAAGTCATTTAAGCATACAATACGAGACATTTTTTCACGTTATTGTTCACTACAGAAGGTGAATTTTAAGGGTGAAGGGCTTGAGCATTAAAACTCTCTTATAACCTACAACCATCGCAGGAAAATCCTAAACATTTTCAAAAGGCACCATGACAATCGGATGAATGGTATGGCAGCACAAGTTTGCGAGAAATATACTTATTCCGATCTCCTTGGCATCAATGAAAGACAAAAATTGCTATCGTGTGTTTTCTGTAAAATATAAACATATGCTCACATGGACTTTCCTTAGAGATTTTTTTTAGATATCCAAATCCGTGTACATTCATTTTTTGTATTTGTTATGGTTTAGGCAGCGTAAGCCATTTAAGAGTAAAAAAGGGACTTTTCACGTTTTGCACTACAAAGGGTGTCTTTTTAAGGGCGTAGGAGTTGAGTATTTCAACTATCTTACAGCCTATGTTCATCCCGGGAATCTCCTGAAAATTTTGCAAAACCCCATCAGAATCGGATCAACGGTATGGACGCGCATAAAGTACGAACAAACAAACAAACAAACAAACTTTCATTTTTATATATTAGATACCAGCTAATATCCGGCGTGCGCTGCTACACCCAAATAAATGATAATGTATTTTGCATTTAGTTGAATGAGTAAAAGGAAAAATAAATATAAATTTATATCGTTATTGGTTGAATGCAGGCTTTCACGGCCGGTAATCATAATGTTGAGTGATTCCGGGTTATGTGGCCGTGGTCCATAGTTGGTGTTGATACCAGACGTTTCGCCCTCAACTGCGGAGGGCATCTTCAGTGGCGAGTGCTTCTAGGCGTGTTTCCTGGTCGGAAGATCTACTTAGAGTGAGCGCTGCGGACGTTGTGGACGTTGTATTAGTGGTGGGTGAAGGGTGAGTGGGCGTAGCTCTTGCTGATTGGCTAATGGTCGTCTCCTTGTTGTCCCTAGTGTTAATGCATTTATTTTCTAGTGTATGATACCAGGCCTTAGCCAGTTTGATACCTTCCTCTTTTCTGTTGATATTTCCCTTATGCTTGTATATTTCTATATCCTCTCGGTATAATCTAGGGAAATAGTAGGAAGTTGTGGCTAAAACTTGTGTATCGTCGAATAGAATCTGGTGTCCATTCATAATGGCATGTTCTGCTACAGCTGATTTATCCATTTCTCCTTGTCTGCAGTTTCTTTTATGTTCTGATAAACGGGTGGCTATACTTCTTTCGTGGTCCCTATATATGATTTACCACACGAACAAGGAAGTCGATATACGCCGCAAGTGGAGAGAGGTGGCCGAGGATCCTTAGCTGAGCGAAGGAATTGGATTCGTCTGGTGGTGTAATGGATATCACACTGAGGTACAGACTCAGAGATCCGGGTTCGAATCCCGTCCAGGCATTTATTTTTCTTATCATACCATATTAAGCTTGCATTGCTCAATGTTAAATATTTAATTATAACATCGATAAAGCGCCACTGCTATAAAGTAAAAATGTTCTCTTTAATTTGCTTACTTGTTATAGTCAGCTACTAGATGGCAGTGAAGACTGAGTTCTCGCGACATCTAGTAATATTGGGGAATATAATACATATATAAGAAAAATAAATGTTTGAATTGTATTCGCCTGGTGGTGTAATGGATATCACACTGAGGTACAGACTCAGAGATCCGGGTTCGAATCCCGTCCAGGCATTTATTTTTCTTATCATACCATATTAAGCTTGCATTGCTCAATGTTAAAATTTAATTATAACATATATATTTATATATATATATATATATATATATATATATACATATATATCTTTCTCTTTACCTCTCGCTTGTACTTACTTTTCATGTCCCATGAAACCTTGGGCTTACAGGGACACGATCTGTCGTGAGAGGATTTCACACTTACCTTTTTTGACCACACAAGTACATGGAAGGCCTGCCCAGATGAGTGATAGACTCGATGCCAGGGCAATCTCCGAGACAACGCGAACATTTAAGACAAGGTACGCTATTCACTCAAATTTTCATACAAAGTAAGGCGAATACGATATGGATGATCCTGATATCCAAATGATGTTCGGGACCATGTAGCTTTTACGTTTCATCACATCTGTCTAACAGGTGAAGAAAATCCCCGAAGAAAACTCATCCGAGGAACATCCCCGACGGGGATAGTACTCGAGTACGCTGCTTGCCGGCAACAAAGTCAGCCCGAGATCACAGCGGTAGACCGGCGTATTAATAATATATTAATGAAGGCGTATATGATATTGGGAATTATAATGGCCAGGTAATGTTCGGGGAATATTTTTGTTCCTCTACTTGTTCGTCCCTTTATATCCTATATGATGCATGAAGATTGACTTTTTCTCGTACTTTGAACAATTCAGGATCACTGCAATTTTTTTTTTTGCGCGATAGTGCGTTTTGTCGTACTTACAGCAATGGCGACCATGATTGAAAGTTCAACTTCCTACATTTCGGAGTTGCCAACCTAAATAACTATACTGTAATATCCTAACTATAATATAATATTACATATAACAAAACGCGTGAGGGAAGTAAAACCACTGTCCTCTATGTACACTATATAGACCTACAATGTATATACAAAAAAGTATTCAGGAAGGTAATGTTAAGATATATTATACGAAACAAATCACTCTGCATTTTAAAAGAACTGAACTTTATTTGAAACAATATAATACAATAAAAATACGTACTTGCTGCCATTTGGTCTCACGGCCTCCTGTAGTTTCAACTAACAAGCATTGCCCACACTGTTAACGTTAGTCAGTTTTTTATAATGAACGCAAATATTTCCAACAAAGATGTTATTATTTTAGTATTATTTATTATTTTGAAAACACCATCGTGCAAAAAATAATGTACAACACACGTTTGTGAAGTGCTTTACAGAATCTCGGAAATTAAAAACCTCGCTCTCGTTCGGTTTTTAAACATTTTCCTCGCTTCTGTAAAAACCGCTTCCCAACCCGGCATCGTAATGTACTATTATAGGCCTAATTATGCTACATAACCATTCTGTATGCTTGTTCTTCTATTTTATTTCTGTGTAGTTAGGTGTTTACATTGCAAAAATTTAATAAAAACCATTGGTAAATGATGAACATTCAACTAAAATAAATTTAAATAATTTCATTACTCGATAACTCATGCAACTAAAACAAGGGGTCGTTATTGGAATGCGGTAGTGTTTTTACACGAATGCCGAACATTCCTTTAAATTAATTTCACAGATGTCTAGACAAAGTTTTCAAATTCCATTATTTATTTCACAATATTTCACTGATTTCACATATAATTTTCAGCTAATAAAACCTCTTCCTTCAGAATTTATACTATCACTAAGTTGTTTGCAGTCGCTGACTTCTGACTGAAGCTTCATATTTAGGTTACATTTACTGGTTCACAATTTAGACACGACTAATTGGTACCGACTCGCACTTAATTTAGGCCTACATGCCATGGAAGGAACATTCTGAAATCCCTGATCAGGCTCGCCTAGAGTGGTTAATGTCGAGCCTCAGCCTCTCCTTTGTTAGGAGTTACTACACCAAGTTAATTTATTTACGCTTATTTGTATACAGATGTCATGCATGGTGTGCGATCAACATACCGATATAATGAGGCATCTGCCATGCAACTAAAGTAATACTAGGATAATGAGGTCTGAAAATTTTGCTTAGAGGCCTTTTTTATTCAGGCTTAAGGATCTTTACGCGCTTGAAAATTTTTAGACTCGTGACCAATAGCTAAAATTCCCTTACGGAGGATTTGCTCTCTGGAATTTTCTGTAATAAAAAAATCCATTGATCCCATCCATGTTTTAACCCGCGACCCTCGAGGCCAGGGTCAAGGAACATAACCGCGGCCGACACATTGTTATATCTCATTTAAATAAATAAATAAACTTATAGAAATCCAACTTAATACATTTTTAGAAAACACCTTAAATATGTATTCTGAACTCATCGCTGTTTAATAAACTTTTGCTTATCCAATTACCAACTGTCTGATGTAGACTATTTCTATCAAATGTGATTTTTATGTAGTCTACGTTGTAAATTAGCGTTGTCTAAAATCTAACTCGTGTCTCGTATTCTATGCCATCTTGCCACCAGTGAATATTCGATCGGATAGCAAGTAACTTTTAGCGTCGTGTTGGCCAATGTGATAACTAGAGTACGGATGTTAGGCACTTAAAAAATTCAAAATAGGCAGGCAAAAAGGCACTAAAAATCATTAATATAGGAACTAACAAAAATCAAAATACAGAATATGGACAACAACATAACTTTTTACAGTCTTACGAATATAAACATATGCTATCAATATCATGCGAAGATATTAGGAAAGGTTTTGGATTTTTTTTGCCTTTTTACAAAGAGCAGAACCGTCACTTGAGAATATTTCCGCACCAAATTCTTTCACGAAATTGGTCAGTTTGTCTTTTACTGTTGCCCGCTCTTTAGGTATCTTAAAAAACTGTTCTAAAGGTAAAAAAAGCCACATACACTTGCCACACCACGTTGTCTTTGAAGCACCTGTCTGTGAATGAGGACTGCAGACTGAATTCAGTGTTACCAACATCAAAAATAATATTGCCTAAATGTTTCTGCACTAGATGTGGGATAGAGAAACAAAACTTGAGCCACCTACTCTCTTTGTCACTCAGCAATGTTTGTATTGAAAAGAAGCAAATAACTTTTCTCCACGCCTTAGAGCCGGAGCATAGCATAGAGCTATTTCGCTTAACGGGAATGCAAGAGGTGAAAAAAAAACAATATTTACCTAACGGGGGTGCATTGAGGGGGAAACCATCTACCTGCTAGATTATTGGGTTATTGTCACCCTTATCCTAAAATATTGTAAGGGAATTTATAAAACGAACACATGAAAACTTCCATGAAATGATTTGTGATATGAAGGTTGTCCATTTCAATTGATTTCATTGAAATACTGAGTTAAATTTGAGAAGAAGTTGCAAATAGGCATTTATAGGGATTATAAGCCGAAATAGGCATTTATAGGCAAAATGAACTTAATGGAAAACAACTCTAGGGTCGTTGGTATGAACTTATATGAAGTCACGTTTACAATATCTAAAATAAATAACTACAGGCATTTTCCCTAACATCCGGTCTCTATTGATAACACAGGTTTCCGCTAGGGCCAATTGCCAACATATTTGCTCACAAATAAAGAGATTCTATCCCAAGAGTGTACCTACATTAGTGGGTAAGTTGGGATGAGAAGATGGGTAAGTTACCATTATATGGTCAAGCTAGTGTTAGTTTTGGCAAATTAGGGTGAGAAAATGCTGAGTTAGTACACCAGATTAGTTTAGCGGTTTTGTTAGTGAATTTTAGTGATAACTTGGCTACACTTTCTGAGCAATGACTAATACACATTTTACTTTGCACATATACTGATTTTAGTTGATTGCATGCTTTCACGGCCGGTAACCCTAATGGTAACAAGTGTCGAGCTATGTGGCTGTGGTCTATTACTGGTGTTTCTTCCAGACATTTCACCCTCAACTGCGGAGGGCATCTTCAGTGGCGAGTACTTCTTCGTAGTGTTGGCTGGTCAGAGGCTCGACTGTCAAACGCTACCTTAGAAGTAGAGGAAGTTCGTGTAATGTGCAATCTTCGGTAAGAGTGGAGCCTGTTAATATATTCTTTAAGGGAGATGATGGGTGAAATTTTCGACATTTTCGGTCAATTTCTTGTTCTTTTATATTAGAAATATTCTATGTACCTTAAAGTATAAGTTAGTGACGTTTCAGTGTCCTATGGCGCTAGTAAGTATCCCTAATGACTGTAGAAGGGCATGTATGCTACATTCTAATTTAACTGCATGCAAACTTTCAAATTGGCTTTCCACACTTTTATTTTCATTGTATTTCAATACATTCAAATCAAAATAGCATTGACAACTTTAATGATAGAAGCACGACATTTTCACTGCATGTCCCACACACTATGGCTAACACTTCTGTGCATGAAGTTTGAAGCACCTGTGATAGGTGGTGAAATAAAAAATAAAATATGAGTAGTAATTTTAAAAAAATTCATATGCAGAGGATGTATATAGTTTCTTCCTTTATAATAATGATACAGAACCGTTAATGCACAGTGTTGTTCTAAATACGCCAGTGGGTGTGTAGAAAAAAAAATCAAAATCTTTATTATAAAATTATGGAATTAATTAAAAATGTTATTATGCAAATTTGTAAATGGATTTTCTTCAATAACTCAAACAGTTTTACGGCTAGATGGATGAAACTTCAGTATAATATTATCTATTATGGCACGGGCTCGAATGCGTTTACAAAAATCACATATGTAGCTTAAAAAATGTAGAAAATATAAATTTCACCCATCAACCCCCTTAATTGGTATTGCCTTTGAACAGAAAATATTTTAACTTCTTGCCCCTCATCTACTTTGACGTGTTCAAGGCCAGTTTCTTTTATTCTTTGTGCGACGAAGGGTTTACTTGTGACGTTTATAAAAACGACCACTTTAAAAGTTTTTCGAGCTAAGAATTAATTCTCCATTTGTGCCATTAAATATTATAAATATTGATAAATCTCCTAAATATATTATATTATGTATATGCGGTTTTAATATACTGACGAATTTGGTTTCATATTGTGTGACATGGCTGTTACGAGTATATTAAATAATTAAACATAACAAAGGAATTCTGTTAAAGTCGACACTCCACGAGGCGGCTAAAGTGGATCTGGGTCCACATTACAAGAATACGTATGTTTTATTAATGAGGATGCTAATTGTAAAATCCATGCAATTAATTAATTTTATTTAATATCTTTGTAATTCTACTAAACCCATAGACAGTCGCTGTCTGCAGATAAATGACTTGTGAATGTTATAATCAACAATAATTTTCAAAACATTTAATAAATATCATTACTTTTTAATTACGATCAGCCGTGAATACTTTCAGATTAGTTTGTGCTTGTCTGCATAAATTAATAGAGAAAATAAACTTAAAAATCATCTAAAAGCTAGGATGGACTCTGGGGCCCATTTTTTCCGAATATGGAGGTTAAAGTGGACCTTTCATGTAATGTAAAAGAGTTTATAAATTATGAAGGTGTTTCCATAATTGAATAAAATAACAATGCTATTTCATAGTTATAACACTAATGATAATGATTAAAAATAAACAAAAATCAAATCCCTTAATTAAAAGAAGTCCACCACTGTGGTCTCGAGGTAGCGTGCTACCTTGTCACGCAGCGGGCCCGGGTTCGATCCACGGACGGGGTAGTTTTTCTGGGTGAGGTTTTTATCGGGGTTTTTCCTCACCTGTAAGACAAATGTCAGGAAAACTTTAAGGCCCAAACGGTCCCCGAAATCATATGGCCATCATTATCATCATCATCCTTATCATTATCATCATCATCATCATCATCCATCGGTGTGGAAAGCAACGGGAAGCTACCACACCTAAAATTCCCTAGTAAAGCTGTAATCATAACATGAAAATGCTATGATTGCAGTGAAGGATCTGCCTTCGGGCAGAATTACTATGGATGGATGGAATCAAAAGAAGAAAAACACATTGAAAATAGGGGTCCACATTACCCAAAGTTCCTCTACTCGCCACTGAAGATGCCTTCCGCAGTTGAGGGAGAAACGTCTGTAAGAAACACGAGTAATGGACCACGACCATATAGCCCAGAACCTCTTAACATACTGATTTTAGGTTAGTTTGAGCTCAATTTGTAACTTTATTTTAAGGAATGTTTCACATATTTTTAGAAAAAAAATGAATATATATATATATATATATATATATATATATTTATTTATTTATTTATTTATCTCAGGTAATTATTTACACACTGAAAACAATAAATTGTGTGTTTTTTCTTATTTTTATTTGAATTTATTTTGGTGGCATTATGACATAGAATCCCTCTCGTGTCATTCGTTATATTTTTGCTTATGTAGCTCTAGCAAAAACACAGAGAAAATGGATAGCAGGAGAAAGAGACATATATGCTTAATATAGAAATTTGGTAGACAGAATGTATCAAAGTTAAGATTATTAAACGGAGTTAATAAAACCGCAACTTACTTGCTATCTCATTTCCTCTCCTCCTCCCTCTTTCTCTCTCTCTCTCTCTCTCTCTCTCTCTCTCTCTCTTTCTGAACGGTCTTTCTGAACGGTAAAAGCGACGATGCATAAGCAAACCCGAGAAAGTCTTTCTAATTAGGCTTCAGACTAGAGTTCATACCCAATTTGAACATTCACTCAAATAAATTTACAGAGTGAGCAAGATAGACTCTGTGTACTCTTCATACAAAACAAAGACATTCCGGTTTATAAAATATTCTTTAGAAATGAGGTTCGAAAGAAGACCCATATAAATAAGCTTTTCTTGGAGTATAATTATAGACATGGACTGTCAAACGTCTAACAGCAAAATTTGCTCACTTGGAGAGGTGTTTTCATGACCAACCATTAAAATTTTTCATTAAACTTTAATCATCTTTTAATTATCATTAGATACTGAAAATAGACTAACAAATTCGATTAATTTAAAATCATCATATGATTCCTTTAAAGTTCTGCTGGATAAGTGAGTTATGTGGAACATAAAATGTTTGCAGTGATATAAAAGTGATCGCTGCTATTCTCGGCGAAAAATTAGGATTCATTAATCTCTCTGTTTCCTTATGTTAAAGATATGTACATGTATATATATATATATATATATATATATATATATATATATAAACTCGGGTTTAAATCCCGACACGGGCATTTATTTTTCTTTTATGTCATAGTTGCCTTCATTGCTATATGTCAGAAATATAGTAAATTAAAAATCTAAAATATAAAAAAGCGTTACTGTTATAAAGTAAATATTCTCTTTAAAGATGCATTACGTGTAATAGTGGCCACAAGATGGCAGTTGGGACGATATCCCGCTACCTCTCGTGCTAAATAGAGATAAATATATATGTTTTTGTTAGGATTCCTGGATGCCGGAGTAGCTCAGATGCGTTCGAGAGCTAAACATACAAGAGTTTAGAAACTCGGGTTTCAAATCATCACATCAGGCATTTATTTTCTTTAAATGTCACAACACACACACACCACACACAATATATATATATATATATATATATATATATATATATATATATCATCACCACCATCGTCTTCAAGATATGGGTCTCGTTCAGCTCCTCGATGCACAATATATTACAGGTCGTCATCTATATTCAAGGTGAAAAATTAAAAAAAAACAACAAAAGGTTTATATATAGACCAAGGGTAAGTTCAACGCCGCGCGTGCGCCGTTGTGTGCGTTTGTGCTTCTAATACCACGAATTAACGTGTTTCAGGTTTCGCGTTGGCGGATAGATGGCATTTACTTGGTCTATTTTCGGTTTACGCACCACTTCGGAAGACCACTATTCGTATATCATGTACTATTCTCTAGTGTATAGCGAGCAGTATAGGAGGGACATATATGTTTGTGTAGCTTTAAAGAGTGTTATATGCGGAATGATGAAGACGCGAAAGTTAGAAGTTAAAAACCCGGTGCGAGCACGTAGCCTAATACTATCAAAAAGAACCAAGGGGGCCATCCCAAAAAGCTGAACGTTATCATCCGGCAAGACGAATTTGCTAGAACGAGTACCACAAGCAATCTCAACACATCATGTAATAAGCGGAGTGTTTACGAGGTAATGCAGGATTCTATACAGAATCTATCGATTAAACATTCGACCACCGTCACCACTATAGACCCCGAGATTCAACATTTTATAATCTATTTAATGTAAACTTGCAACTTTCAAATCCGCCGGTTATCTAATCCGGTCCTGCTAGCCTGGAAGCAGACATGCTACCACATCAGCCAGTGAGCGGACAAAATTTGAACGTTTTGGATATTATTAAACAAACATTTCCTTGGTTAGGCCATATTGAGAGAGATTCGAGAGGAAGATTTTCTAAATCCTGCAGAAAAAAATTACCAGAAAATATATTTTTCTATAATTCAAAAGGCTTCAATAGAGCTACGATATATAGAGTGCCAAAGTAGTACCAATATATATTTATTTGGTCTCGCTGTAGGGCGGTCTCGAAGTAGCGCGATGCCTTGTCACGCAGCGGGTCCGGGTTCGATTTCCGGTCGGGACAGTCTCCTGGGTGAGGTTTTTTTCGGAGTTTTTCCTCGTCTGTAAGACAAATGTCAGGAAGCGTAGGCCCAACGGTGCCCGAAAATCATCCCGCCATAATCATCATCCTTCACCGGTGTGAAAAGCAACGGGAAGCTACAACGCCTATAATTCCCTAGTAAAGCTGCAAAGCCTAGCTATGATTGCAGTATATATATATATACCCATCCATCCATAGTAATTCTGCCCGAGGGCAGGTCTTTCACTGCAATCATAGCTATGCTCTGCAGCTAGCTATACTAGGGAATTAAAGGCGTGGTAGCTTCCCGTTGCTTTCCACACCGGTGATATATATATACATGTCATGAACTAGCTTAGGCTATACTTGAGCTCCTATAGCTGGTTCTTTGGTTTTATTTGACAATATTAAAACATATCGGTCGCGATGGACTAGTGGTTATGCTCCTACCTCTGATCACGAGGGTCGCGGTTTCAAACCCGGCCTTGGTCGATGGATTTTTAAGGATGGAAAAAACCAATACAAGGAACAGTCCTCCGAGAGGGACTTAAGCCGTGGGTCCCGAGTCTAAAGATTTACAGGCTCCTAAAATATCCTTAAGCCTGAACAAAGCGGCCTCTAAGCTAAATTTACCGATCTGAAACATCCTAATAATATGTTAGTTGCCTTCTGCATGTCTCATTGAGTCGGTGTGCTGACCGCTTGCCACTCAAGATATCTCTGAGCAAATGAAGTACGGTAACTACAATGACATATTTTCTATTAACTGCTGACAATGGAGAGGTTATGGTTCACAATGGGCTACGCCACTAATCTCATTAAAATATTAAATGCACAGAGTTCCTTGTGAACCTGGAATTATTTTACAATTCTAAACTCATACTGTAAATCAGTGACTGCGAGACTATTGAAATTTTCAACGCGGCCCGCAACATCTGAAAATTTGAAAACTTGTACTTTACGATTTTAATTTTTAGTTATTACTTACATGTTCTAACGAAAATATTATTCAAATATTTAGCTGCACTTAAACTAACATACTATATTTTATTGTGTGACTGCTAATGACTTCAGTGTTGGATGCAGAACAATAGACACCAACCATAATTTTATTGTAGGAAGAATTCAAAATGTTCCTATGGATTTTAAAGAAGAAAAGCTATTTTGAAATTTTGAAAAGAAAAAAATCGGTGGAGTGAAGAATCCCTTACGACTTTGACCGGCGGACTGCTCCAAAGTAATTTTAGTGTAGATGTGCAGAGTTAAAATTACCATTGGACGTACTAGATTCATCGTCCATTCTCTGTGCATGCTTCCGTCTGTTTGTTCCACGTTAAATTTACTAAAATGTTGTACATGAGTATATCTTGTTTCTTAAGGGTAGCTAAAACAATATTTAATTTTAATGAATCTATCTTCAGTGTTAAATGTACAGCATGCCTTGTGATTACGTACTGCATGTTGTAAACATAACACAGCAGTATGATATACCTTATTATGTAGTTCACTAGTCTATTATTTAACAATATACTTGAACAGGGCCTTTTCCGTTCCTCAATAAACAATCAAAACCTGTCAGTTATAGAACAGTAACACGCCGTATTTAAGCCAATTTTCTCTATTGTATGTCCTAATATTGCTTGCACTTCATTGAGGCATCATTGCAGGAATATATATTATAAACGTCCGCATAACTTAATTAATGTATAATGTTATTGTTTTATTATGTAATTGTAATATTATTGTGTTTCTTTATGTAATTGTAATATTACTGTGTTTTCTTTATATAATTGTTATATTATTGTTTTCTTTTTGTTTTTCTTTACCAAATATTACTTAATTGTAACGGACTGTCAACAGCACGTACGGCTTACTGCCCGTGCGACCCTTATTTGTAAATAATATTGTATATATCTTACGTCTAGTCTAATAAAGTCCTAATACTATAAACATCCGGATTTAGATGATTCTGTCTAGAGCTAGTATTTACACATGATGAATTAGCCTATTTTCCCTACGAATTAGACGAAACTCATAGTAAGAACATTTTTTATTTAAATTGAGAATTGATGGTATTTTAGTAGCTGAATTAATATAATAAGAGTGTATTTTATTTTACTTTGCCGAACAGTTGCTTGATTCTTAGTGTGAAAGAAGAAGCACAACCAATATTGAAATTATATTATTTAACATAGATAAGATATGCAACATTCCTTTTACATTTTCTTTAAGACTTATAAGGGTCTCCTGAGGCCTGTAGTGGGAATACTTTACTTTACTTTACTTTTTAGTAAGGTAAGTCCTCACTACAGGTTACTGGCCTGAAGTGAGCACGTCCAGTGGTGGGATTGCTACCTTAGGCCTCGGACAGGCGCGATTATGATACAGCATTTCCTCTGCATCTTGATGGAACGGTTATACCGCCGTGACTCAATCCCCAGCGCCCCGTTTAGATGAAGATCACATTGTGTTTATAGCGAATTCAGAAAATGACCTACAATGTTCAGTCCACTCTTTTCATCGAATTGCAATAAAGCACAACATGGAAATCACAACAGAAAAATCTACAGTCATGGCTTTACTAGGAAAAGACCCAGTTCGCAGTAGAAGTATTATTAATAACAAAATATTATAACAAACGAACACAATTATATACCTCGGATACCAAGTTACATACGAAGAGGAAAAATATTTCAGTCAAAAATTATAAAATGTAACAAAGTAACAGGAATTATAAATAATATTTTCAAGCCAAACACAGTACAGCAACACACACGAACTAGAATTTATAAAACACTGGCCAGACCCAAATTATGTTACGGCAGTGAGTCCTGGACAACTCGCAGTGTAGATGCACAAAGACTAACTGCGGCAGAAATGAAATTTATAAGACGTACTGCAGGTTACTCAAGAACAGACCATACAAGAAATTCTGACATTCTCAAAGAATTACAAACAGAATCAATCATGAAATATGTACATAAATACAGAAACAACTGGAAATCTCATGTACAAAGAATGAGCCTAACAAGAATTACCATGTCAAATCTTAAATTACCAGCCACCAGGCAAGAGATCCTTGGGCAGACCCTTCAAACGTTGGATTGAGACCGTATCAGACCCCTAGGTATATCATATGAGAGGAAGAAGAAGAAAATATGTAACAAATACAAACATATTTAATTTTGAGTAAGAGTTAATTAGGCTATAACTATGAAACAGGAATGCAGTTGCATGGTTTCACGTCTGAGTTATATAATGAACTCTACTGACACATTTTTACTGTTATTCTGGGATGTTCATTGTGTGTTTACACACAATATATAAGAGAATAATGTGTGTCTGATATATTGAACATGTAACATATCCTTTAAATCGCTTAAAAATGTATTATATTAGATTAAAGGAACATTAAAAAAAAACTAGTGAAATATCATCTATTGACATAAGTACTTTAGAAATGATAAACTATTACAAACAAGTATGAGTTTTGTTTATTGTTTGTTTCATTACTCGTTAAATTTTTATATTGTTTGTATTGCAGTTTATGACTTTATGGTACGTACTTCAGGAGAATATTACTTTTTTTAATAATCTGTGAAAATCCATTTAATCCACTCCATAGGACATTCTACATGTCTAACATCAACAAAACATTACATGTCACCGGATATACAATGTTAAAAAATTGTGCAACATTACTGAATAACGCATGAATCTACGTCAGATGAGTTCTGCCACAATGATAGGAATATATATTAACATACAAGTACAAATTCTGTTACCACTAACCTAGTCAAAAAGTGTAAACTATCGTACTCGTATCTGTTCTTCAAATAAAATTACATGTTTGATAAGGCCTACAATTCAATGGTATTCATAAGCTTTTACATTATCCTGATGATGTAGTACTATTGGCCGATAGCGAGGAGATACTAAAGGACAACACGCACACACTATTGAGTAACACTAAGGAATTAGGACTGGAAGTAAATATCAATAAAATTAAATATATGGTCACACGTAGAAATGCATTATAAAATGGAAATGGACAGCTAATGACAAATGAGGGAAATTTTGAGGAAGTGGCTGAATTCAAATATCTAGGAACAATAATCACAAATGGGAATGAGATGCACAAAGAAATTAATAAATAATAGTTTCAAAAACTAAAAGAACACGCTTTATTAGAAAACTAAAAAATTAAAAATAATTTTAATTTCCAATATGCTTGGGATAAAATAAAGTGGTCATAAAAAATCATATCCCACACATATAGAATAAAATTAGAGTTATCAACAAAAAGAAAATAATTTTACCATCAAAAGCGTGGGGTGCTCTATATCAATTAATATATTTGATAATAAACAGATATTGGTAAAAGTAAGCTCTCTAAGAAGAAAATGTAAAAATCATAAAAAGCACCCCACGCTTTTGAGGGTAAAATCATTTTCTTTTTGTTGATAACTCTAATTTTATTCTATATGTGTTGGAGATGATTTTTTTGTTGACCACTTTATTTTATCCCAAGCATGTTGGAAATTAAAATTATTTTTAATTTTTTAGTTTTCTAATAAAGCGTGTTCTTTTAGTTTTTTAAAACTATTATTTATTTCTTATTTGTTAGTTTTAATATTTTACAGAATAAGATAAAAATGTAAATATCTTTAAATTCGATACTATTGTAGTATGAGCTAAAAGTAATACTCTTCTATAAAAAAAAACCTCCCAGCCGGATTTGAACCAGCGACGTATGGATTACTGAAATTATATACCACTAAGAGTTCACTGCTCTACCAATTGAGCTCTTACAACGATTGGCTAAAAACTCGACAAGTTCGCAACCTATTATACCAGTTTTCATTTTTTTGATTTTCGAATGATTCTGGCCAGGATTTTATAAACAAAATATGAAATTATTGTATTGTCACGGGTCCTCTACACGTATACAAAGTTTGAAGTCGATTCAATGTTTCTAAGTGGGTGAAAATCACGTTGAAAGATTCCGTTACATTGATACAAAAACACTTTTTTTGATTTTCTGATGATTATGGCCAGGATTTTAGAAACTAAATATGAAATTATTGTATTGTCACGGGTCCTCTACAAGTATACAAAGTTTCAAGTCGATCCAATGATTTTAAGTGGGTGAAAATCACGTTGAAAGATTCCGTTACATAGATAGATAGATAGATAGATAGAGGTCAAGCTAATATAAAGCGTGTAAAAATAGCCTCAATTCTGGAAATGCGTGCTATTATGCATTACAGAGACTCTTGATGTCCCAACTCCTTTCAAAAAACATTAAACTGAAAATATATATAACTATTATTTACTTAAATGGAGGAATTTCGATTACGAGTATGTGAGAATAAAGTTCTTAGGAAGAATTTTGGACCAAAGAGAGGTGAACAGATAGGTGAATGGAGAAGACTACATAACAATGAACTACGTAGTCTTTATAATAATAATAATAATAATAATAATAATAATAATAATAGCTTTATTTTACCTGGCAGAGTTAAGGCCTTAAGGCCTTGTCTACCACTCAACCAGGTTTAAAAAAATACAAACAAAAAATAGTCTTAAATCTAAATTACAATATATATATATATATATATATATAAACGATTACAAGTTATGAATACAATACAATTAATATTTATAATGTATTTTGATTTACTCTAAATTTAACGAATTAAATATATAATATGTACAATATATATAAAAAACAGGAAAAGATTAATGACATAGTATAAAATTAAATAAATAGAGAAAAATTAATTATTAGACAACAGGTAACTGTATAAGCGTGACTTAAAGGTACCAAGTGTGCGGCAACCCCTGATATGTTGAGGAAGGAGATTCCAGGAGCGGGCAGAGGCTACTGTGAAGGAAGTAGAATAGGAGGAAGTGCTATGAAGAGGAATTGTTAGCAGACTGCTATCTTGTGATCTAGTGTCAATATTGTGGTAAGAGGATAACTTCTCAAATCTAGACGCCAGGTAAGTAGGGATGTAGGAATTCAGAAGCTTGAAAAGTAGTGAAAGAGAGTGCAATTTACGTCTGTCAGTAAGACGGAGCCAAGAGAGGTTATTAAAGTGTTCGGAAATATGGTCATAACGGCGGATATTGAAAATGAATCGAACGCAAGCATTATGAACACGCTGCAGTCTCTGCGACAAGTCATAGTTTAGATCATTATATATAATGTCACAATAATCGAAGTGTGGTAACACAAGATTCTGCACAAGGATTTGTTTTAACGAAACTGGGAGAAAATTCTTTAATTTTAAACGTCTAAGATAATGTAAGATGGAGAAAGTCTTTTTACATATGTGTTTCACTTGTGTTTGCCAGGTTAAATTTGCGTCTAGATGTAGTCCAAGATCTATTACTGAAGAAGAATAAGGGATGATTATATTATTTATAGTAATGTTTGGTAGTGTAGATATGTCAAAGGTTGTAAGCAGTCTTTGTTGTCCCATTAGAATTACTTGTGACTTGTTAGGATTTAGATTTAGACCGATACTTGAAGACCAGTTAAAGATGGATATGAGATCGTCATTCATTTTTGTCAAGCTGTTATAGAGAGAATGAGGAGGTGAATGTAGGTAAATTTGGAGATCATCAGCGTAGAGGTGATAACGGCAGTGCTTTAGTACAGTTGGCAAGTCATTTATGTAGATTGAGAAAAGAAGAGGTCCGAGAACACTGCCCTGGGGGACTCCAGCCGGCACGTTGCGCCAAGACGAAGATCTAGAGTTTAATGAAACGTATTGTTGACGACCGTGCAGGTATGAGTCGAACCAGGATACAGCGCTGTCAGACAAGTGTAGGTGCTTGAGCTTTATCATAAGTAAGTCGTGGTCTACTGTGTCAAAAGCTTTGCTGAAGTCAAGTAAGGTTAAAGGAGTCAATTGACGTCTGTCCACGGCTTCACGAATATCTTCAGTAATTTTTAGCAAAGCTGTGGTTGTGCTATGACCAGATCTAAAGCCGGATTGATAAGGATCAAGGAGGTGATTTTCTTGGAGATATTCAGTCATTTGCTTATGTACAATATGTTCCAGGGCTTTAGATAATGTCGGAAGGATGCTAATCGGTCGGTAGTCATTACAGTTAGCAGGTGTACTTATTTTTGGTATAGGCCGAACTCTAGACTGTTTCCATACAGTAGGGAAGATAGAAGTTATAAGGAAGCCAGATATAATAAGAACAGTTAAGTCTCGTAGACTGCGATGGGCAGGACATGTTGCGCGTATGGGGAATGAAAGACGTTCATGGAAGCTACTTGTAGGAAAGCCAGAGGGAAAACGCCCAGTTGGTAGACCAAGAATGAGGTGGGAGAATAATATTAACGATGATTTGAGAGAAGTAGATTATACAGGGATTGATTGGAAAGCTTAGTTCAGGATAGGGATGTATGGAGAGTTTTGTCCGCGCGGCCATGTACATATGGGCTCGATAGTGCCAGCAAGTAAGTAAGAAAAATATTTAAAAATTAAAATCGGGCAGACATATTTTACTGAAGCACGTAGCGGTATACTTTTTTCCAGGACCAGTTTGCCAACCTGACGCCAGACATCGAGGATCTGGGTTTTTTTAGGGTTTGCTCCCTTAGCCGACAGCTGAGAACTCGCCTTTCGTCCCATCCTGTTAGCTGCACTCTATTACGACTGCAGTCAGAGAGCACGACGGGAACGTAGGATTCGGACTTTTTAAGAGTCGCAGAGGCACTACTCGAGATTTATTAAGGTATACATGAATGCCACTGCATCTTTTCTTGAGAGGATTGAAAATCAAACTCTTAAATGATATGGCCATATACAAAGAATGGAAAATGAAAGATGACGAGAAATATATATATCAATGGTCACCTCCTGGAAGAAATAAACATGGCAGACCAAGATTGAAATGGAAAACATATGTCAGAACTATAACTGATGATGGGAATTTGGAAGAAAGAGTTTGGAATGATGAAATAAATAGAAACTGAATATAGTAACCCTATAAGCGGAGGAAAGCCGAAGAAGAAGAAATTCGGGCATATTATATATAAAGTTAAATATATTTATAAATACTTTGATTTGTTAACATTTGTAGTGTCAATAACATTTTGAGAGATAATGTTCAGAAATATACCACCATATTCCGAATGTCGTTATACGTTCATGTGGGATTAAGAATTGCTTAGATATTCTTTTGAAAAATAGGGCGAGTCAAGGGTTTTATGAGGAAAGTACTATTTACTTCGCCAGTTTAATAAATAGTATACATAAAATTAGGATTTTCGAAATTAGTATTATTAATACTCTTCCAAGTACTAACAAATTTACTTATTGATCTACCTTAGTTTTTCTAGAAACGGCCTCCCAGCATATATAACTTATTAGGTAAATTTACAGATGAAAAATGATGGCTAAAGTAACATAAGATATAAAACTCTAACAGAGTTTATGTTATTTGCAATGTGTGTAATTTGTTTGGTGAGTCTCTGCTTGGAGGATATATTTAAACCGTAGGAAGAATTCGGATTTGGGAATATTGCAAGGGATATGATTCCATATCCGACAGTTTTTTAACGACCCACACATATCTGTAACATGCGGTCGGCAGCTTCCATCTCAATTGCAAAGCAAGCAGCGAATATTCCTCACATAAATATATAAACAGCTTTATTTTACTGGTAAAGTTAAGGTCTTAAGGCCTTGTCCACCACTCAACTTGATTAGATAAAAACTGCAAAATTACTCTCCAATCTAAATTACATAAAAAATTATTACATATATATATATATATATATATATATATATAACATCCTTCAAAAACAAACTAAAGAATTATTTAATAACAAACTAACTTATACACCTCACTGATAATATTATTTTTAGCAATATTAATATATTTAATTATTTATGAAAATAATATTAAGAATAACAAATATTTTTATTTGTTTTGTTTTAAATATTGTATAATCGTAAAATTAGTTTTCTATATCTCATTATTTTCCTTTGTTTTTTATATACACTAGACAGGGACAATTTAATATGCCTTGCTTGTATACATTTTATTGTTAGTTTTAGTCTTAATTTTAACTAATATTAACTGGTTGTATTATAGATCGTAATATATTAGATATTATCTTTTGATCAAATTTTTACTTAGTGTTTAATATTAGAGTTAATTAAGATTGTTGTATTCTGATGTAATATATGTTTGTCCTGGTGAGTGGAAGAGAAGGCCACATGGCCTTAATTCCACCAGGCTAAATAAATCTAAATCTAATCTAAATCTATATATACACAATAAAATTATGATTTACAATATAGTTTAATTTATTCTAGATTTAACGAATGAAATATAAAATGTATAATATAGGGAAATGAGAAAAAATACCATTAATGATAAAGAATAAATTTAGTTCATGGCTTTCCTAGGAAAAGACCCAAATCGCATTAAAATTATTATCAATAATAAAATATGAGAACAAACTAACACATTTATATATATCTCGGATGTCAAGTTACATACGAAGAAGAAATATATTTTAGTCAAAAAATATAAAATTGAACAGAGTAACAGGAATTACAAATAATATTTTCAGGCCAAACACGGTTAAGGAACACACACGAATTAGAATTTATAAAACACTGGCCAGACACATATTATGTTACGGCAGTGAGGCCTGGACAATTCGTAGTGTAGATGAACAAAGACTAACTGCGGCAGAAATTAAATTTATGAGACGTACTGCAGGCTATTCAAGGACAGACCATAAAAGTAATTCTGAGATTCTCAAAGAATTACAAACAGAATCAATCATGCAAGATGTGCAAAAATACAGAAACAACTGGAAACGACACGTAAGAAGAATAAGCAGAACAAGAATACCACCTCAAATCTTAAATTACCAGCCACCAGGCAAGAGATGTTTGGACAGACCCTTCAAACGTTGGATTGAGGCCGTAACAGACCGCTAGGTCTATCACATGAAAGAAAGAAGAAGAAGAAGAAGAATAAATTTAGTTGTGGAGAAAAAATAATTAGTTAAATACAAGTAATTGTATAAGCGAGACTTAAAATTGTCAAGTGTGCAGCAAACCCTGTTACCTTGAGGGAGGGAATTCCACGACCGGGCAGAAGCTACTGTGAAAGAAGTAAAATAAGAAGTAGTACTGTGGAGAAGGTTTGTTAACGGACTGTTATTTTGTGATCTAGTGTTAATATTGTGATTACGAGTATTTGAGAATAAAGTTCTTAGGATATTTTTTGGACCAAAGAGAGATAGACAGGTGAATGGAGAAGACTACATAACAGTGAACTACATGATCTTTATAGGAAGCCAGATAAAATAAGAACAGTTAAGTCTATTTGACTGGAATGGGCAGGACATGTAGCACGAATGAGGAATGAAATACGTGCATGGAAGCTTCTTGTTGGAAAACCAGATGGAAAACGCCCAGTTGGTAGACCAAGAATGAGGTGGGAGAATAACATTAACTACGATTTGAGGGAAGTAGATTATACAGGGGATGACTGGAAACATTAGCTCAGGATAGGGATGTATGGAGAGATTACGGCCGCTCGGCCATGAACCTACGGGTTCGATAGTGTCAATGAGTTAGTGTTAATATTGTGAAACAAGATATATTCTAGAATCTGCACGCCAGGTAACCAGAATTCGTGATAGTACGGTCCCAAGGCGCTATTTTGTGTTACCAAGTTGAGCATCATGATAAAATATAAGTGTCTAATCATACTTAAAATTCAATGACAACACACCGCACATTTATGAATCTATCTCAGATCAATATTAATAGGCTATTTTGATTATGTTGCGCGTGAAATCAAATTTTAGTATTAAGACTGCTACGCAATGCTTAGCGATAATATTCCATACGTTACAAATAATAAAATACATTAATTGAAATAAATGCTATACCATATTATAGATTACTAGCTAATGCCCTAATAAATTAAATGGGTCTTTTGTTTAGTCGAAAGTAAAAATAAAAATAATTATTAATTTATATCATACTTATTTTTAGATACCCCATGCTGATAACCAGCGTTGCACGGAAATCTACTAATCACGATTTCATTGGCACCAGTTCAGCGGAATGCAAAAATAGTAAAGTTGTTGTGAGTTATCCGTAAAAGATAGACATATGCTGTCGCGAACTTTTTTGTATTACTTTTTTAGATATTCAATTTTGTGTACATAAATTTGGTGTATTTATTATGGTTTAGGCAGCGTAAACTATATTACGTATGATAATACATACACACATAGTGTTCTGCCCAAGAGCAGATCGTTCACTGCAAACTCAGCATTCTCCACTCTTTCATTAACTCAGCTTTACTTTTTGTATCCGCATACAAACCATTTATTTTAATACTGTCCAGCATCTGATGTCTTTTTTCTGCCTCCTACTTTATTTCCGTTGATCATTCCTTCTAGGGCATCCGTCAGCAAGCAGTTTCTTCTTAGCCAGTGGCCAATCCAATTGCTATCCTCTTCTTAATGAGTTCCAGCATTGTTCTTCCTTCACCCACTCTGTCTTTATTTTTTTTTTATTTTGTCTGTCCATTTCATACGTTCCATCCTTCTCCATATCCACATCTCAAAAGCTTCCAGTCGCTTTTCCTGATTCCGTCGCAATGTCAAAGTCTATGCACCATGGAATGCTACACTCCACACAAAACACTTCACTAGCCTCTTCCGTAATTCTTTTGCCAAAGGTCCGCAGAAAATGCTTCTCTTCTTCTTAAATGTACATAATATATATAAGTTAATTATCCCAGACAAATAATCTAAATGATGGTAAAAAAATACATTCAAAGCTGTGAAGTAGTTTTTATTCCAAGAAAGGACAGACAGACACTCATTTTTATACATAAAGATTATTAATATAAATAGAAGGATCTTCTTGGTGATAAATTTATATTATAAGACTCAATAAAAAACCCAATTCACCAATTTAAAGTTAAAAGAACCTACTAGTTTCAATAGCAAAGCTATCATTTTCAAGACTAATTATTGACTCATATATGTAGTTAATAATTAGTCTTAAAAATAATAGCTTCGCTATTGAAACTGGTTGGATCTTTTAAATTTTAATTTGGTGATTTGGGTCTTTCATTGACTTCTTATAACATAAACATTAGTTTATTAATTTAAATAACCATAGTAACGCGTTGTGTATTGTGAAAAAACTGAGTTTTCATTGATGTTTGCTTTTACATCTGTTTTGTTAAGTACAATTTATGATATATCTTGTTCGACATACTAGCATGTACAAAAACAATTCTAAAAACGAAGAATCCGAATTTATATTCTAAATTATCTAAGCGTAATCCGATTTCAAATATTAGTTATTTCAAAGAGATGCTGCGTGGTTGTGTCGCTTTTACAATTGAATTAGTGCTATAAAGATTATAAAAGCGAAAGCTAAACTTCACTTGTATAAGAAAAACAAAAAAATCACTCTTTACAGCATATGACTCCTTTGAGTAGAGAAGAAAGTTTTCTTCCTCCTTTACTCTTCTTGGTAATGAAGCGAGACACATTTTATAGGGGTAGAAAATGTCTTCAGCCTTTAACAAGACAAAAGACAATGAAAGTAAAGCATCTATATAAAGAACAAAAGTTTGGTTTCAGCACCAATTTAAGTTGAGCGCCTGTTGTCATGGTGATAGAGGAGATAATTGGCGGTGTTCAGGTGACTGGAAACACGAGTTTCAAGGGAAACTTTGTAGCAAGCAGATTAGAACGGGAGGGTTGTTATCTCTTTAAGTGTATCCTTTTATACAGAAGAAAACTGGGTCTAAAATTCAACAACTTACAAGATGTGTAATGTCACACTCTTGAGTTTAAAGTGAAATTCTCATATCAGAACAAGACAGCAGCTTCTATTGTGTCAGTTATCGATATTCATGGAACAAGTTTCGTTACTGGCGTTTTACAGAAATGTAACAACTCTGTACTTATAGAACCGCGAATTAAAATTATTAGCTTCATATGCCTAGATTAAAATAACAATAATATAAAAAACACAATACAATTTAAAATACATAGTACTTGTTATAAATATCTTTTGACACCTACAACAATTGTTATATGCTAGAACTTACAAACTAAAACTGAATAATTATGAAATTATTGTATTGTCACGGGTCCTCTACAAGTATACAAAGTTTCTAGTCGATCCAATGATTTTAAGTGGGTGAAAATCGCGTTGAAAGATTCCGTCACATAGATAGATAGATAGATACAGGTCAAGCTAATATAAAGCCTGTAAAAAGAGAAAATTAAAAGTCATGGAGTTCATGTTTATCAATTGGCTGTGACCACACATGCTAAACTCCAATCCAGAGCTATTTTCCTATAATGATTTGTATGCTTCTCCTACTGCAACGATACAACTAATAATACTACTATTACCGCTACTATTACTATCACCAATAATAATAATAGTAATGATAATAATAATAATAGTAATAATAATAATAACAATTATTATTATTATTATTATTAGTCCCATTAGTTTCATAAGGCTTGTTTCGGGTTCATTCTTTAACTCTGTTAAGCCCATCTTCTCTTCGGTCTTCCAACATTTATTTTGCCACAGAGGTTGTAGCTAGTATAGTTTTGGTAATAGGTCGCATTTCATTCTTCATATATATGTTGTTTCCAATCATTTCTACCATGTTTAACTCTGTATATTCATTTAAAGATTTTCAGTTCCCATCTTACATCTTCGCTTCTCTTTTTATCCGTAAATTAATGGGCTATTCCAAAACAGATCTCAAAATTCTCATTCCGCTACTCCAATTCTTCTTTACTCTATTGTTCTCAATGCCCAAAACTCAGAACCATAAATGATCATTGGTACAGCCATTACATTATAAAATTTAATTTTGGTTTCCTTTACTGGCCGTTTTTACGAAATTCGCTATTGCCAAGTGAAGACAGAAATGCGGACAACCATCCGTTCTCAAACGAGGAGTGAGTTACAGAGAACGACAAGGCGACCCCCCAATTTCTCCTAAACTTTTTAAATGCGTTGCCTTGCTTGAAGACATTATTCGGAAAAAAAACCTAAACTGGTGGAGCAACGAAATACGGGAGTAAATAGTAAATATTAAACGGGGAGCAGGCTATCCAACTTAAGATTCGCTGACGACGTGGTATTGTTTGCCAGATCTCCGAAACAACTCCAATCAATGCTACAAGAGCTATCAGAAATTAGCAAAATTGCAGGCCTTTCGACGAACAAAAGCAAGACACAAATAATGTCAAATGGTCCGGAACAGCCAATCAAAGTCGATGGAATGGATCTTCAATATGTAAGCGAGTACGTATACTTAGGACAGCTACTCTCCTTCCATCAGAAAGTAGAGAAAGAAATAAGCAGAAAAATAGCTCTCGCCAGGAAGGCGTTCTGGTCACTGAAATTTATACTGCTGGACAAGTCACTCAACCGGAAACTCAAAATGGAAACACTACAAACCTGTGTTCTTCCAACACTGTTATATGGCTGCCAAACTTGGAATCTTACTGCCAAACTGAAGTACACACTCCAAGTATGCCAAAGGAAAATGGAGAGGAAAATCTTAGGCATAACTCTGAAGGACAGAATCTCGAATACAACACTTCAAGCGATGTCCTCAACAACTGATCCTGCACAACAAGCCATCAGGAAAAAATGGAAGTGGGGAGGCCACGTCGCAAGAATGCAGGACGACAGGTGGACAATAAAAACAACCATGTGGGACACGTACACAGGCAAGAGACAGCGCGGAAGACCAAGACGACGATGGGCTGACATCTTCAAAGAACGAGCAGGGGCGCAATGGTCCAGAGTCGCCAGATGCAGGAAAAGCTGGAGAACGATGGAGAGCCAACTGTGCATTAACTAATCACAGAACAGACAGTGTATACAAACCAAGTGATACATCCAAGTCAACTTCTCACCACGGGGTAGTCTCACCGGGTGACATTCACAAATAGAGCTTAACCCTTGTACAGGGAGGCCTTTGCCCTAAAGGGACATATCAGGCTTTATTTATTTATTTATTTATTTTATTTATTTATATTACTCTAAGTCCTGTCTAAAAATAGTTTAAAATTAATGAACTCAAAATGAGGCAAATAAAAATGCATTTCAGATAGAACATGTTCAACATTAATGATCTCAAGTTACATATTATTATTAAGAATAAAGAAAATGCATATAAAATAGAACCAGTAAATATTAATGAATTCAGATGCAACATTTACTGTTAATTTTGCACACGAAAAACAGATAAAACTCAGATTTTACCAAACGAATAAAGACTGTACCATCTTTAATAAACTGTTAATTAGAGCTTAACTTTTATATTTAAGTAAACATTTAATTAATACATTCCTGAAAATCCTGAAAATAATAGAAAATTCTACTTATGCAAACTGCCCAGCAGAACGGCTGATGTGTGCCCTCAGCGGACCCACAGCACGCTTCTGGAACACTTTATTGAGTTATTTAATTTCGAAAATTTCATGCCTCTTGTCGCTACACAAACATATTATTTCTAGGAAAACTTGAATGTTATTTGTATCAGAATAACATGTTTCTGAAAGTGTTGCTACAACTTTTTTTGTTTATTAGAAGATACAAAGTGATTCATTATTTAAAATGCCAATTATTTAACAAAACGATATTTATGATTAATCAGATTAATTTGCAAATTATTCAATAAAACGATATATGAGTAATCCAATTGAGTCCGTTTCACAATAATTGGTCTTGGTAATTAAATTTTAATCCAGAATATGTTCCGCCGATTGAAGAAAACTAGAAAAAAATTAATTAATTAACTTGGGTTGATAGGCACCGTGCACCGCCTGAAAAAAGGGTCTGAAAGACTGAGCCACTCGCTAGGTAAATATGTTTTTGTAATGCGTCTGGTGTGAAAATATATATATAAACGTTTATGAAGTTTTTGTTTGTATCCCATTAAGAATGTTTCCAGTTTTGTGATTTCCAGATGGTGCACAGAATGACCTCATTTAACTTAATCGTCCATTTAATACGCTTTCTGTAAGTATCTCTAGCAGCGGTCTTCACGGGATGACCCACCTCCAGAAGTCGTGTGAGATGGTCTCTAGCAGCGTCTTCACGGGATGACCCACCTCCAGAAGTCGTGTGAGATGGTCTCTAGCAGCGGTCTTCACGGGATGACCCACCTCCAGAAGTCGTGTGAGATGGTCTCTAGCAGCGGTCTTCACGGGATGACCCACCTCCAGAAGTCGTGTGAGATGGTCTCTAGCGGCGGTCTTCACGGGATGACCCACCTCCAGAAGTCGTGTGAGATGGTCTCTAGCGGCGGTCTTCACGGGATGACCCACCTCCAGAAGTCGTGTGAGATGGTCTCTAGCGGCGGTCTTCACGGATGACCCACCTCCAGAAGTCGTGTGAGATGGTCTCTAGCAGCGGTCTTCACGGGATGACCCACCTCCAGAAGTCGTGTGAGATGGTCTCTAGCGGCGGTCTTCACGGGATGACCCACCTCCAGAAGTCGTGTGAGATGGTCTCTAGCGGCGGTCTTCACGGGATGACCCACCTCCAGAAGTCGTGTGAGATGGTCTCTAGCGGCGGTCTTCACGGGATGACCCACCTCCAGAAGTCGTGTGAGATGGTCTCTAGCGGCGGTCTTCACGGGATGACCCACCTCCAGAAGTCGTGTGAGATGGTCTCTAGCGGCGGTCTTCACGGGATGACCCACCTCCAGAAGTCGTGTGAGATGGTCTCTAGCGGCGGTCTTCACGGGATGACCCACCTCCAGAAGTCGTGTGAGATGGTCTCTAGCGGCGGTCTTCACGGGATGACCCACCTCCAGAAGTCGTGTGAGATGGACGATTAACTTAATTGAGTTCATACCATGCACCTGTCTGCAAATGACAACACAGATTTCATATGTAATTTTAAAACTTACAAAATACTCCAACAAACGTTTGTACACCTAACGTTGTTATATCAGTTTCTGTTATTACTATTATCAGTATTATTATTAGTAGTAGTATTATTATTATTAATATTATTATCAGTATTATTATTATTAACGTCCAGTTGGTAGACCAAGAATGAGGTAGGAGAACAACATTAAGTATGATTTGAGGGAAGTAGATTATACAGGGAATGATTGGAAAGCATTAGCTCAGGATAGGGATGTATGGAGAGCTTATGTCCGCGCGGCCATGATCCTACGGGTTCGATAGTGCCAGTGAGTAAGTAAGTATTATTATTATTATTATTATTATTATTATCATCATTATTATTATTAAAAAATGAATATTGGTTATTCAATAGTAGATTATATACGGTATAAGCAATTAAATTGATATGGGCACGTACGACGAATGCAAGAAGAAAGATTACCCAGGAAAACATTGGAATGGTGTCCACCTGGAAGAAGGAGGAGAGGAAGACCTCCAAAAACTCGTGGATGCAGGAAATATGAACTGGAATGAGAGCAAGAGGACTGGAGGATATGGATTGGATGGACAGAGACGAGTGGAGAAGAAAAATAAAACTTTAGGCACAGAAAGATGTGTAAATAAATAAAAAAAATATGAAAAGTAGATAAAGAGGATAAACAAGAAAATTATATTAAAACGGAGTAAATAAAGGTAGATTAATAACAACAATGATGAATGGAGTCTTATGGAACAAACATATAACCAGAAAAAATAAGTTTATATATATATATATATATATATATATATATATATATAACTCAATAGTGAGAAGTACTGTCATATATTATGGAGCTGAAGTCTGGATATTGAACAAAAACGTGGAACAAAAACTTATATACATGGAAATGGATTGTATACGGAGAGCAGCAAGAAGTACAAAATTATAAAAAAAAAAGAAATACTGTCATACGACAAAAAAATTAATATTAGATTTTCAATAATAGATCATATAAGATATAAGCGATTAAATTGGTATGGGCATGTACGACGAATGCAAGAAGAAAGGTTACCCAGGAAAACATTGGAATTGTGTCCACCTGGAAGAAGAAGGAAAGGAAGACCTCGAAACTCGTGGATGAAAAAATAAGAACTGGAATGAGAACTAGAGGATTGGAGGGCAAGCAGTGGATGGATAGAGACGAATGGAGAAGGAAAATTAAACATTAGTCTCAGAAAGATGTATAAATATTAAAAATCTGTATATAAATAAATAAATAATAATAATTATTTTAATTATTTATTTATTTTTTATTCAATAACACCATTTTGCCATTTCGATATTTCTGCCATTCTCTCCTGACATTGGTGTATTGTAACACACATCTGAGGTTTTGGGACGTCTGGAAAGTGCAGGTACGCTGCCACGATGATATGATGGATGTTGATGATGGTAATGATGCTCCACGAGAGTTTTTAATCATAATGAAATGAATATGATAAGAATGGACTGGTGATGTTCGGGGACCGTCTGGGCCCTAAATTGTCCTGACATTTGTCTTACAGATGAGGAAAAGCTCCGATAAAATCTCACTCCGGATACTTGTCCCGACCGGGGATCGAACCCGGGCCCGCTCCGTGACAAGGCAGCATGCTACCTTGATACCACAGCGGTGGACTTATTTTAATAAGAATTATTATCATTATTTTGTTCACCGCTGTGGTCTCGAGGTAGCGTGCTGCCTTGTCACGCAGCAGGCACGGGTTCGATCCCCGGTCGGGCTAAGTTTTCTGGGTGAGGTGTTATCGGGATGTTTCCTCATCTGTAAGACAAATGTCAGGAAAACTTTAAAGCCCAAACGGTCCCCGAAATTATATGGCCATCATCATCATCCTTATCATTACCATCTTCATCATAATCATCATCATCCTTCACCGGTGTGGAAAGCAACGGAAAGCTACCACACCTACAATTTCCTAGTAAAGCAGCAAGCATAGCATGAAAATTCTATGACTGCAGTGAAGGACCTGCCTTCGGGCGGAATTACTATGGATGGATGAATCATTATTTTATTTATTGATGATGATGATGATGATTATTATTATTATTATTATTATTATGTTATTTTTTAATTTTAGGCGGCTCCGTGGCGCAAGCGGTTAGACGCTTCCCTCTCAACGCTGCGATGGGGTCCCGAGATTGAGTCTCGGTCACTCCATGTGGGATTCATGATGGACGAAACGGAGCTTGGGTAGGTTTTCCCGGAGTTTTCTCCCGTTTTCCCCTGCCAAATTTTATTCCACCATTTCTCCATACTCATCTCATGCATTTCGTTCATCTGCTCTATTGATGGTGCGTTAGGCGTGGTCGGCCAGCATCCTTGTGATTCACAGATATCTATATAAAGGGTTTCATCTCATCCCATCCCTGGACCCGACACTGAATTGGACATGAGTTGAGGATATTATTTTTATTTTTATTATTATTATTATTATTATTATTATTATTATTATTATTATTATTATTATTATTATTATTATTATTATTATTATTATTATTAGCCGAGCGGTTAAGGTAGGAAGCCTTGGCGCAGAGCTACGGGACTTGCGCTGGTTCGAGTTTCCATGGGGGAAGAAATTTTCTCATGGTATTTCGGCCAGTATGGGACCGGTGCCCACCCAGCATCGTGAGGAAATTGGGTAGTTACAATAAGTAGTGCTCCAGGTTGAGGAACCAGCTATAACGGCTGGGGGACTCGACATGCTAACCACATGTCACCCCTACACTGGCTGTTGATCATCTACCTCTGTGATTGACAGATGTGGATGTGAAGGGCCAGCAGCCGGCTGGTAAAAGGGCAACCGCTGAAAAGTGGAAAGACCCTCTATCGGATTATTATTATTATTATTATTATTATTATTATTATTATTATTATTATTATTATTTTCTTTATTCAGGATGTAACAAAATCAACGGCAAGGATACAAAAATAAATACCTCACATTAAGAGAAAAAAAATCTTGTAAAACATGGATCCGGAAATTTATAATTACACAGTTATTTGAAATTTTTTTGAATGCCATTTGGCCCATGCCTCCACCACTTGGGATACCTCGGTCAGAGACCGTACTCCCAAGTCCCAGATACTTGTCCTCCCTTAATTATCGCGTCGCCGTTCAAGGTTCTCGTCAATAAAACCAACACCTCAGGGAGAAGGTGTTGGAGTCGCAACTTCAGGGAATTTGCTGAGGTACATAGTACGTCACGTCGCTCAATCCTGACGACTCCACAGTTGGTTCACGGGCACCTCGAGCCTAGCCGGGAGGACTGCTGTCGCAGATCCACCGACCATTCCCCTGTTCGACCTCCAGGAACGCATCCTGCAGCCGTTGTGAGACCGGCTACGGCTTGAATCTTCAAGCCCCGCAGTGTGAGACTTAAGTACATCCAGGTGCTCATCTCCTGGTGACCCCACAGTTTGTCCACGAGCCCGTAGGCTTAGCCGGGAACCAGCACAGTTGCTCCCCTTTGCACTGGTCCGAGCCGTACCTGGTCTGTCCCCAGGGATGTGTCCTGTTACAGTTGTGGTCCAGCACATGGAGCTCGCAAGCTCAAATAGATGCGCAATAGCACGACAGGGACTCCTGCCGACCCCACTAATGGTTCACAAGTCTCTTGGACGTAGCCGGGAGGACCGTCTAGCAGATCCACGGACTTTTCCCCCAGTGCACCACCTCGGGACGTGTTTCGTTGCTGAAGTGGGTCCAGCCTGAGCATTAGTACGTCAGGTCGCTCAACTCCTGACGACGTCACAGATTGTCCTTTGGTCAGTCGGTCACGGAGTCGGCGCTAATCCCACACCGAAAAGACCGCGCTTTCTCCTCTTCCGAGCTTAGTGACCTGGTGGTAATTCCCAGCATTACGCCCGGTATTGTCCCAACCAGATCGATCGCAAGACTAGGCCTAGTCGTGCCGCTGCTGTGAGCCCAGCCCACTGACCAATGTAGGCATCCCGGGTGCTCATCGTTCATGGTGCCCCCGCAGATGGACCTCGGGTTTATTGAACCAAGAAAAGGAGCTTCAGATCTCAAGTCTGCCACCACTTCGCCACGGTGGCCGCCGTTTCTGCTGTGGGCCAGGATATGTGAATCTTGACAACAGGTCGCTCATCTTTCCCCTGTTGACCCCACTTATGGTCCCGCGAGTCCATCGGACTTGGAAGCGAGGACTGACTAGCAGATTCACCGACATTTCCCCCACTACGCCACTGAGGGGACGCGTTTGACTGCTGAAGTGGGCGCAGCACAAGCTATGTAGTACATCAGGTCGCTCGAATCCTGACGACCTCACAAATGGCCCGCGGGTCCGATCTGGACCCAGCCGGGAGGAATGCAAAGCAAACCACCGACCGTTCCCCTATCCGCCGCCCGGGGACGCGCCCTGTTCTGCTTGTACCCCTTATATCCAAGTTTTCTTCGGTCTTCCTCTCTTCCTCCTTTATATAGGCATCCATTCCATAACAATTTTAGGCAATCTTTGCTCTAGCATTCTTTTAACATGACCATACCACTGTAATATTTTATTTTCTATAACGTCTATGATGTCCGGCTCCTCTTGTACACCAGTAATTTCCCTTATTTGTTTATTTTGTATTCTATCCATTCTAGGTTTTCCAACTGATCTTCTTAACACATCCATTTCTGCACTAAAAATCCTTTTCATTTCCCTGGTAGGAATTTACCAGACTTCAGCTCCACATTTTAAAATACTCTGATTTATGGTTTGATATATTTCAAATTATCTATTTTTTGTAATATTTTTGCTCCACCAAACAGAGTTTAAAGCATTTATTGCTTGCTTTTTGTGCGATTCTAATTTTAATTTCCACGTAAACTAATGAAAACTTATTTCTTCCCATCATACTGTAAACCACCGAAAACAGACTTCAGACAAACCGATCAGATACAGCTAAGTAACCAAGACGTGACGGGAAATCATTTGAAACTGGTAACAAGTATTCGGTTTGAAAGCAATTTTCTTCGCAACATGTTTCCTTATTTACAGTATGATGAGAAGTTTCAGTAATTTACAGTGTGCTGAGAGGACGGATATTTTGTCTGTTTTCAGTGGTTTACTAACATTCATATAGTTCAAATAACTCTGTGATTATACATTTCCAGACCCATGTTGTTCTACACTTTTGTTGTTCTCTCAATATGAGGAATTCATTCCTGAAATTTTGCCATACAGTCTTGTTACACCCTGTATAATGTCCCATGAACATGACTCAATATTTA
Organism: Diploptera punctata; assembly: GCA_030220185.1. Lineage (NCBI taxonomy): Eukaryota > Metazoa > Arthropoda > Insecta > Blattodea > Blaberidae > Diploptera > Diploptera punctata. The sequence continues at coordinate 79,228 of JASPKZ010007281.1, read as the reverse complement.
ATTCTTTGTCATGGATTCCCTGAAGTATTTCCAATCCGGAGCTTGAGGGAGGTAAATAATACATGGAATCAAGATAGGGATATATGGAGGGCTTATGTCCCCACGGCTATGGAATTACGGGCTTGATAGTGCCAGTAAGTTAGTTATTATTACTATTATTATTTATATTGGTAACCTAAAACCTCTACCGTTCAGTAGCCGAGTGGTTAAGTCAAGAAGCCTAGTGCAGAGCTACGGAAATTGCGCTGGTTAGAGTCCCCATGGGGGAAGAAAGTTTCTGGTGGAATTTCGGCAAGTATGGGACCGGTGCCCACCCAGCATCATGACGCATTTGGATAGCTACAAAAAATAGCTACTCCAGGTTGGAGAACCCGACATGCTGATTTAAAGTTACCTCTACACGGCTAGATGATCGTCTACCTCTGTGGATGTGAGGCCAGCAGCCGGCTGGTAGATCAATGGCCTTCTAGGCCTGTCGAGCTTGGAGTTGGAGAAACCCCTATATGACGTTTTTCTATGTTCGTACAGCTACGTGAGCTAGTATATCGCCACGATAATCTGTGGATAGGGGAATATCTCCCACACATGGGTGGTAGGAAGAGAATTACTAGAAAAATAGGCTTAAATAAACATCATTATTATTATTATTATTATTATTATTATTATTATTATTTCTGGATAAAGCATTTTTCATATGATAGCAAAAGTTGACCTAGGATTTTTCTTTACAACAATAATTTTTCCATATACAGGGTTTAACAAAGAGGATGGCGCAACTTACCGTTGAATGTACATGATAATAGAAGTAACAAATAATGTCCCAGTAAACATGAGTCCGCAAACGAGCCGTTTGCGAGATAATTACTAATGTATGGTTTCAAGACGCCACTGACGTCATTGTTTGTAACATCGTACGGATTACTCCTTGCGCACATGAAGCCGTCCTATATTCTTTGCTTACAAAACTGAACATTGCCGAGAGGTGGAGTTGTAATCAAATCATACACGCAGAACGTACAGGACGGATACAGTACTCAAGTCTCAAAAGGTATCAGTCTCGTCTCAGGGGTCACATGTGCTGTGTTGTAGTTACAATGGAACCTTAACAGTAACGAAGAGTATAGTGATCCCACAACAGGCCTCAGGAGGCCTTTGGGGTAGTAGGTGGTTAAGGCTCCCACTTTTTCTTGACAATCGGCACTTGATGTCAGCCGGGTTGTCAGCCCTGCGTGATGGCCGCCTTTACCCCAGAACAAGCGTCTGGTACTCATTTCCGTTAGAGGCTGAGTCGACCCCAGGGCCATAGTGCCGCCAGAAAAGGTTTTGGTCAGTTTAAAAATCCTGACCCCACCGGGACTTGAACCCTCGACCTTCCGACTTGTAGCGCAGTGCCTTAACCACTACGCTACGATGTGCCCCGTAACGAAGAGTATGCGGATATGCATTTCGTGTACGGTGGGGCTAATGGCAATGCACGGGAGGCTGCACGCTTGTACCAAGAAACATATCCTGATCGAAGACACCCCGAAAGTCGTACATTTACAAGGGCCCCTCAGCGCCTGAGAGAAAATGGGGGTTTTGTTGCACATGGCAGAGAAGTAGGTAGGCCTGCTCGCATTACGCCTGAGGTTGAGGGTATGGTGTTGGAAGCAATACAGCTCTCTCCAGGAACCTCGACGAGAAGAATTGCCCCACAAGTGCCTGTACTAAGCCACAATGGTGTATGGAGAATTTTAAAGCGCAATTTACTGTACCCTTACCACCTCCAGCGAGTTCAATGTCTCAATGATGCGGACTTTGTTCATAGAGTGATGTTTTGTCAGTGGATGCAAACACAGACTGTAGTCAATCCTCGTTTCACATGTAACATTTTATTTACAGACGAAGGAGGATTCACACGCGGTGGTGTTTTTAATTATCATATTACACATTTTTGGTGTGAAATAAACCCACAAGCTTTTCATGAGTCACCATATCAGCACCGTTTCTCACTGAATGTGTAATTAGGGGTACTAGGTGATAATCCCATTGGGCCACACATTCTTCCACGAAAACTTGATGGACGGAGGTACCTTAGGTTTCTGGGGCGTCATCTTCCAGGATTGCTTGAGGATGTTCTCCTTCAGCAACATCGGAGTTTGTGGTACATGCATACGGAGCTCCGGCACATTTTGTTGCTGATGTGAGACGGCATCTAACGCGCAGGTACGGCCAAAGATGGATAGGTTGAGGCGGATCTGTACCTAGGCCTCCAAGATCACCTGATCTAAATCCTTTGGATTTTTGTGTTTGGGGTCACCTCAAAAGCGATGTGTACAGCATACCCGTTAACACGGTTGAAGAACTGGAGAAGAGATTTGGGAGCTTGTACCTTTCTGGACAATCGGCACTTGATGTCAGCTGGGTTGTCAGCCCTGCGTAACGGCCTTCTTTACCCCAGAACAAGCGTCTGGTACTAATTTCCGTTAGAGGCTGAGTCGACCCCAGGACCATTGTGCCGCCAGAAGGTTTGGGTCAGTTTAAGAATCTGATCTCACCGGGACTCGAACCCTCGACCTTCCGGCTTGTAGCGTAGTGCCTTAACCACTACGCTACGGCGTGACCCTAGAGTCACGTATGTACTTCATGTATTGCTATATACCGATTAAAGTCTTTTAGCAGTCCCTTCCTTCGTCATTTTTCTAGCGATGTGGTGCATCTCCTTGCTTCAAACCAATTAGATTTCAAAAGTATCCGAAAACTTACCTCAATTTCATGATGCGGGTTACAATTCTGCCAAACCAACGAGAGAATGCCAGAAGTGTCGGAAAACAAACCGGTGGTAATTGAAAGAAGGAACGTTAATATTTTTCTGTACTTAAATTTTAAAATTTGAATGCAATTATTCTATAATTACTTAAAATTTGTGTATTTATTGCTAACTAACTTAACATAACATTTTGTCAAATAATTATATAACTACCTTATATACCGTACATTCGTTTATTTATACGTAGTTGTTTTGCAGTTCATCTGTTTTATACAGGGAGTATAAAAAATGATGGCGCAAACTTACATGGTTGAGAGTACACGATAATGGAAGCAACAATGTCCCAGTAAACATTGGTCCGCAAACAAGCCGTTTGCGAGATAATTACGAATGTATGGTTACAAGCCGCCACTGACGTCATTGTTTATAACATCATACGGTTTACTCCTTGCGCACTTGAAGCCGTCCTGTGTTATTTGTTTACAAAACTGAACATTGCCGAGAGGTAGAGTTGTTATCAAAACATACACGCAGAACATACAGGACGGATAGATTACACAGTCTCAAAAGTTATCAGTCTCGTCTCAGGAGTGTCACTTGTGCTGTGTTGTAGTTACAATGGAACCTTACAGTAACGAAGAGTATGCGGATATGCATTTCATGTACGGTAGGGCTAATGACAATGCACGGGAGGTTGCACGCTTGTACCAAGAAACATATCTTGATCGAAGACCCGAAAGTCGTACATTTACAAGGGTCCATCAGCGCCTGAGAGATAATGGGGGTAGTGCACATGGCAGAGCAGTAGGTAGGCCTGCTCTCATTACGCCTGAGGTTGAGGATATGTTGTTGGAAGCAGTACAGCTCTCTCCAGGAACCCCGACGAGAATTATTGCCACACAAGTGCCTGTATTAAGCCACAGTGGTGTATGAAGAATTTAGAGCTCAATTTACTGTAACCTTACCACCTCCAACGAGTTCAATGTCTCAATGATGCGGACTTTGTTCCTAGAGATATGTTTTGTCAGTGGATGCAACAACAGGCTGTAGTCACCCCTCGTTTCACATGTAACATTTTATTTACAGACGAAGCAGGATTCACACGCGATGATGTTTTTAATTATCATAATACACATTTTTTGGTGTGAAATAAACCCACATGCTGTTTATGAGTTACCACATCAGCACCGTTTCTCACTGAATGTGAGGTTAGGGGTACTAGGTGATCATCTCATTGGGTCACACATTTTTCCACGAAAACGTAATGGACGGAGGCACCTTAGGTTTCTGCGGCGTCATCTTCCAGGATAGCCTGAGGATGTTCCCCTTCAGCAACGTCGGAGTTTGTGGTACATGCATGATGGAGCTCTGGCACATTTTGTTGCTGCTGTGAGACGGCATCTAACGCGCAGATACGGCCAAAGATGGATAGGTCGAGGCGGATCTGTACCTCGGCCTCCAAGATCATCTGATCTAAATCCTTTGGATTTTTGTGTCTGGGGTCACCTCAAAATCGAAGGGTACAGCACACCCGTTAATGCGATTGAAGAATTGGAGCAGAGAGTATTACATGCTTGTCAAGAATTCAGAAATGATCCAGGGGTTTAAAGTAGAATTCGACATACATTGCAGAGACGAGCACAGCATTTCATCCAGATGCAAGGAAGACACTTCGAATACCTCCTTTAATAGATAACCCATAAGTGAAGTGAACTGTGAAATGTGAAATATGAACTAAATAAGATGAAAAATTAATAGTAAAGAAAAAATTCAAATTAATTTGTACTAACTAGGACGATGTTTACAATGAAATAACTGGTGGCTTGTAACCGTATATGAAATGCATATCCACATACTCTTCGTTACTGTTAGATTCCATTGTAACTACAACACACCACAAGTGTTACTCCTCAGACAAGACTGATACCTTTTGAGACTGCATACTGTATCCGTCCTGTACGTTCTGCGTGTAAAGTTTGATAACAACTCCACCTCTCGGCAATGTTTAGTTTTGTAAACAAAGAACGTAGGTCTGCTTCAAGTGCGCAATGAGTAAATCGTACGGTGTTACAAACAATGACGTCAGCGGCGGTTTGTAACCATACATTCGTAATTATCTCGCAAACGGCTCGTTTGCGGACCCATGTTTACTGGGACATTGTTGCTTCTATCATCGTGCACTTTCAACCATATAAGTCTACACCATCCTTTTTTTTACGTTTGAATAATGTTTAGTTTCTATTCATATCCAATCGATTATCCGATTTTCCATGGATGCAATCCCACTTGCATTTCTCATCAACAGATAATATATATTTTTTTAGTAATAACGAGAAAAATGTTCTTCCCAAACTCAATTTTACTATTTTTATTGAAAAATTTGGTAAAAAAAAGCAAATATATTATATATTTTTTGTAAATGTGTATACATCTAAGATGATGATGATGATGATGTGTATACATTTGTAATGTGTTAAAAAAGTGTAAACAATAACATTAACTGCTACAAAACCTATTGTTAAGTAGCCCTTTCTGAATTTAATGGAAATATTACAGACAAGTTTTCCCAAAGAGGATGAACCACTCCTGAGAGCAAGGATTTATATTTTATTCATCCATATTTCCAGTTTTTTGCTTCTTTTTGTTATAAAATACATTCCCAGGAGGAACCGACACACGAGGCACTTTTAGCAGCTGTCCGGTTTAAGCACATCTATAAAATTTTAATCAACAATTTTTAATGCAAACATCTTTATTAGCGAGTCGAACTTAACTATAAATGGTTATACATAGTTTCGGATTAAATTACTCATCCTTCAGATTACTTATCATAAGACACACGTAATCATCTCGTTGCTCTAGGGAGCGAGCTGAAATGGCTGTGTTCTTATAGACGAAAGGCATTTGATATTAGAGCAGCAGGCGTCATGGGGATTGCGCACAGGTAATGTTTCTATAGGAATTGATTTTATTGTATTATTATTATTATTATTATTATTATTATTATTATTATATTTAGGCTTACTACGTACAATACAATTTTTGGAGATATATATGACACGAAAAGAAAAATAAATTCCTGAGCCCGGATTTGAAACCGATACCTCTAACTCTATATGTTAGTGCGATACCACATTCGTCACTGGCCATTCCAGCACAAACATGTATTTTTCTTCTACATAGGGAAGTTCGGGTAATGTGAACCCTTCTGTTTGAGTGGACCCTGTTAATATCTTCTTTAATTGGTGTTGTCCTCGAACAGAAAATATTTTAACTTCTTCCCCTCATCAACTTTGACGGGTTCAAGGCCAGTTTATTTTATTATTTGTGCGAATAATGGTTTATTTGTGATATTTATGATAATGGCCACTTTAAAAATGTTTCAAGCTAAGAATCAATTCTTAATTTCTGTTATTGAATATCACAAATGTTCAAAAAACTCCTAAATATATTATATTATGTAGATGCTGTTTTAATACACTGACGGGTTTGGTTTGATATTATGTGACATGGTGGCTGTACGAAATAATAAAACGTAACGAAGGGAATTCGGTTCACGAGGACCTGAATCCACTTTACACGAATACATATATTTTACCAATATGGATGCTATCTGCAAAAACCGTTCACTTAATTAATTTTATTTAATACCCTTGTAATTTTACTAAACCCAAATACCGTCGCTTTCTGCAGTTGAATGACGTGTGGATTTTATAATCAACAATAATTTTTCAAAACATTAAATAAATATCAACGATTTTTAATTATCATCAGACATACATATTATCTGATTAATCTGTGTGTGTCTGTATAAATTGATACAGTAAATAAACTTAAAAACTGACTGAAAGTGGGTCCACTTTATCCGAATATGGAGGTTAAAGTGGACCTTTCTTGTAATGTAAACATGTTTATAAAGTATGAAAATGTTTCCATCTTTGAATAAAATTACAATGTTACAACACTAATGATAATCACTGTAATTAAATAAAATTTAAACCCCTTAATTAAAAGAAGAAAAACAACAAATTCAAAACAGGGTTCCAAATTACCCGAAATTTTCCTCTCTGTCTATCATGAGAGGTCGCGAACTTAAAATCGTGGCCACGGTAACAAATAATCATGTATATAATTAAATGTTTTGCCTTAATTACTATCTCGCTGGCACAATCGAAACCGGAGACTCACAATGGCGAGGAATTAAGCTCTACATACATCCCTACATCTCTATGCAGAACTATTTCTTCCCATTCGTTCCCTGTGTAATTCACTTCCTCAAATAATGGTTATTGGTATCCTTCTTCCTTATTCTGGCATATCTACTGGACACTTTCCTTCCGGCTTTCCTGCAAGAAATTTCATGTCCCTCTTCAATTCCCATTTGTGCCACATGCTCTAATCATAGCAGTCTATTAGACTTAACTGTTCTTATTATATCTGGTTTCCCTTTAAAATCTTGTAGCGTAAAATTATGTAGTGTTCTCAATTCGCCTGTCTTTCCTTCGTCCAAAAATTTTCGTATGAACATTATTCTCGGATATTCGTAACCTCTTTTCCTCCCTTAAAGTAAGAGAACATATTTCGTATCCATATGATATATGGATTTATCTCATGATAATTTCATAAAATAACTATAATAGTAAATAATAATAATAATAATAATAAAATAATAAAATAATAATAATAAAAAATAATAATAATAATAATAATAATAATAATAATAATAATAATAATAATAATAATGTCTCGTAGACTGCGATGGGCAGGACATGTCGCACGTATGGGGAGTGAAAAACGTGCATGGAAGCTTCTTGTAGGAAATCCAGAGGGAAAACGCCCAGTTGGATAGACCAAGAATGAGGTGAGAGAATAACATTAACTATGGTTTGAGAGAAGTAGATTATACAGGGAATGATTGGAAAACATTAGCTCAGGATAAGGATGTATGGAGAGCTTATGTACGCGCGGCCATGAACCTACGGGTTCTATAGTGCCTGTGAGTGAGTAAGTAAGTGAGTAAGTAAGTAAGTAAGTAAGTAAGTAAGTAAGTAAATAAGTAAATAAATAAGTAAATAAGTAAGTAAGTAAGTAATAATAATAATAATAATAATAATAATAATAATAAAATGCATGGATCCAAAATCCAACGAAAATGGAAGAGGAAATATATCTTAGGAGAAAGAAAAATATTTCATTAATACTATTGTTTTCCTAAACATGTTTTCAAGTGGTCTCAACAGATTACGTTTACAAACTAAGAATTAAATGATCTTACTGATTTAAGTACCTTTGACAAAATATTACTTACGAAATTATTGTTCATCCTTTGGGCTAAATAGAGTAACAACAAAATATAAATATTTATCATCGTCATCTTGAACATTTTAGGAGGATATGCCATCTGTCGCCTGTAGTTTACTCAAGTTGCTCTTGGTATATCCACCTACGTCGTGGAATTCCCAAATCTATCTTTCCCTGTGGTTGATATTGTAGAGATGGTTTGGGTAATCTTCCCCTTTCTATCCTCAAAACATGTTGTTTCCAATCTTGTTGATATTTTGTTATATCCTTTAATATATTTTCTGATATCAATATTTCTTTGATGATCTAATCTTGTGAATTCAAGAAGTGGTCTCAAAAATCTCATTTGTGCTGCTATCAATTTATTTTCATCTCTCTGATTCAGGACCCAAACTTCACTTCCGTATTTAAGTGATGGTTTTAAAATAATATTATACAATCTTCATTTGGTTTCTGTTGACATTGATTTTCCAAAGTTTATTTTATATTATGACATTTAATTTATTGTATTTTTATAATTTTATATCAATACACATTATATTGTCTGAAATAATGTTTCCACGATAGCCAAATTAGATATTTGTTCTACTATGTGTGTATTTACTTCTATTTTAACCCTTTGTAGAACTATACCGAAAATTACCACTGATTTGGTTTTTTGAATTATGTCAAATTTCCGAGCTATTTTATTTAATTCATAAGAAGCTTTCTGTAATTTACCTTCAGATGTTACAACATTATTTGGTAATCTTACTTATTTACTTACTCACTGGCACTATCGAACCCGTAGGTTCATGGCCGCGCAGACATAAGCTCTCCATACATCCCCATCCTGAGAGAATGCTTTCCAATCATTTCCTGTATAATCTACTTCTCTCAAATCATAGTTAATGTTATTCTCCCAGCTCATTCTTTGTGTACCGACTGGGCGTTTTCCCTCTGGCTTTCCTACAAGAAGCTTCCATGCAAGCCTTTCACTAATCAGCATAAATAATTGTTTTACTTACTTGAATGTTTCTCTAATAATACATATTAAAAGGTAATGTATCTTATTTCAAATTAAACACTTTGCAGAATTATGTTCTTCTATATAATGTATCCTCTCATGAGTTGCTTCATTGTCTTCGATGTCACTGACTCATTATACTGAACATGAATCAACACTGTGCTGTCAAGGGAGGGAAGGTATAAGTGACTCACTAACTAACTCTCAAATGGCTCTATCCTACCCGTAGGTTCATGACAGCAGGAACATAGGCTCTCCTTACATCCCTATTCTGACCTAATATTTTCCAATATCCCCTGTATTATATACTTCCCTCAAATCGTGGGGAATGTTATTCTCCCACATCATTCTTGGCCTACCAACTGGGCATTTTCCCTCTGGTTTTCCCACAAGAAGCTTCCATGCATCTCTTTCATTACCCATTCGTGCCACATGTCCTGCCCTTCGCAGTCTACGAGACTTAACTGTTCTCATTATATCTCGCTTCCCATAATGATCAAGCAGTTTACTGTTATGCAGTCTTCTCCATTCACCTGTCTGTTCATCTCTCTTTGGTCCAAAGATTTTCCTAAGAACTTTATTCTCAAATGCTCGTAATCTCCTTCCGTACCTTAAATTACGAGTCCGTGTGTCACATACATATAATATAAATGGTAGAATAATCTTAATATATAAAAATTTCGTGTCACATTGTTTGTCCGTGATGGAATCCTAAACTACTAAACCGATTTGAATCAAATTTTGCACACTGTGTGCAGTTTGATCCAACTTGAGACTTAGGGAAGTTTATAACTAAATTTATAATCGCATTATTTTTATTGCAAATTATTTGTTTATTATTTAACAAAGAGTTATAATTATCTGTGAGTTCCATACGATTCTAACAGATGGCCGTGTAAGGTAATTGGTTTATTATTTAACCAGGTGGCTGTGCTTTTTGTTGCAACCGCGAATTTCAATTGAATTACAAATATTGATTATTTCATAATTTAAGTTTGTTTGTGTTTATTTTATTTTCAATATATTGATAATAATATTAATTTCTTGTGTAAGTATTAGTTTTAAGTAATCTGGCTGAAACCCAGCAAGCAACTTAATTTAAATTTAACTGGACCGAGGAGAGACATTGAACAATATGGCGAATCAGTTCTAGAGACCATGAATGATAAGATATCAAGTGAATTTCCGCAAATTGGTATAGGCCTATGTGACATAAATCTTACAATTAAGAAAAATGTCAATTTAAAAACATATGAAGGTCCTACGGAACGGAATAACAGAACTGTAAGTAAGTCTGTTAGTTATAATAATATGCCTAATATTACAGAAACTATCTCCATGCCTCAATTAAATGAAAAACAAGATGACTACAATATATCACAAGATGATATTACTATACAGAGACTTCTTAATGATGATGGTGAGAATCCAAACTGCCAACAAGTTCGTAAAAAAAAACGAAAGTATAAAGAAATCAGCAAGCTTCCTCAAAATATTCCATCAATAAATGTAGGCTATATAATTCTTATGATACACTTACGGATGATACTGAGAATGCAGACAACATAAATTCATCTCAATCAACAAAACCACTTCCACATAACCACCACCCATATTTATACCGGGTGTAGTTAACGTACCAGAACTAAAAAATTGTGTAAAACAAAAACTTTCTGATTTAGTTTACTCACTTAGTTTACTACAACATAATTTAACGTATACCTTAGCCACAGCAACACGTGTCCGGGACTTATATATATATATATATATATATATATATATATATATATATATATATATATATATATATATGGTATGATAAGAAAAATAAATGTCTGGACGGGATTCGAACCCGGATCTCTGAGTCTGTACCTCAGCGTGATATCTATTACACTACCAGGCGAATCCAATTCAAACACTTATATTTCTTATATATGTATTATATTCTCCATTATTACTAGATGTCGCGAGAACTCCGTCTTCACTGCCATCTAGTAGCTGACTATAACAAGTAAGCAAATTAAAGAGAATATTATTTAAACCTTATAGCAGTGACGCTTTAATAATGTTATAATTAAATGTTTAACATTGAGCAATGCAAGCTTAATATGGTATGATAAGAAAAATAAATGCGTGGACGGGATTCGAACCCGGATCTCTGAGTCTGTACCTCAGCGTGATATCCATTACACTACGAGGCGAATCCAATTCAAACACTTATTTTTCTTATATATGTATTATATTCTCCATTATTACTAGATGTCGCGAGAACTTGGTCTTCACTGCCATCTAGTAGTTGACTATAACAAGTAAGCAAATTAAAGAGAATATTTTTTAAACCTTATAGCAGTGACGCTTTATAGATGTTATAATTAAATGTTTAACATTTAGCAATGCAAGCTTAATATGGTATGATAAGAAAAATTATATATAAAACAAAGTCGGATTACTTACACTATTTATAACTCAAGGACGGCTGGACCGATTTTTATGAGGTTTGATTTCTTGGATTTGTTTCCGCCCCCAATAGCAGATAACTATTAAAACATTGGAAAAATTAACGTAAAAATATTTAAAGGCTATACGACGTTCGCCGGGCCAGCTAGTAGTTTTATATATTTTCAGTTTAACGTTTTTTGAAAGGAGTTGGGACATCAAGGTTCTCTGTAATGTATAACAGCACGCATTTCCAGAATTGAGCCTATGTTTAATTTCTTTGTGCATCTCATTCCTATTTGTGATTATTTTTTCTCGGTATTTGAATTCAGGCACCTCATCAAAACTCCCCTCATTTGTCATTAGCTATCAATTTCCATTATATAATGTATTTCTATGTGTGACCACATATTTAGTTTTATTGATATTTACTTCCCGTCCCAATTTCTTAGTGTTACTCAATAGTGTGTACGTGTTGGCCTTCAGTATCTCCTCACTATCGCCCAATAGTACTGCATCACCAGCTTAAACCAACAGCTTATCAATACCATTGAGTTGTAGGCTTCTTCATCCTCTTAAGATTTATTGGCATGCTCTTGTACATAATTTAATACTAGAGGAGATAGTGCGTCTCCTAGCTTCAACCCATTGTGGATTTCAAAAGTATCAGAAAACTGTTTACCTACACGCACCCTACACTTTGTGTCATTTAGACACATTAGTATAAGTCTAACAAACTTTTTAGGAATTCCGAACCTCAGCAGGATACTATATAACTTTTATACTTTGTTTATATAAAATGTAATTTATGTTTTCGATAATCTAAATGAGAGCATGTAGTAATATGAGATGTATTTGGCAGGTATTTTATATTAGGTTAGTAATGATGGGTTCGGATTTTAAGACCCTAACACGATAAACTTAATCTTGGGTTCATTGCGTTTCCCATATTTACTTTATGGAATAATACATACGAAAATATTGTATTGCCACGGGTCCTTTACAAGTATACAAAGTTTCAAGTCGATCCAATTATTTTAAGTGGGTGAAAATCACGTTGAAAGATTCCGTTACATGCAAAGATAGATAGATACAGGTGAAGCTAATATAAAGCATGTAAAGAAGGATAACATTTACTCCACGATAATATTAAATCTGTTATGGTGTTTCTGATTCAACACACATCACGAATGCACACACATGACAAAACTGCCATTTATTTTGGCGGGTCCAAAGCCTCGAGAGGGGCTAAAACTCTATTTTTTGTCCTATTTTGCCCTAAATTGACACACAGGCTCGGATGTATGAGGACTATATGAGTGTGCCCCATCAGATCACCACTACCACATATCTTAAACTTGCTAAACCAGCTTATTTTTAACCAAACGAGATGAGGTGAAAGATGAAATGAAATGAGTGAATGAATGTATGGAGATGAAATGACATAATGAGAGAGTAAATAGGACTGAATAGTGTTGGTCGGATGAAATTTGAGAAACGGGAAAAACCCAAGAGAAACCCATAAATCTCAGTATGACCCATCGCCAACACCCCATCGGAATCGCCCACGATTAAAAACTGTGATTCCAGTCGGTAAGCCGCACGCGCTTGCCATCCGTCCACCGAGACGACTAAGGTGAGATAAACTTAGCAATAATTTTTGTTATTTATAATTAGGTTTAGAAAATAAATATTGTGAAGCAAGAGCTTAAGTATATTCGTAAAGTAAAATATTAAAATACATACCTTTTGTATCCTTTTTTTAAATTTAGTAACTGTAGGCCTTTCGGAACATGACTTCCATCATCAGCAGAAGAAACACGTGCTACTAACTGTTGTTGTTATCAGCCGCTACTGACGACGCTACAATGCCACTAAAGTCAAAAGCGTCACATGGCAACAAGAACAGTTAGTAGAATATATTTCTTCTGCTGATGAAATAAGTCGGCTTCCGAAAGGCCTACAGTTATTTAAATTAAAAAAACAGTCGAGGACGACGGCACCTGCCAAAATATTTTAATATTTTACTTTGTAACTATTTATCTCATCGTAATTTTAATGTGATTTGTATCATTATTGACTTAATTAAATTCGTGTTAAGTTTGAACCCCTTGATAATATGTACTATCCATCAATATTAATTCAGCCCGAGGGCAGGTCTTTCACTGCAATCATAGCAATTTCATGCTATGCTTTGCAGCTTTAGTAGGGAATTGTAGGTGTGGTAGCTTCCCGTTGTTTTCCACATGATGATGATGAAATAATGATAAGAATTATGATAATAATGATGATGATAATGGCCATATGATTTCGCGGACCGTTTGGGCCTTAAAGTTTTCCTGACATTTGTCTTACAGGTAAGGAAAAACTCCGAGAAAAACGTCACCCAGAAAAACTGCCCTGACCGGGGATCGAACCCGGGCCTCCTGCGTGACAAGGCAGAACGCTACCTCGAGACCACAGCGGAGCACATATATGTACTATAAAATGCAATTTTCTGTAATCTAGGCAGAACCAAGTTTATTCTTCAAAAATAGAGGAATGCGATCATAATTACACTTATTAAATAAGTATAGGCTATGATACATAGATCATAAATACTCTACAAATATTTTGAATGCCACATTAACAAAGGCAGAGCTTCTGAGATTTCAGCTAATATTATTATGAGACTTCTACAATGAAATATTGAGCAGCTTTAGAATCAGTGGCAAAACATTTTTTTGATTGGTGGGTATTATTTGGGCGTTCATCATCATCATTCTTCACGGATTAGGTCTTTGCCTGTTCAGATCTGACAACTGTTCAGCCTAGCGCCTTCTTGGCCTTGCTACCGATCTTCGTCCTCCAGGATTATACATCAGTGCCATCGTTGGTATCCTATCCTCTGTATTTATTTACAGATGTTGTATCTAATTGTTCCTGTGTTCTTCTATTTGTTGATAAAGTGGTTGTACTATTAGTTCCTCTCTAATATTCTCATTGCTAATATGTTCTTCTCTTGTACAACCTTTCACAGCCCGTAGGAATCTCATTTCCACTGCCTCAATTACACTTTTTTCTTTTTCCTTCAGGACCCAGGCCTCACTTCCATGCATCATCATTGAGTAAAATCTTAGCTTCGTATCCTTTCTTACTTTGTCCTCAGTGCTCGTCTGATTGTTACATAAATATGTTGACATTTCTGCATTTTCTAATTTATATCTTGTTCTTTTCAATATATATTTCACTTCTGAGAGAACTCAACACTTTTGACATTAGATAAATCTCTTTATTTTAAACTAATTTCTCCCAGGGAAGCGTTGTGATGTACCAAGAGTGACCAAAAGATTATCTGCCGTTTTAAAGTGCAAGGCACAGAAATCGAAGCCATAATCCAGCAACGGCAGTCCACTGTACGGAGCAGATGTACATCTCTGCATGAGTTAAAAACAGAGTGCAGTGGGGTAGGACGCCACGCGTATAACAGGTAGTGAGGATTTTCCAGTCTGCCAATGCAGGAGTTTATTTCTTCCCTATAATTTAAGTGAGATCTTTTGGCGCTTGATATTAGTGTCTTGAAGTTAAAAACGCAGGTTTGTTTTTAGTCACAGCCTTTGTACATGACAACGCTTTTCTGGAAGAAATTTCAAGTAGGTTACGACATGAAATTGTTGACTGTTTCCTTGTAAGAAATTTGACTACATTTCTTAAATCTGTTTTAAAAGTTGTTTTTTTTTCTCAGGAGATTAATTGACAGTCTCTGCTATTATCGTTTCTCTAAATATATTAATTACATTATTAACGAATACCGTAGCAATGAAGTTAGTGGGGTTGATTTGATGAAATTATTTCTTTAAAAAATTCAGATCTTCACCGATTCCAACTAGTACGATTAGAGTCCAAAATGACCATGATCTGTATGTAGGTCTTTTATATATATATATATAATTGTTAATGCTTTAGCGATCGAAATTTGTATTTCATCGAATCCAAACTTAGCACATAGTATTTTATTTAAATAAGTAAGCCGGATATCGTTAACCAGCGAAAATAGAACCTTTAGGTACAGCATTTCATCTGAAACGAAAATTTAAATGTGGCTACAGCTGTCGCAATTTTATGCATATCTGTATATGCTATTTAAATAAGCCGAGGAAGCTATTCTCTAACATATGCGAAATCCAACCTTAAGGAGTGAGCGTTTACCACTGAAAACTTCATTAAAATTTCACTGTAGCAACCACCATGTTTGCTTAATCGCAATATATAAGATATAATTTAATTAACTCAAATTGGCAATGTATTCTTTATATATATATATATATATATATATATATATATATATATGTTAATTTATTTAATATTTTTAACAAAGTTATGTAAATATGAATTTGTGGATAATATTTTAATTGAGGGGTCTAATGAGAGAAGGAGGTACGTCACTTTGAGAAGAAATGGAAATAATCAGTGCCATTTATATTAAAATGTACATTTTTCCTTTTGCATAGTTTACTTAACAGTAAGTTGAAGAAGATAAGTTACCCCTTTATTGTACAAATAATTTCGTAAAATAATGTTTTATAAAACCCAATTTATTTCAATTTCTTCTCAAAGTGACATAGCTCCCTCTCTCACTAGATCTTACAATTCTGTCATATTATACAACAATATGTAAGTAGGTAAACATTCACGGTATCCATAATTTATTTTCACTGCATTCTGACCTTTTTTAATAAGCAAGAAAGCGAAATCGAGTATTTCCAAGTTAACAAAATAAATACACATTCAGTAAAACAGTAAAATGGAACCATTAATTCGACTAGCTAAGGAATTCACTTTCAGTTGCTGCGTAAAGGACTTTTTCGTTTATTCCTAGTTTGTTCGAATCTATTTTTATTTGATTATAATTTTTAGGTTACATTGTTGAATAATTTATTTTACGTGAATACGGAAGAGGAAACCTTGTGGCTAGTAACTCTGCCAATTTAATTAAATAAATAATGATAAAATGTATTATTATTGACTATTTAACTCATGCCCCAAATGGGAGTCAATGACCAATCACATTTCAATGAATTTTTCATTACAATTAATCACAGTCGCTTTTCACCTCGATTTTATCACTTTCATTTTATTTCACATTAAAATCAAGCTCCTCCTTTTTAACATTCTGGATAAGCCAGAGCATTACTTTGCAGTGATCTCTAAGAAAATACGTTGAATATAGCAATTTATATATTAAGATATAAGAATGATAGAACGCAAATTGCTTCCAGATTATATATATAGTGCACGAATGTAAGCAGATACTGCTTGTGGGGTATAACAGAAAAATATTTATAGCTATTGTTTATACCACAATAAAAAGAAACCCACTGTTTGCACTTTCTTAAACGTGTTATTCCCAGGAATTAACGTTCCAGAAAAATATAATTGACATATTTACATCATAGGACATCAGAAATTAATTAATGAACAGTTTGATGTGTTTCATTTTTTCTCCACTAGGCTGAATTCTTACAATATTGATGTCCTTTGGCAATAAGTAATATGATCTGGTTGCATTAAATACATAAATACATAAAAAGCTGTTTTTAAATAATGATTTGTGAGTAAACAGCTTAATTTCATTCATTAAATTGTCCTAACAAATTGCACTCTTGATTTCAAAATTCTCTAGATAAATTCACTTCGTGAGTCGTGAATTTATCGATAACTTGGAAATCACTCGTGGCATTACTTGTGATAGAATTGGTTTTTCTTAACGTAATTACCAGCGTGTTCAGTAAATTGTGACATATAAGGGTTTTGAATGACATTATTTCATTTGTCTTATCTGCATTCTGTGTGAGTTCAAATTATTTTCACCATAAAGACGCAATTAGGCCTGAGGTCAGGGTTTACTTCATCTCAATTCATTCATAATAAAATAAATACTCAAAAAAGCCAGTACAAATCTCGAAAATCTTAAAAAAACAAATCTTAAATAACAATTCGTTAATATGTTTAACTTTTGAAGTGAGCTAGAACTACATTTCTTCTGCTCAAAATTGTGCGTCCAATGCTTTAGTTTCTTAGATATGAAATTAATATAAATTGAGAAAATAAGGGACAAACACAGTGGTTGTTCCAGTAAGAGCGATTATGGTACAAAGTGAATTAAAAACCAAATCAACAAAAGTAATTCATACTCGTAGTGTTAGATGGATAAATGTGTATTTATCTTGTGTCGAGTCCTGACCCAGGCCGCCTTGCGAAAGGAAAAGGTCGAATTTTACTCACTTGGTGACTACACAACACGAACGCATGAATATATTTTAAGATTAGCATTAAATGTTACATTTTCTGTACATTTATGCTGTTCATTAGCACAATCCATACAATTCTGTTGCGAAAGAGGCTAAACCGTAAATTCCTATACATTGTTTGAATGTCCATTTCCTTCTCGTCTGCCTTGGGTTATTCTTCTTCTACTTCTTCTTCTTCCTTCCAAGTATTAGGCCAAGGCCTGTTACGATCCTATAGAAAATTTTCCTTATGGGAAATTCTCGTATAAGACTTGAAAGCATAATAATAGTCCCTTCGATTAGTTGCTGGCCAAAGGATGGCAAGACCAGTGATGGGGCTGCCATCTTATAGCCTCTGGTCAGGCTTTTCTGGAGAAGAAAAGAAAATAAAGGATAGGAGAAATGGAAGAAAGGAAGGACTCCCTAGCCCTCGGATGCCCTAATAGCGTCGGGGTCGAAAAAACAAGAGTTAACCAAGAGAGGTTACATAGAAAAGTTAAAAGAGCGCAAAACATAAGTAAGTGGAAGAAATGTTTTGCACAGCTTGGGCACCTTGTGGTCGCCATCCACATATCCCCTAGATGAGGACCCCTGAGGGTGCCTTGGGTTATTATATATATATATATATATATATACAGGATGTAACAAGACCTCACCGACAAAATGATAGGGATAATAGGCCATGCACAGAGGATCATGTTTTGTCACGCAGCGGGCCCAGGTTCGATCCCCGGTCGGGGCAGTTTTTCTGGGCGAGGTTTTAATCGGGGTTTTTCCTCACCTGTAAAGACAAATATCAGAAAAACTTTAAGGCCCTAACGGTCCCCGAAATCATATGGCCATCATCATCATCTTTCACAGGTGTGGAAAGTAACGGGAAGCTACCACAACTAAAATTCCCTAGAAAAGCTGCAAGTATAGCATGAAAATGCTATGATTGCAGTGAAAGACCTGTCCTCGGGCAGAATTACTATGGATGGATGGATATATAAACACATAGGAAACTGAACAATATTTATTATTATCATTATTATTATTATCATTATTATTATTATTATTATTATTATTATTATTATTATTACTTATTGCTACGCCTATTCTTTATCTCTCTCATTTATCAGATTTATAATACATATATATATATATATATATATATATATATATATATATATATATATATCACGTGGTCCACCGCTGTGGTCTCGAGGTAGCGTGCTGCCTTGTCACACAGCGGGTCCGGGTTCGACCCCCGGTCGGGGCAGTTTTTCTGGGTGAGGTTTTTATCGGGGTTTTTCCTCACCTGTAAGACAAATGTCAGGAAAACTTTAAGGCCCAAACGGTCCCCGAAATCATATGGCCATCATCCTTATCATTATCATCCTTACTATTATCATATCATCATCATCCTTCACCGGTGTGGAAAGCAACGGGAAGCTACCACACCTACACAATTCCCTAGTAAAGCTGCAGGCATAGCATGCAAGTGCTATGATTGCAGTGAAGGACCTGCCTTCGGGCAGAATTACCATTGATGGATATATCACGTCTTATTGCATCCAATAACTCTACTGTCACTCTCCTCCACATTTCTTTGTCACTTCAATCTCCATCCTCCTATACTTTTCCTCTTCATACACATTAAAAAAAATATATAACTCTAACTAACTAACTCACTGGCACTATCGAACACTTAGGTTCATGTCTGTGCGGACATATGCTCTCCATACATCCCTATCCTGAGCTATTTTTCCAATCATTCCCCGTATAATCTACTTCCCTCAAATGGTGGATAATGTTATTCTCCCACCTCATTTTTGGTCTACCAACTGGGCGTTTTCCCTCTGGTATTCCCATAAGAAGCATCCATAATATATATATGAATATGTTATTTTTGCCGTCTTCTCCATCTTCTTCTACTGCCAGATGGGACCCATTCTAGTATCTTTCTTGGGAATCAGTCTTCCGTAAATTCATTTTGTATAACCTTACTATTTTAATAGCTTGTTTTATTATGAAATCTACGACTGAAATTTAAACATTTATGTTTTGTTTGTTCATAAGCCCTATTTTTTCTTTCTTCATCTAGACATTCATTTCTGCATAATTTAATTAATTTATTATTCTGGATATTAATTTCAATTTCCTGCACGGTATGTTCAGTATATGGCAAGAAAACCGAAATAATAATAATAAGAATAATAATAATAATAATAATAATAGTACTACTACTACTACTACTAATAATAATAATAATAATAACAGTACTAATAATAATAATAATAATAATAATAATAATAATAATAATAATAACAATAATAATAATAATAAAAAATGTGGGAAGCAACGGGAAGCTACCACACCCATATTTCCCTAGTAAAGCTGCAATTCATAGCATGAAAATACTTTGATTGCGGCGAAAGACCTGCCATCGGGCAGAATTACTATGGATAGATGGAATAATAATAATGACGATTAAATTACAACATGGACAACAATTATATGGCAATACAGGGTAAATCAAAACATATCATTATAAAATTCGGGCATGAAAAAAATATGTATCGAATAGTTATGTATTGTCACGGATTGTTGATCCGTTGCTCAAATTACCGCCTTTGAAATTCTTGGGAGGCGATAGGAGTTAGATTTGGATTGTGTGAAACCAGAAAACGATCTCTCTACATGATCTTTCCTGCTATATCAGTTTCTAGATACATCGATGCTAAAACAAACAATTTTTCGTACTTTCTAAATATTATAATTCTACCTTCTCATGTACACCGTGTCTGGGGTCAACGCCACCATTAAGAAATTGTTATAAATCAAAAACTAAAAACGTTATCCTAATGTCGTTTGTTGCATTACACAGGTAAACTCAAAAAATTATATGGTGACAATTAAATTACGTAATTTTAAGTTTTGTGGCGACAACAAAAAAATACGTAATTTTAAGATTTGTAGTAACAACAATAAAATTACGTAATTTTAAGATTTGTGGTAACAAAAATTAAATTACGTAAATTTAAGTTTCGTTATGGCAACAATGAAATTACTTCATTTTACGTTTTGTGGTAACAACAATGAAATTACGTCATTTTAAGATTTGTGGTAACAACAATGAAATTACGTAATTTTAAGATTTATGGTAACAACAATGAAACTGCTTAATTTTAATTTTTTGTGGTGACATTACAATTACGTAAATTTAAGTTTATTGGTGACAATAAAAGAAAGTACGTAATTTTACGTTTTGTGGTGAGAACGATGAAATAGCGTAATTTTAAGTTTTGTGATTATAAAAATGAAATTACGTTATTTGTCATGCCCATGTTTAATTGTATATCTATGCTCACAAAAATGAAATTATATAAATTATCATGTTTATACGATTTGTTGTTTGTTTTGACGTCTTCCAACAAGATGGAGCTCCCCCACTTTATGGAAGGAAACTATGCTAAGGATTTTTTAGTCCGTGAAAAAAAAATCGACTGTAACCGGGTTGAACCCGTGAACCTTGAAACTAGAAGTGGACATGTAGAAATGTACTAATTACCATACAAACGTGTTGAGTCAATGTATGTTTTGCAACAAACTGCATTGAAATAAATTTGCTAGTTTCTGCTCTATAAATGTTCGACCCGGGCACCTTGTATTGTATAAGACGATGCGATAATCGGTGAAGCATTCGTAATTTAAGTGTTAAGACAAGAAAATTTGTTGAATAAATACGTTACTGCGTTTAAGGAACCGAATCATAGAATAAAAGAGAAGAAAGGTACTTTATTAACAGCAAATTATTTGTGAAAAATCAGTGAATTATTTTGAAACAAACAAAGTGAATTTGGTAATTTTGTGTAAACGTTTGTAATAGTATATTACGATGCGAAATTGAGAAGTGGTTTTTACAGAACCGAGGAAAATGTTTAAAAACCGAGCGATAGCGAAGTTTTTAATTCCCTCGATTCTGTAAAATAATTCACAAACGTGCGTTGAATATAACTTTTTTGCGCGATGGTGTTTTCAAAATAATAAGCAATAGTAAAATAATAACATATTCATTGAAAATATTTGCGTACATTATGAACAACTGACTAATGTTAACAGTGTGGACAAAGTTTAGTAGTTGAAACTACAGCAGACCGTGACACCAATTAGTGACAAAATGGCGGCAAGTACATATTTATTGTTCCATATTGTTTCAAATAAAGTTCAGTCCATTAAAATGCATTGATTTATTTCGAGTAATGTATATTAAGACTACCTCTTGGATATATTTCTGAATACACATTGTACGTAGTATACATAAAGGACAGTGATTTACTTCCTGCACGTATGTTGTAATATGTAATATTACAGTATAGTTATTTAGTTTGGCAACATCGAAATGTTAGAAGATGAACTTTCAATCGTGGTCGCCATTGCTATAAGTACGACAAAACGCATTATTGCGCAAAAAGTTAATTTTATTTAATTAAATATTGATAAAACTTAATTAGAAGTTAATTTTATGAATATTTAATTTTAGGAAGTTATATTTTAAGGTTATTTTAATTATATTATTTTTAGTCTGATCATCTTACCTCAATATTAATGTTGATTTGTTCTTGAACATGTTTCAAAACAATTCTGTTTTATCGTCAGCTTGTCCAGACTGGTTTATTTATGTTGCATTATGTTGCACAACCTGGATGTCGATGTCAGCTCCATCCTGTGGTTGGCCAAAGAACCTCCAAACAAGGTAACGCTCCATCGGTATATCAAAATTCATAACTCTGTTTTTGTTCTTCTGAATATAATTTTTTTCACAAATTGTCAGCTCTTTTGTAGTTTCTAACTGTTTTAATAATTTAATGTCTGAATTTATATTATGTTTTTCAGACCAAACATGAGCAGCAATTGCTTATTTTTATATTTCCCCATTTTTAATATTTCTTACTTATTCTATGGTTCTAATTTTTAAGTTTCTTTTTGTTTTTCCTATATATATCTTTTCATAACCCATGAATTCAATTTGATATATTCCAGACTTTTTATTTTTATCAGTTTTTTTTCATTTTTGTTGGTTTTTATTAGTTTATTTAAACTGTAGTTATTTTGTGGTGCTAATTTAATATTAAACTTCTCAAATATCTTTTGGAATTTATTATGTACCTAAGGGTGATATGTGAATTTCCTATATTTTTTTTTAGGTGGTTGTTCTTTTTCAAGAGTACTTCTGTTTATCACTTTTTGTTTTTTATACTTTTCTATCCTTTTATGTACCATTTTTTCGTCAAACTCGTCTTCTCTTGCTACTTTGATTATGTGTTTTTTCGCATATTTGAAATCTTCTTCGTTTAAGGGTAAGTTTACAAATCTATGAGTTAAACTATTAAAGGCTGCTAATTTATGTCCAATTGGATTGAACCCTGTTGATTTTATAAAATGTTCCGTATGAGTTTCTTTCCTATGAATCCCAAATTCAATTTTTCTTTTTTCTTCTTTTGTGACCAATTTAAGATCCAAAAAAGGTATTTGTTTATTTTCTTCTATATCTTTGGTAAATTTGATGTTTGGACAAGCTGACGATAAAACAGAATTGTTTTAAAACATGTTCAAGAACAAATCAACATTAATATTGAGGTGAGATGATCAGACTAAAAATAATATAATTTTGTGAACCTTGACCTGTACCTAATCGTCGGAACGCGCGCTCCAATATATTTGCGAACAAAATAATATTAGTACAGATGAAAGTAATTATACTGAAATTAATGGGAGGTACAATTGTATAAATCAAATATATCAACATTATTTTTTATGTTAGAAGTTGATTCTATCTCAGATTCAACTGCATCCTACTAAAAGAAGGAATCATGTTCCATATCACATATTGGGCCCTTTGACATATGTAATAATGTTGCTTAGAATCAAACTGAAATACAAGGAAAGTATTAATTATCTACATTCTGATTTATCTGAATTTAAAAATATAATATTCATAACTCAATCCAATATAGGAATTTTACTTTTCTATGTTTCTATGGTACAACTGAACATTGAATGAATCCGGGATTGAATAATAATATTATATCGACAGAATATCAGTGAATAGTGTGATTCCTTGACAGCATTCATGAAGTTGCCTGGGACGCATCTATAGGTACTGTGACAAGTGGTCGGCAGATTGGAATTTAATAAAGTAAGCTTACAACCTCTAGACATAAGTCAGGAAAGAAATATATCAGATTCTATTTACTTATTTCGTTATGTATGTCTAGCTCCAAGCACGTTGCAAATCCTGCTTACATACAGGGTGAACGATAATTACAAAGACAAATTTCAGGGACTGATTACTGACTGAAAATGAAGGAAAAATAGGTCCTATAAACATGTGTCCGGTAATGAACGATGTGCGTGTAACGACAACTAATCATCCTGGCACAAAGTACATAGCATAATTGCATTCACGTCACAACAGACATTCAAAGTGGCCTCCATGGAATGGAATGCACGCGTTCACACGTCGTATCGTGGATTGCTTCTTTCTTTCGCATGTTCCGGCCTCTCTCCGAACACCGTCACAGGCGACGTGGATGTGCTGTTGAAGGGTATGCACATCAGGAACTGGTTCAGCATACACAACGCTTTTCAGATGTCCCCAGAAGTAATAATCTAGTGGGTTTAAGTCCGGTGATCTAGCAGGCCATGCAACAGGGCGGAGAGAATAATGTAATTCGTCAGCGCCATCTACCGTGGCAACGATGCATTTATTTTTTCCTACATTTCCAAGTCAGGAATCAGTCCCTGCAGTTTGTCGGTGTAATTAAAACTTACCCTGTATAATGATATATCATATTACTGAACAGCAAACAGATATTGAGTGGAAGGTTTTCTAAACAAACTCAATATATAGCCAACATTAAAAGATATGTAAATTTAAAAAATTGGAAATTTAGACCAATTTTGTGTGAACGTTTTGGATTGTGAGATGAAATAAAATATATATGCCCAACTCCAAACCTTTATTTTGCTTTAGTGATCCATCAAGAAGAGATTGCTCTAACATATTTTATTTGTATAAGAATTAATATATATGTATAACCTACAACCAAACCTATAAATGTAGGGAATTAAATCTATTGCACGATAGCTCTAAGACACAATTCTGATTTTAATTCCTGCTTTCACTGGAAAGAGAGTAGATATGTTATATAAGTATTATTTTGATGGAAGCACTGAAATTAAATTTCAGTTTCTAATACCAGATAGATACGCAGATTTCCTCAGGGGCCTCGGGCCTCTATTCTAGATCTTTTAAGGGGGGTGATGGGTGAAAAATTGACCATTTGAGATCAAAATTGGCATTTTTTGTTTTTTGTACTAAAAAATAGCCTGTACTCTAATGTATATGTTGGCAAAGTTTCAGATAACTATGGTGCTTCTAAGTGCCCTAAATTACGTCATAGTTAAAAGGCTACGCCAATTAAATACTACCTGCATGCAAATCTTTAAAATTGTTTTTCCACATTTTTATTTTCACTGCATTTTTGTACATTGAAAATTGAATGGAATTCGGAACTTTTGTCCTAGATGGTTCAAATTCTTACTCCATGTCCTAAAAACAAAGTAGTGTATGGGTGTCGTGATTGAAGTAGTATTTTAAGAAAAAAATACATAAAATGTATGCAAATAATACATTTTTTTTTAATTCCACGCATGAGGTAAACCATTATCTTTTTTATCCCTTTGTATTCACATTATAAGAATTCTAATGCATCATGTTGTTTTAAATATTATAGGGGTCTTGTAAAAAATCAGACATTTCAGTAAACAATTCTGGAACCCATTTAATTATAATACATGCAAATTTTTAAAACTATAATATTTAATAACTCATAAAATAAATGTCTCACACGAATTAAAATTAAATACGTCATTATGTATCATACAGTGAATGTTTGTACAAAACATCACGTCTCTAGGTCAAAACATGTAGAAAGTAGAAATTTCACTCTTCAGCGCCCTTAATTTAAAAAAATGAATGATGTAAATGGGAATCGAAATCAAAATCCTGATAATGTCAGTCAGACATGCCAACCATCGTATCTCTGATATATAATATAAAGTTACAGACTAATTTGTGTTTTTTCTACTTACTTTTTTCTAAAATATCATACTTTTTAACGTAGCAGTTTTTTCTTCAATCCATTAAACAATAATTGCGACATTATTTAAGTTAGCACAAAATATTTAATACAGTAAATGCCGCGTTCTCTGTTTTATTAGCGAATTCAGAAACAATGACGTTACTGAGGTTATACTCATGAAAGTATACTTGACATACGTTTGCAGATCTCCACCGATCGTGTCTAATAGACGCTGAAGATGGTAATGACAAAAATCTTGGCACATTGCAGTACATTAAAAAAAGGAAGGCAGTGTTCGTTATCCAGCAAAATCGAGCATTTCTTCTTTTTTTTATAATCATCAGCCCTCATACAACACCCTTTAAACTACACATACACATAAACATTCATTATCCTCTCTGTGCACAATACAAGAATAAATAACCTACGTAAAGTAGTCTGCCGAAGTGGTGCATAAATTGAAAATAGACCACATTAATGCCATATAAGTGACCAGCGCTGAACGGAAGTGGGTAAAATTTAGTTGGTAGCATTAGAAACGCACACCATTCTTTAAGCGTATAATGTAATTTTTGGACAATAAGTAAAGTATGGTTTTGATATTGAACTTGTAACCATTATGCAGGAACAAATAAAATCCTGCAAACATTTTGAGACCCTTTCTCATATAACTTTTTTATTGTATTTCTTTACACATCGAGAATATGTAGTAAGTTTGCTTACTGGTTCTGTTATTCTCTACATAGTAGTTATGTTATATTACAGTTGCCGGCGATAAGCTCTAAAATTATAAATTTTCTTTAAAATATATAGGACCTACAATATAGAAACATAAAAATAATAATGGCAGGAGGCAGTCAAAATTAAATTATTGTAACGGGCTGCCAACAGCACGTATGCCTGTGTGACCCATATTTGTAAACAACATTGTATGTATCTTATTTTAGTTTAATAAACTAAAAGAAACATGGTTTAGAAAATTAGAATAATATATTAAACTTTATCTTTTAAAATAGGCTATAGATTCACTCTTGCTCATCCAATTCTTGTAAATTAAAAAAATTGAATCATCAAATGACATTTTTTTTTAATTTACAAGAGCTCGATGAGAAATAGTGAAATATATAGCTTTGCAGCGAACAATATCCAGTGTTAGTACATTCTTGCCTAGACTGACATCTATATTACCCAGAAAGGCATGTCTTTTTAACCTATGAGCGTCAATACCCGCATCACTTGAATTGCAACTAGTATCACCAACAAAATAACGTTAGGTAATAACCAATTACTTACTTACTCACTGGAACTATAGAACCCGTAGGTTCATGGCCGCACGGACATAAGCTCTCCATACATCCCTATCCTGAGCTAATGCTTTCCAATCATTCCCTGTGTAATCTACTTCCCTCAAATCATAGTTAATGTTATTTTCCCATCTCATTCTTGGTCTACCAACTAGGCGTTTTCCCTCTGGCTTCCTACAAGAAGCTTCCATGCAAGTCTTTCATTTTCCCATACGTGCAACATGTCCTGCCCCATCGCAGTCTACGAGACTTAACTGTTCTTATTATATCTGGCTTCCTATAAAGACCATGTAGTTCATTGTTATGTAGTCTTCTCCATTCACCTGTCTGTTCATCTCTCTTTGGTACAACAATTTTCCTAAGTACTTTATTCTCAAATACTTGTAATCTCCTTTCCTCTCTTAAAGTAAGAGTCCATGTTTCGCACCCATATAATATAACTGGTAGAATAATAGTTTTATATATTTTCAGTTTAACTTTTTTGAAAGGAGTTGGGACATCAAGAGTCTCTGCAATGCATAATAGCACGCATTTCCAGAATTGAGCCTATGTTTAATTTATTTGTGCATCTCATTCCTATTTGTGATTATTGTTCCTAGGTATTTGAATTCAGCCACTTCCTCAAAATTTCCCACATTTGTCATTAGCTGTCAATTTCCATTATATAATATATTTCTACGTGTGACGTAATAACCAATAACAACGATTATTAGATTGAACGCCTCGCAAGCTCATAACTAAATCACGTGTTCACGGAGAGTTCCGAGCAGAATGTATCTGGATATACGGTAATGTCGTTGTTCTTGTTGTCTTATGTGCTGCATCTAACACTGACGTCATAGTAGACTTGATCTCCAATACTTGGAGGTCTTACAATCTTCATGTTTGAGAGCGATACAGTTGTTCAGATGACTCATGTCCATTTCTTCATCATGTTGATTACATAAAATGCATTTTAGTGAAGACAGAACACTGATTTTGTAAAGATGTTTTGCGAGAGAGACGTAGCCTGTTGTCATTCTAAAATGTGCTACTTCTGTTTTTCTAGATACGTTTGGTATATCAATATTTTTTTTTATTAGGAATTCCCATTTATTGTTTCTGGCAACTGTTTGAAGTCTATTGCCATTCATAATTTTGGATTTTAACTTTATGTGGCGTTTCACTGAGGAGTAAGGTGTTGGTTTAGATCCAGGCAATTTTGTAATGCCAGATCCTTTCTTTGGCGAGGAAATCGGCTGTTTCTTTACCGGCAATCCGACAATGGGAGGGTTGCCGTTGGAGGACAACTTTTTCAGTAATAATGTCATAGAATTGTTTGCAGTAAAACTTTTTGGCCAGGAAATTACCTGCATAGCTGCTTTGGTGTCACAGAGGAGACTAATTTGGAAAGCATGTTATTATCTGGAAATAATAGATTAAATAGAATGCTAGCGCATGCGTAACACAGCTGGATTTCATTCGTTACACGGCGGCCGGCGATAGCAACAGCTAACTGCACATTTCCCGGCAAATCGGGAACAAAATCCCCGCTGTACAGCGGCTGTCGATAGCTACCGATAGTACAAAAAAAAACAAATCAATAAATAATACAACATATAATGAAAATGAACTTGTACAATTGAGTGAAATTGCAAGGACAAATAATCCCGTAACTTGTCACAGGGTTTCAATTTCAAGAGTTTGGTAGCTCGCCATGCTAAGCTCATCGAAATTTCAGTTTCCTGTGTCCTTTTCTCTGAATGTATTTTTTTTTGTGCAGCTCGTTCTAATCTTTCTCCCACTTCGTCTAATTTATGCTCAGTAAGGACGTTTATTTACCCATCACTTCCTATCAAGAATAGATCCCGTTTCTCTAAATTTAGTTACACGTTTTCGCACAGTATCTCATTGTGGGGCAGACACAGCTGGACATCCAATCTAAATCGCCGTATAAATTCCTTGCAACAGTTTTTTAAAACATACGAATCAAGCATAAATATGCTATGTTGTAATGTGTAAGTATATCGAGTAAACGCACATTACTAATACAGAAATCATTTAATACCAAACACATTAAAACTTATTGGGCTAATACAGATATAACATTTCATACGATGCTCTTCAAAACACGACGCTAAAACAAAACCACTATGACACTGATTGAATGACTCCTGCGCTCCTACAATGAGGAGTCGAGCCGGCCGCAACATTGGCACTCAGTTATTATCAGTTACTATCACTGGCCGGCGTACAGTGAGTTATTTCAGCAAAAGGCATTACATGTGAAGACATACGCGCTGTCTCTCATAATCGAAAACTTAGCATTCTTACACTATATGACTTCAGTAAATCATTTGACACGAAATTATTTTGATATATAAAAAAAATTAAAAAACTTGCGATTTTCCGACAGTGCCAGGCGATAGTTCAACAGCTACCTTTGTGACCGCCAGCAGTCTTTTGTAGGGAATCCTACACTGTTTTGTATTAGAAGTGTAATAAGCTAACATTGAAAAGAAAGTATCAAACCATAAATAGATTTATTTCAATATAAGTTGCAGTATAGAATAGAATATATTTAGAATAGATTTATTTAGCCTGGTGGAGTTAAGGCCATGTGGCCTTCTCTTCCACTCACCAGAACAAACATATGTTACATATGAATACAAAAAAATTAGAATAATAGTCATATTATACAGGACAAACATATGTTACATATGAATACAAAAAAAATTACAATAATAGTCATATTAAACAGGACAAACATGTTACATATGAATACAAAAAAATTACAATAATAGTCATATTAAACAGGACAAACATGTTACATATGAATACAAAAAAAAGTACAATAATAGACATTGAACAATTAATTATCTGTCATATTGAATAATAATGAAAATAATGTCTAATAATACAATGAAACTAAATACAATTAAAATTAAATTAATGATACAATGAATAAAAAAAAGGAATAACAGCTCGAATCTACTATACGTAAAAAGAAAAGAAAAAAAATACAAAGAAAGTAATAAACTACAATGAATTAATCTACGCTTTTTATACAAGGCATTAGGTAAATATATTAACAAATCCTAAGTCTATTTTTATTAAATAATGCAAAAACGCATTATTAATAGTTAACAAAGTAATATTAGTGAGATGTTTCTGTTAATAATTTTATTTTGAATTTGTTTCTGAAAGATGGTAAAGTTTGGCAGTCTCTGACATAGGGTGGAAGAGAATTCCATGTTCTAGCAAGAGAAAATATAAAAGATTTCGAGTAATAGGTAGTGTGATGAGGAGGAATATATAGGACAATGTGCTGATGGGATCGATAATCTAATTTATGTGTATCAGAGAGTCTAGTGAGGCGGCGTGATAAATAATAATGTAATGATGTATATAATATTTTATAGAGAAGAGATAGGGAATGGATGGTTTTACGACCTTGTATATGAAGCCATGACAATTGTTCCAGGGATGGTGTAACGTGGTCAAATCTGTGAATACCACAAATAAAATGTATGCAAGAATTATGAACACGTTGAAGTCTTTGAGTAAGAACAGTATTTAGGTCAGTAAAAAGAGTATCACAATAATCAAAATGGGGCATTGCAAGTGTTTTTACTAACAGTTTTCTTAGAGAAAACGGTAAACAATTTCTTATACGATTTAATGAATGTATTATTGAGAAGATAGTTTGGCAAATGTTATTTATTTGTTTATTCCAAATTAAATGTTTATCCATAAACACTCCTGGATTTTTTACTGTCTCACTATAAGGGATCTGAACCCCATTAAGTGACACATGTAATACTGCATTTGTGTTAATTAAGGATAATAGTCTCTGATGGCCCATAATGATTGCTTGTGTCTTTCTAGGATTTAATTGAAGTCCATATTTCTCTGTCCACGCCGTTAGCGAGTCAAGGTCCTCATTAATTTTGGTTACCGCGTCATTTAAAGAATATTTGTCTGAGTGAAGGTAGATCTGCATGTCGTCCGCAAATAAATGATGTTTGCAATGTTTTAGGGAGTCAGATATGTCGTTTATATAGGTTGGAAAAAGCAATGGGCCGAGCACCGAGCCCTGTGGAACTCCAGCTTCACGGTAGGTCCAAGAAGAGCGTAATGTAGAATTTCCTACAACATATTGCTGGCGCTCACGAAGGTAGGAGTTGAACCATTGCGTGACACTGTCAGAAAGTGAGAGGTTTTTTAGTTTAAGCAACAATAAGTCCAAGTCTACCGTGTCAAATGCTTTACTAAAGTCAAGTAGTGTAAGAATAGTAAGTTTTCGATTATCAGATGCTTCGCGTATGTCTTCACATATATTTAGTAGAGCAGTATTTGTATTGTGTCCTGTCCTGAAGCCTGATTGGTATTGATCTAAAGGTCGTGTTCAGTTAGGTAGTCAGTCAGTTGTTTATGGACTAATCGTTCCACAGTTTTGAAAGGGTAGGTAAAATACTAATGGGTCGAAAATCGTTAGGAGTTAAGGGAGTTTTACTTTCGGGAGTGGGCGTACAATTGCTTGCTTCCATAATGTGGGATATATAGAGGTTTGTAGTGAGGAGTTGAAAACATGAGTTATAGTAGGTAGTATAACGTCGATTATTTTGTTAAGTAGAGTGATATTTATACGGTCAGTACCTTCTGCTTTTGTTTTTATTCGTTTGAGAGCTTTCTTTATGTCATTTTCTGTAAGATATGAAAAATGGAAATGTTCTCTGTCTGGTGGATTTGTCAATAGTAGTTCACTTATTGTATGTGTTTTGTCTTTAGGAGTAAAGAATGTGCTTGTAAAATGGTTATTAAGTGTGTTCAGAGAAACAGGTAGTTTTTCTACCTGTGTGTCTTTCCTTCCTACACCCATTTTATTCAGATTTTTCCAAATATCTGGGTTATTGTTATTAGGTTCAGTAAGGCTGTATAGATGTCTAAGCTTGACGTTTCTGATAGTTTGAGTATATAATTTATTTTGGGCCCTTTATAACATTCGGGGACTTCATAACCTACTGATCCCTTCCCTCAGGACCCACCATTGCGTCGGGAACCATAGGTTGAGAAACGCTGATATAGATGGCATGTTCATGAACTTTTCCCCAGATTAAAGGCGTGAATGTATCATAACTAAAACTTTTCAAATCAATTTCTTGAAGACCGTATGATACAATAAACTCGCTGATATTCATTTCACAGCAAGTTTGTATAGATACATGACTATATTCCAAGGCATTTCTGGACTATAGTAAATACTTCTACAACAGTAGTGAACAGTTACTATCGATTGAAGTTTTCATTTATCAATATTCAGTTTATTGTTTTGTTAACTAACAACAAGAAACATTCATTTGTACCAAGTCTCCATACATAATACTATTCATTAAACAACTGGTAAGAAAATTACATCCTGAGACAAAATATCTCTAGATTACACTTTACAAATATTGAAAAGCTAAAATGACGCATGTTTTTTCTTAAGGAGTAGAATTATTCTATTTTTGTATCGTAAGCCCATGTTTTCCCACTACAGAGAATTAGGCACTCTCCCCTACAGGGAAGAATTTGAATCATACTAATTTAGTTATACTTGTTTTCGTATAGATGTAATTTTTGAGTGGTCCGTGGTCAGCGTTCCGCCTCATACTGACATCTAGGAAACCAAGGTAGTACTAGGACGGGAACATTCGGAATATTTTGCTTAGAGGCCTTTTCATGCAGGCTTAAGGATTTTTTACGAGCCTGAAAATCTTCAGACTCGGGACCCACGGCTTAATGTCCCTCCCGGAGGACTTGCTCCTTGGATTTTTTCGTCCTAAAAAATCCGTCGACCCCGACCGGATTTGAAACCCGTGACTCTCAGGAACAGAGGCAAGGAGCATAACCACTTGTCCACCGCGGCCGATATTCTAGCAAGATTAAATACCCATTGTTTGAAAGTCGTAGTTTTGTCCTGTTCACGAGAGTAGTCTTACAAAATTTGTTAAAACTTCAGATTGATTCAAATTGAAAAAAGCAAAAACATCACATAGATGTATCAAAATTCACCAGTAGAGGAATGTAGTAGTTGGAAAATTGAAGAGAATTTGGATACTGAAGTGTGTTAGAAATACCCAACCGAGGAAGTAAGAGCTAAGGATTGCTTGGCAAATTGTTATGCATTTTAATTTCAAATGAATATGTCAATTCTAAAACATTTAAAGATGTAATCAAGATTTTCTCTGAATCCCTGTCCCTTAATTCCGAAGGACCATGAAATAAAATATTGATGCTATTACTTTAACATATATAGCGTACTGAAATACATGACTGGTATTTATAGGGACCGAAGATCGTGTACATAGATCAAGGTCGTTTGTATTAATTTATTTATTAATTGTTCGTGAATTTATTTATTAATTGTTCGTGTAAAATTGTTGGCCTTCAATTGTTTTAATTGTAGATAGTACTTTTATTTAACGATACAACTAACCTCTCTGGTCATCAGCATCGAAATTCAAATCTGGGAGTGAAAGGATAGATGATTGTTGCCCTGATATCACCTATTTTGAACTTTCGGGTATTTTCGTGCCATAAATCTAAGTCACGGAACCAGAGAGCTTCACTTCCGTTATGAATGAAGTCATACGAAGATTGTTACGCCCTAAAAAGAACCCATGAATCTCAGCCGGGTTTGAACTGGCGAACCTGGTACCAGAAACGAATTTTGTAACCACTCGTCTACGAGTACCGACAAAAACGTTTATTAACAGTGAATTAAAAATTATCAGCTCATACAAATTTACATTTCAATGAAATGCAATATTATACATTCATGTAAACCCGGCTGACATAAAGTGCCGATTGTCTAGAAAACTGGGAGCCTTAACCTCCTACTACCCCAAAGGCCTCCGGACCTGTTGTGGGATCACTTCACTTACTTTACTTTACATGTAATGAATGAAACAAGACATTAATTATTAGGCGGAGGAAATAAGAGTTGGCATTAACAAACTAAATTATATAAAATTACCAGTTGTTGGGTAATTGTAACTTTAGTGCAGACGAGTTTACGTGATCTGTAATGGATTCAATATAGGAGATAGAAGAATTAAGGGACATAAAAAGACAAAGGACATTTTAAAACTAGAGTGTTAAATCGCAAATCAATGCTTCTTAGATTATATGCTCAAAAATATATGTTTCAAAAATAACATATTAATTCTTAGAATAGAAAACTGAATAAAGATGTTCGTTATATATTACTATCAAATACAATAGGCCACTTATATTACAAGCCGGAAGGTCGCAGGTTCAATTTACCGATGGGGTGAGGATATTTAAATATAAACCTTCTGGTTCTGGAAACGACTCAGACTCTGACAGAAAAGAATGGGCCTTATATAAACTATGGTCAGGGAGTAAAGGCGGCGTCACCCAGAGCAGATTTTTTGTCTCGATTACTAAGAGAGGTGGGATATTGTATCTTCTAACCCCCCAAGCGTCTCCTAGGTCAATAATTGTGATAATTTTCCTTCTATTTTTGTATCCATCTTCATACGTCACGTCCAAATTAACAAGGGGGAAAACCAGGAATCGTCGTTTTGACAATTATATATCCCCTTATGGATAGGTAATAATTTATCCATGCCAGAGACAACGTTATCCTCGTTTATAATCTGGATACTTCTTATTTTATGATCTTAATCAATTATTATTAGGGACGTTCAAGATATCCGGATTTTCTCAGGACAAGGAGCTGGTCTAACACATGGTTTGGCTTAAAACACACTGACACTGTTTGTGAATAAAAACACCATGGTGCATCAGGACTGGTGACCTCACGTCTACATGGGTAATATAGAGATTTATGACCATCTAACCAATAATAGAGCTTAATGTGATCAACATGTTGTGCCCCCCTGTTGATACAGCTAATTTTCTCCAAATGGAGCCGCTACATATTTTAGCTAACCAAATCCCTCACGAAGCTGAGTGGGCACCGGTTCCATGCAAATCGAAATTCCTTGAGAAAATTTCTTCTTCCGTGGGGACTCGAATCAGCTCAAGTCCCGTTGCTCTGCATCTAGACATATCTTAAATCACTCAACTATGTACCAGGGCAATTTTTGTCAAAACATGAGTGAAATTATAGCACCGTACTTGTCAGACTCTAGTAACTGCAGCTAAATAGGGGAGTATTTCTCCTTAATAGAACAGAAAGCAATTTTTGTTTCACTTGCGTAGTATGACTCCCATAGCAATTCATCGCCTGTTTAACTGAACAATGAGATAATGGTGTCACGAATGTGAAAAAGTGTGTTCGTAGGTGCTACATTTTAAAGAAGGTTGAACATCGTGTGACAAGGAACAGAAATAATTTCGGCTCGCAACAACTGGTCAGACATCATGTATTCGCAAGAGGAGAAAGCTGTTTTTTGTGAATCTCCGATCAAGTAAGGAAGATACAATTTCCAGAAATAATGTTTCCATGCGATAAAAGAGCATAATCCTGAAAGAAGACTTGAAAATGCAGAAAATGTCCTCAAGGTGGGTGCGGCTAGCTTCGTCGTGAAAAAAATAATTGGCGATTCTATGACTCCATGCCTCCAACATAAATTCAATTAAAAGACAAAAAACGCAATATATTGTTACAATATGTAAATAATTACCTGAGTGAAATACAGTGTTTTTCATTTATAACCTAACGGGTACACGGCGTTATGCCTGTGCGCGGTTGGTTGTGCCGGCTTCGATCCTACATAAATTCCGCGAAAAGCAGTGTGCCCGTTAGGTTATAAATGAAGAACCCTGAATATATGTTGATTTTTTCCCTCAAAAATTTGAAAAATTCTTAAAATAGTTTCGATTCGGTTTGCGCAGCCCAGATAGACAACACGCAACTACGTCACCCACCCGTGAATTATACCGAGGGCCCACTATGCGAAATGCCCGAAGCGAGTAAGCATGAACGTCAATTGCAAAAAAATGAAAATCATGTTTTGCTTACATTTTATTTTTTTTTCTTTCCATCCTGAAAAAAAAATATCATCCTGATTACCATGTGAGAAGATTAGGCTATAAACTGCAATATTTTCTCTTCAGTGCTTTTTAATTACGGTTCAATATGTAAATGTATAAACTATATACATTTGACAGTAGAACAATTGATTATAACAATGGATATGGTTAATCTTGCTTATGAGTTGGAGTGACAAAACAAGAAAAACCAGAAGACCTACATTTTTGTCTAAACATATTTGGTGGGTTAGTATTTCATTTTGTTTTCAAATTTTACCCATCTATTATTGCAAATTTCAATTCAATTTTTAGTTTATTTATAAAAAACAGTGTTTTTTGTTCTATTTTTGCAGATGATTCTTGGTTCAATATGTACGAATTTTTAATCAAAGGCAATATTTAGAACAGTTTTGTTTATAATAAAATCATCTAACTGATTCTAAATACAAATTTATTACTATATTTGGATCCTAATATATAAACATTTACAATACGTTAATTACAGTGTAACATCACTTTTATGGTCTTTTTATATTTGATAAGGTTATAGTTGTTGAATTGGTTGGAGTAGATTTGCGAGTCGCTGACTCTAGAGTCGAAAGTCCCGCGTAGATCATCGAAGCGTCTGGTTTGTCATTCCAGAGATCATCAAAGGGTCTGGTTTGACATTCCAGAGATCTCCACGTGTAATAACCCTCCTCTCGGGAAGGATCGGTGGCTAGATGTTTCCACACTGGTACAATCTCCATTAGAGACCGACAAATTTCCGTCTCCCTCTCTATATAATCTGTGGCGAGGACGGAAGCCAGACAGTTATGCGTTGGCAGGTGATAAGCGAGGTACGGTGTAAGACAAATAGTAGCGAGTGAAATTATATGAGATTGTAAAATAATCGTGAGACAAATATTGAATAAATATTAATTGTTAGCGAAAATTGTGATTAAATTGCTACTGATAACATGAGGAAGGAAATAAAGTGATTTGTGTGATTTTACTCGAAATCTGTGTGGATTATTTACGACACGAAATACGTGAACACGAACTCATCTGCTAAAATATATATATATATATATATATATATATATATATATATATATATATATCACCGCTGTGGTCTCGAGGTAGCGTGCTGCCTTGTCACGCAGTGGGCCCGGGTTCGACACCCGGTCGGGGCAGTTTTTCTGGGTGAGGTTTTTATCGGGGTTTTTCCTCACCTTTAAGACAAATGTCAGGAAAACTTTAACGCCCAAATGGTCCCCGAAATCATATGGTCATTATCATT
Source organism: Diploptera punctata (assembly GCA_030220185.1). Lineage (NCBI taxonomy): Eukaryota > Metazoa > Arthropoda > Insecta > Blattodea > Blaberidae > Diploptera > Diploptera punctata. The sequence continues at coordinate 41,764 of JASPKZ010007281.1, read as the reverse complement.
ATCCTTATCACTATCATCATCACCATCATCCTTCACCGGTGTGGAAAGCAACGGGAAGCTACCACACCTACACAATTTCTTAGTAAAGCTGCAAGCATAGCATGAAAATGATATGATTGCAGTGAAGGACCTGCCTTCGGGCAGAATTACTATGGATGGATATATATATATATAAATTACGTGTCACGTTGTTTGTCCGCGATGGAATCCTAAACAACTGAACCGATTTTAATAAAATTTTGCACACTGTGTACAGTTTGATCCAACTTGAGACTTAGGGAAGTTTATAACTAAATTTATAATCGCATTATGTTATTGCAAATTATTTGTTTATTATTTAACAAAGAGTTATAATTATCTGTGAGTTCCATACGATTCTAACAGATGGCCGTGTAAGGTAATTGGTTTATTATTTAACCAGGTATCTGTGCTTTTTGTTGCAACCACGAATTTCAATTGAATTACAAATATTGATTATTTCAAAATGTAAGTGTGTTTGTATTTATTTTATCTTCAATATATTTTATTAATTTTATTAATTTCGTGTGTAAGTATTAGTTTTAAGTAATCTGGCTGAAAGAGACAACTTAATTTAAATATAACTGGACCGAGAAGAGACATTGAACAATATGGCGAATCAGTTCTAGAGACCATGAATGATAAGATATCAAGTAAATTTCCGCAAATTGGTATAGGCCTATGTGACATAAATCTTACATTTAAGAAGAATGTCAATTCAAAAACATATGAAGGTCCTAAGGAACGGAATAACAAAACTGTAAGTAAGTCTGTTAGTTATAATAATATGCCTAATATTACAGAAACAATTCCATGCCTCAATTAAATGAAAAACAAGATGGCTATATATCACAAGATGGTATTACTATACAGAGACTTCTTGATGATGATGAGAATCCAAACTGCCAACAAGTTCGTAGAAAAAAACTAAAGTATTCCATCAATATACCGGATGTAGTTAACGTACCAGAACTAAAAAATTGTGTAAAACAAAAACTTTCTGATTTAGATTTCTCACTTAGTTTACTACAACATAATTTAACGTATACCTTAGCCACAGCAACGCGTAGCCGGGACTTATATATATATAACGAAGTCGGATTAGTTACACTATTTATAATTCAAGAACGGCTGGACCGATTTTTATCCGATTGAGTGTCTTTCCACTTTTCAGCGGTTGCCCTTTTACCGGCCGGCTGCTGGCCCTTCACATCCACATGTGTCAATCACAGAGGTAGATGATCAACAGCCAGTGTAGGGGTGACATGTGGTTAGCATGTCGAGTCCCCCAGCCGTTATAGCTGGTTCCTCAACCTGGAGCCGCTACTTATTGTAGCTACCCAATTGCCTCACGATGCTGGGTGGGCACCGCCCCATAGTGGCCGAAATACCATGAGAAAATTTCTTCCCCCATGGAGACTCGAACCAGCGCAAGTCCTGTAGCTCTGCGCCAAGGCCTCCTACCTTAGCCGCTCGGCTACGGCGCGGGACCCGATTTTTATGATCTATGATTTCTTGGATTTGTTTCCGCCCCGAATAGCAGATAACTATTAAAACATCGGAAAAATTAACGTAAAAACATTTAAAGGCGATACGACGTTCGTCGGGACTGCTAGTATATATATATAAAAGTGTGCGTGTGTGTGTTTGTTATTTCTATTTAATTTTGAAAAAGCTATAGTATATTTTGTTTTATATTTACTTTTTCGTTTCATTGCTTTCAGGTTTAAATTAGTTTTACTGTCAGTGACAGGCTGAAACGTAATTAGAAACTAAATTGTTTTCAGAATTCAATTATATGATCAAGGTGAGTAGTAATTTACAATTAAAACTTATAATGTATTATTATAAAGAGTGTTCGAGACAATTCAAAGGAATGTCCCTACAATATATATTGAGTTAGTTACTTTGTAATTTATTTAACGAAGTTCATTAGAAACTCAAGTCATCAGAATTCCAATTCAACGTTCCACCTGAAAGAGTCGGCAATATTTGTTCAATAACCTCTTATTTACGGGTATACGACATAGGACCTACAACTTTAATTATTTTTCGAAAAAGTCTTCCTGATTACTGTGTTTAAATTCCATTGATTACAACCGACATAAATCTAGAAACCGCAGGCGAGCAAGATAATCACTAATTCATTGGGACTGACAAATTTATGGAGACAGTAGTTATTGGTAGTCCCGCGTCATAGCCGAGTGGTTGAAGCATGAAGTCTTGGCGCAGAGTTATGGGACTTGCTCCAGTTTAACTCCCAAAAGGAGAAGAACTATTCTTATGGAATTTCGGCTAAAATGGGATCGGTACCCAACCAGAATCGTGAGGAATTTAGGTAGCTACAATAAGTAGCGGCTCGATGTTGAGAAAACTACTTATAATGGCTGAGACCCGACAACTAGATGATAGTCTATCTCTGTGATTAAATACGCGCATGTGCATGTGAGCCCAGCAGCCGGCTGGTAGGTCAAAGGCCTTCTAGGCCTGTTGTGTTATGGAGTTTAATAGTCACCGGCAAGTAATTTAAATATAAATTTATATGATAATAAATTTTAAACCTGTTATAAAAATAACGTTATTGCATCATGAACACATAGGAAAGAAACCGTATAAATTATAAAAAATTAGATATGTCAATAACATTGATTTTCTACAATATAAACTCTATTAAATAGGCCCGACACACTTCCGGTATACCGGTAAGGTTTACTTGTACAGGTAAACCGAAGCGTGTGCCAACCGCTGCAGGCCAAACTGCACAAGTGTAGCGATCTGGGTAGGGGACCGGAGAATAATAGAAATTCAATACTTTCTACCTATGCAAGCGTGTAAACCTGAGTGAGTGTGTGTGTGTGTGTGAGCCAGGGCCCCAGCACACCTGTACAGCTTTTAGTTTAGTCGTGGCTAGTTCCTTGAGTAGAGAGTCTTCTTCTTTGCTCGCTATCTCTCGACTGAGTTAAAATCTTTCGGTTTACCGTAGCATGAGTGTGCTCTAAGCCTACACAGGTACACCTTTCCGGTTTACCTGTGTTCGTTTACGTGACAGGTATATCGTAACCTGTGTGCCCGGTCCACAGATGTATGTCATCACATAGTAGCACAGCTGGGTGGACTTCCAGTCACGTGCTCAGCTCTCACTGGATCTTGGGCTGAGTGGCAGTTACCGCTTGAAGGGACAGATCTGTACTATAATCCGGTTACTTTACATCGGAATTAGAGTTTAGGCTATTTGTAATCCTATAAAAAATACACTTGTTGAAGTGTAGGCATATTAAAATCACGGAAATGTAAAAAGATCAAATTGATTTTAAGAATTGAATTTAGGGAACTATATTCAAAAGATAAATAATTAAAAATAGAAAAACTATCAATAACCACACCTACCTTTCATATATTGATCTAAAAGTTGTTGCTATATGTTGATCTATATTGCTATAATCAGGCTGGGAGGGCAGACTGTCCCAGCACAGCTTCTTAAAATATCTATTACGCTATCCCAGAAATCTGCAAATAAGGGCTTCTAGGTGCGACACACCACGTTTTACTCACATTATCCATACCACCATTTTTGGTATGGGACCATAGCAGCGAAGGGATAATACAGGTCTCCCACTGCTCCTTTTTGGACTTTTTCACTGCATAGGCTAGAATACATAAGGCAGCAACCTAGTGGACTCCATACTATATCCCAGCAACCATACATTTTCATCATCTGTGAATTTCCAATCAATTTTGTTTAGCTAAAATCAAACGAAGTCAAGGATGATATGAAATGAATGGATTAGAAAATGAAATCACATGAAGGGGAGAGAAGGGGGAATGGAAGGTCTTCGTGGGATGAAATTCGGGAAGCGGAAGAACCCCGAGAAAACCCGAAAAATCCCGGTATGGCCCACCAATAATAATCTGCTTGAGTAAGAGCGGAGTTCAGTGAGGCGGGACGCGGCGCGTATTGCAGGCAAGTGAGGGCTATCCAATCTACCAAGTCATTAGTTTTATTATTTCTCTATAGTTTAAATGAGAGATTTGGGGCTAGATTTTAGTGCCTTGCAATTAAAAGTAAGATATATTTTTTGGAAACGAGCTTGATACATCAAAACGCTTCTCTGGATGGATTTTCAAGGTAGGTTTTGACATGCAATGTTCGACAGTTCTCAGACAATGAATCAATTTATATTAATTCAAAATTACCTTGTATACCTGAAGAGTATTCCAAAAATGGGTGAATTCTGTGAAAATGTACTATTAGATCATATGTCACTGTTATAGTACTGTGATAATTACATTAATTATTTTAAAAGTTATGTACAGAGAGCTGCAGAGAAAACTGTACGATACAAAGAGAGCAAGAATATTAAGGAACCTTGGATGGGTGAAACAATATTGGAGAAAATGGAAGAAAGAGGAAAATGGAAAAATAGCAATACAGAAAAAGCCTAAAGATACTACAGGGAACTAAACAACGAACGTAGAAGAGAAACTAATAACGGAAGAAATGAATGAAGGAGAAATGTGAATAACTAGAGAATCTGGAGACAAAAGGAAAATATGATTTAATGTAAGAAGAAGTTAAATGCTTCGACTATGGAAAGAAAAGCAGGAAAACTATGTGGTTGATGGAGGACGAAAATAATGAATAAATATCAAAGAGGGATTTTATAGAACAGCTATATGAGACAAGATAACGTATGGCTAACTTGGATATAGAAATTGAAGAAGACGTGTCAGAAGTTGAAAAAGGATTTTCAGTTCTGAAGGAAAAAGTTGAACTAGCAATTATGAAAATGAAAAATGGGAAAGGGACAGGAGTTGATAGAATACTCATTCAATTGGTTAAATGCTTGGGTAAAAGAAAGAAGGAAAATTTGTTTTTATATAACAAAATATATAAAAGAGGTGAATGGTCCGAAGAATTCACTGAGAGAGTGTTAACACCAATACCGAAGAAAAATAATGCGAAGAAATGTAAGGAGTTCAGCTTCATATCACAATCTGCAAAGATTTTCGTGCGAAACTGAATCGACGTTTACATTCTACGATGGAAAGCGAATTGGAAGAAGAACAATGTGGCTTCAGGAAATGCAATGCAACTGGATTGATACGAGCAATAGGAGAAAGAAATATAGAAAAAAAGAAGTTTATGCAGTATTTGTTAACTTGGAAAAGGCCTTTGACAGAGTGGATTGGAATAAACTAAGGAGGATGTTGAAGAACATTGGCGTGAGCTGGAATCATACGAGCCTCATATGTAATCTTTATGTGAAACAGCGAATAAAATTGAAAATAGGAGAAGAAATGTCAAAGGGTAGAGAAATTGGAAGGGGGTACGGCTTGGGTGTCCTCTATTATGTACGTTTCAACATATACCTGAAGACCTAATGAAGAACTGCTTCAGGAATATGGGAGGAAGAAGAATTAAGTGCATAAGATTTGCTGGTGATATGGCTTTGCTAGCAGAAGATGCAATGACACTGAGAAACCTGATGATGGAGCTAAATGACAGATGCGAGGATTGCGGGATGAAGATGAATATAAATAAGATGGAGGCCATAATTATAGGATGGAAACCAAGGAAGATTGACATGAGGATTAAAGATGAGGCCATTTGAGCAAGTGGAAAGCTTCAAATATTTGGGTTGTACTATCAGTAGTAATATGGACTGCTGTCAAGAAGTAAAGCAGAGGATAACAATGGCAAAATATGCTTTTAACAAGAAGAGAAGCATTTTCTGCGAAATTTTAGCAAACGAAATACGGAAGAGGTTAGTGAAATTCTTTGAGTGGAGTGTAGCATTGTATAGTAGAGAGACTTGGATATTACGGCGGAATGGGGAAACGCGATTGGAAGCTTCTAAGATGTGGATATGGAGAAGGATGGAGCGTATAAAATGGACAAACAAAATTTAAAAAAATAAAGATGTGCTACACAGAATGAGTGAAGGAATAAGAATACTGGAACTCACAAAGAAGCGGAAAATAAATTGGATTGGCCACTGGCTAAGACGAAACTGTTTGCTGATGGATGCCCAAGATGGAATGGTCTACGGAAAAAGGTTAGAGACAAAAATATATCAAATGATAGATAGTATTAACTACAGAGTAAATGGTTTGTTTGCGGATACAAAAATGAAGGCTGAGTTAAAGAAAGAGTGAAGAATGCTGAGTTTGCAACTGAAAGACCTGCACTTGGGCAGAACATTTATGTGTATGTATATATTTTTTAGTCTAATGCTATCATATTAATACCATATGGCCGATTTCAACTTGATAAACGAGAAGGAGTTAAAAAGTTACTTTTCCTAAAATTTAGTGACAATAAGTAATATGTAAATTATATAAACTCGTATGAATGTAACCAAAGTCTAGAAGTTGATTTTATCGACTGTGTCTCTTTTCCAATTAAAGTTTATTTTTTGGTTGAATTTTAATTTTGGTAGTCACTCTACTTCTCCAGAATTGAAATTAGATTGAAATTTATCTAATGTGTGCAGGAAATTTCATTTTCTCAGAGCTGATGAACACATACCCCTAAGAAAATAAGATATTATAAATGAAAAATCGAATGCTAATACACTTAAATTAGGAATGCTACCTTAAACTTCAGACATTATATCAGGCATGGGCATCTAGATACTTTTTTCGATCCCTTAGTTGCATACTTAATGGAAAAACGAAGGGTTGCATTATGTTTGATCAGTGGGTTAGAGTAGAATTTTTTTTAGTCTCCAGTGCATTCCTACTACAGCATACACATTTTGAAAGACACAGCACTGAACTGGTAGTGAGTTCGTCAATTTTTGTGTGAGCCCACCGGCGCTCTTAGAGTACGGTAATCCACACCCCTGAGCTATCTACTTGCCCAATAGACCACTTACTGTGATGTTTCTTTCAAATCAGCAACGACGATGATTACATCAACGAATGTGAATATTTTAAAATGTGTGTCTATTTTATATCGGTTGAAAACATTTTCAATCTTCATAAGTACTGTATGACAGAGTAATTAATTTGGCGTTGTAGAATGTTATACTTTTTTCTAGCCGAAGTTTTCAGTGCTTGTGCGATTTATTTTTTCTTGCTGTAGGGGTGGAATTGCATTTTGAGCAGGGAAGTTGACTAGGCTTTTCTAAGGACCTTGTTTATGCAATAAGGGTGTTTTTGTAGGCGGTTCAATCTGAGACGGGGACTGTGGTATAATTAACTAATAGCTTTTCTTGTGCCTCACTACCATACATCTTAACTCACTACTGCGCGCTTAAATCTTACCCTAATTGTGTGGGTAACCACATGCATATCCCTCATCATTAGAGTTTCGTTATTACAGTGTTCAATGTAATGCTGCCTTTAATAGTAATAATAATAATAGTAATAATAATAATAGTAATAGTAATAATAATAATATTAATAATAATAATAATTATTATTATTACTGTTATTATTATTGTTAGTAGTATAATTAATATTATTACTATTATTATTATTATTATCATTATTATTATTATTATTCACCGCTGTGGTCTCGAGGTAGCGTGCTGCCTTGTCAAGCAGCGGGCCCGGGTTCGATCCCCGGTCGGGGTAGTTTTTCTGGGTGAGGTTTTTATCGGAGTTTTTCCTCACCTGTAAGACAAATGTCAGGAAACCTTTAAGGTCCAAATGGCCATCATCCTTATCATTATCATCATCATAATCATCCTTCACCGGTGTGGAAAGCAACGGGAAGGTACCACACCTACAATTCCCTAGTAAAGCTGCAAGCATAGCATGAAAATGCTATGAATGCAGTGAAGGACCTGCCTTTGGGCAGAATTACTATGGATGGCTTATTATTATTATTATTATTATTATTAATATTATTATTAATATTATTATTATTATTATTATTATTATTATTATTACTATTATTATTACAGATAATTAGATAGATAGATCATTGATTGATGTCTTTGACATAATCCGATTCCTAGTAGCCAATTTTGTCGGTCCATCCAGTCTTCTTCATGTATAAATACGTTCCTTGACTCCAGGAGCTTTTAGGTCTTCCTCTCCCTCGTCTTTCCTCAGGTTTCTATTCCAAATAATAATAATAATATTAATATTAATAATAATAATTCTATTCCATAGAAATTCTGCCCCTGGGCAGGTCTTTCACCGCAATCATAACATTTTCATACTATGCATTGAGCTTAACTAGGGAATTATATGTGTGGTTACTTCCCGTTGCTTTCCGCACCGGTTAAGGATGATGATGATAATGATAAGGATTATGATGATAATGATAAGGGTGATGTTGATGGTTAGATGATTTTCGGGGACCGTTGGGCCCTACGCTTTCTGTCGTATGTCTTAGAGATGAGGAAAAACCCCGAAAAACGTCACCCATGAGCCTGTCCCAATCGGGAATGGAAACCGGGCCTGCTGCGTGACAAGATAACAGGGTACCTTGACACTACAGCCGTGGACATAGTAATAATAATAATAATAATAATAATAATAATAATAATAATAATAATAATAATAATAATAATAATAATAATAATAATAATAAATTCTAAGTACTTAACTTTAGAATATATTTTTTCCCGGCGCGAAGAGCCACGGCCGACTAAGTGCTTGCTATCAGCGACAAACTGATGAAAATTCATTTAATATTTATATTTTACATTTATTTATTCATCTTTAAGTTAAGAACATCAAAGATATCTTCACGTATGCAGTATTAAGATGATAATAACAAGATGTAATAACAAGATGATAGGCCTAATATATTAAACCTTTAAATGAAACTCCATTACTTTAAAATTCTAAACATATTAGTTTTTGCGGTCTATTTCTTCGTTATTTTTTATCCCTGATGTGAGGGTACTTCAGCGACCATAACAGATTTTTCCGCTGACTTTAGACCATCTTGTTATTATAATCAGAATTCCTAACTTGTGAGAACACAATCATTAGGCGTACTTGATGATGCTCCTATTAACAGTAAAATACGTGTTGATGTCAATTTGAGTATTCTTTTGTCAAGATTTCACTGCTCTTACTAGTATTGTGATTTCAATTGTACAAATCTGCATCCCATATCCTTTACTGACTTTTGGCGGAAATAGCACCAAGGTATCGTATTTTTTTTTGTTATTTTGAATATTGAATATTTATCTGATACACATGTTATGAATATCCTGTAATTTATATGTTAGTCCAACGTTAATAATAATAATAATAATAATAATAATAATAATAATAATAATAATAATAATGATTTATTTTAGCTGGCAGAGTTAAGGCCATAAGGCCTTCTCTTCCACTCAACCAGCGAATAGTAAAATTATACAAAAATTACGTAGGGCCTACATATTACAATTTTAAGATATTAAAATACAGACTAAACAAAATACAATGATGATGGATCTAATACTAGCTAATGCTAACAAAAACATAGAATATAATAAAATTAAAATGATATAAAATAAAGTAAGTAGCTTCCTACATGATTATTAATAGAATGCTCTATATAGTTGTTATGTAGTTAATGTTTTCATTGTGTCGAACTTAAGATATCAGTTAATTTGGATTTAAATAATGATAGCGATTGACAGTCCCTGACATGGCTGGGAAGTGAGTTCCATGCTCTAGCCATAGATATTGTGTAAGATTCAGAGTACAGACAGGTCCTGTGTTGTGGTATCAAAAGTAAAGAAGAGTCTTGTGATCTTGTTCCTAAATTGTGATGAGCCGATAAATGTTGAAAACGTGTTGTTAAATAAGTTGGTAAATATGTGTGCAGAATTTGGAATAGTAAGGTATGTGAATGTAAAGTTCTTCTGTCATTTAGGCGTAGCCATGATAAGGCCTCAAATGAAGGAGACACGTGGTCATAACGACGGAGATTGAATATAAATCGAATGCACGCATTATGAGCACGCTGTAGTCTGTCGGATAGATCAGTTGTAAGATTAGTCAGTAATATGTCGCAGTAGTCGAAGTGTGGCATTATAAGAGTCTGTACAAGTATTTGTCTGTCCCTAAGATGTTACAAAAATCAAAGTACGACATATCCAGTGTTTGTACTATAATTCTTATCAGTTCATAGGAAGAAAATTTCTGAATCTATTTAAAAATGCAATATTGGTAATTACTTTTCTGACATTTTATTTGTATGGATGTTCCAACTTGAATTAAGGTACAAACTCATACTTTTAACAAATGATGGATAAGGTATTAGTTCTTTATTTAGCATGTTGACAAGCTGATTAATATTTTTAATGGCATGTAGTAGTCTTGGATGTACAAGGATAATTGCCCGGGTCTCCTTTACATCAAGTCTACATAATATGTCTTTACGTCATTGTAATATTTTTGGTGGCCCTCTTTTTTTCGCATAAACAATAAAAACTACAAAAACTATTTTAAAGTATTTGAGGGTGTATTGACGAATCATGTGATTGTGGTTAGCGAAACATAAATTTTATTTTCATGAATTATGGCGGAAATTACCATTCGAAGTGAAATAGGGTTAATTCTGCGAAAAGTGCAATATTATAACAATATTCACGTAAATAATAAATTTCGATATCGCTCCCACTTTATTTGTGTATTAAGAAAATCCTAGTACGAGGAGTTTCAGGAAAGATAAATCCTTTACTACGAAAATGCAAAAAATTAATATGATTATATAATTTTCAGGTAACAACTAATACAAATAACAAATTAATATAATTCTAGGTTTCTGATTGTTTATTGATTTATTCAGATCTGACTTCACACGCTATACTGAAAATTTGGAAAGTATATTTTATGAAAATCTGAAATAAAATTAAAGAAAATTTGAAGGGAGAGCAGAGCGCTGGTAGTATTTTGAGAAAATTATTTTATCTTTCCGCGAAATAAAAAAAAAGTAATTGCGAAAGAAAAATAGTTATCAAAATATTTTAATAAGATTATTATTATTCTCTCTATTATTATTATTATTATTATTATTATTATTATTATTATTATATTATTATTATTATATTATTATTTTGAGAAATATTATTATTACTACTATTATTATTTGTATTATTATTAAATAACTAACTCACTGGCTCTATCTAACCCTCAGGTTCATGGCCGCGCGGACATAAGCTCTCCATACACCCCTATCCAGAGCCAATGTTTTCCAATCATCCCCCGTTTAATCGATTTCCCTCAAATCATATTAATATTATTCCCCCACCACATTATCTTGTCACGCAGCGGGCCCGTGTTCGATCATCGGTCGGGACTAATTTCCTGGGTGATGTTTTTTCGGGGTTTTTCCTCGCCTGTAAGGCAAATGTCAGGAAACGTTAAGGTTCAAATGGTCCCCGATCATCATCTGTACATCAGTATCATCATTAACATATTCATTAAGTTTTGGATTAAGGCCTCTCTCCTGGCGAATCATTATCGTCATCATCGCCACCATATATCATCGGAGTAGCGTAACCCCCTTCCAGGCGCTCCAGCTTCAGAAGTGGGCTTCAATAATGTCATGCCAGGAGAGAATGTCGCATGGTGGCATTGAATAAAAAAATATTCTGTATTTTATTCTTCTTAAACGTCACATTAATGCCCAGCATATTTAAGCGTTACGATATGTTATCGGAAAGTGGACTTGTATACGTCAGTGTAAAACATGTATGTCTTTGTTTAGCAGAGGAAATCTTTTCTAATAGCTTTTTTATAATATTTTTTCTCAATTAAATTATCTATAATTGAAAGGTCGCAGTTATTACTCATTCTTAATTGTTTAATGGGACGACCCCAAAAAAATGGGAAGATGATGTGGCAATTGATATAAAATTGATGAAGATAAAACAAATGGAAAAAATGTGTCCAGAATAGAAAAGTGTCAAAAGACCTCGCTTAGAAGGTAAATCATTCTCTAGTTGAAGCGGTAGCGCCTTAATAATAATAAGAAGAATACTGTTTAATGACATTCAACTTTTTATTAAATTCCAGGGGTGAAAAAAAATGAGTTGAATTTTTTAAACCATTAGTTATCAATGACTATTTAACTCATGCCCCAAATGGGAGTCAATGACCTATCGTTTCAATGAAAATTCTTTTACAACCAATGACAGTCGTGTTTCACCTGGCTCTTTATCGAATTCTGTTTATTGTAATAAATTAAGCTTCTCCTTTTTAATGTTCTGAACAAGCCAGAGTATTATCTTGCAGTGACTGATTATCCAACAAATACGTTGTATATAGCAAATAATGCACTTTTGATAATTGTGTGTTCAATAATTGTGTTTTTAAATAATGATTTTACTGAGTCGTTTCCTAGAAAAATAATCAATAACCTATAATGTTGGCTATAATACAGTTTGATGTGTTTCATTTTTTCTCAGCTAGGGTGCATTCTTACAATAATGCGATCCTTAATAATATGGTCAAGTTACAGTAGATGAAGAAACGAATCAAAACCACACATATCTGATTTGTTTTCAAACTTCGCCGTTTATGTTATATATATATAAATATTTGCCTTGTTACCCAGCGAGCCCGGGTTCGATTCCCGGTCGGGACAGTCTCCTGGTTGAGTTTTATTTTCGGGGTTTTTCCTCATCTGCAAGACAAATGTCAGGAAGCTTAGGGCCCAAGGTTCCCCGAAAATCATCCGGCCATCATCATCATCCTTCACCGGTGTGGAAGGGCAACGGGATGATACCACACCTATAATTTCCTAGTAACACTGCAAAGCAAAGAATTAAACTGCTATGATTGCAGTGAAAGACCTGCCCTCGGGCTGAATTACTATAGATGGATATAAATATTTTAAAATACCGGTAACTATATTTAAATAATGATTTTTAAGTAATCAGCTTAATTTTATTCGTTAAATAGTCCTAAAATGCCACTCGTGATTTCGAAATCCTCTATACAAATTCACGGGTCACTTCGTGAATTTATGTATGATTGGAAATTACTCGTGAAATTACCTATGATAATTACGACCCTACAATTATGGAAAGTCTAATTAATAAATATTATAAAAAAGGTATTGAAAAAATGTATCCTCTCCATTCAAAATCATAAATGGATGTTTTACAATGACGTATATAAGCTCACTTTCTGATAACGTATCGAAACGCTTGAAAAAGCTGGACATCAAAGTGGCATTTAATACGAATAAAACTTTACAAAACACAGTAAAAATTAATAAAACGAAATTAAAACAGGAACCGTTTTCCTGTGTATGTAGGATGGAGTGTGTGACTTTCAACATGGTTTATAATAGACCATACAGTTTATTTCTCGTGTAAAATAGCATGTGAGGGCATATAATAGAAATATATATACTTTGGACTACGCTAATTACATATTTGAATTTGACCATTATTTTAATTCAGGTTTTAAGGTTTTACACGTTTGTAACCAAGGAAAAAAAATATAGATAATTTACAAACTTCAGAAATTAATAAATTAAAGGAACCTAATAAATTAATAAATTCTCATTCAGATCTAAATGTTTCACCTCTGTTAAACTTATAAAATATATTTTATACGGTGCTGTATAATTTGTTTACATTTTGATTATATTGTATTGTTTTGTTCATTTGTTTACATAGTTGGCTATACTCACAAACAGAATATTTATTTATATTTATGACATTCGCCAGTGCATTGAAACAGCTGTTACGAAATTTTAATACAATAGAGTATTTATGAAACTCATATAACTGTGTAGTTTTATTTATTAAATGCATCATGGATTTTCAACAAATGAACACCAAATCATTTGATTAAAATGATACTATGTTCGTATATACTTTCTCACTCCATTGATATCATATATTCCTTATTACGTTATATTTTTATATGGTATGTAAATTATTTTCGTGCGTCCTGTTAAACTTAATCTATAATGGAAAACTTGAAATATAAGACAGTCAATAATACATTTAGAATATATTTAACATTTACATATTTTTAGTAGCATTATATTATTTAAACTCGTATATATGCGTAATTTTATACATTGAAACATCCATGAACGGAGTAAATCCACTGATTTTAATTTAGTTGTATTTTATATTATTGTATTAAATTATGCCTTCTTCGTCTTATATAATAACAATAAGAATAGTAATATTAATAATAACTATTATTACTATTATTGTTATTATTATTATTATTATTATTATTATTATTATTATTATTATTATTATTAATGGTGTTTAATATAATGTATTGTTACATGTCTCATAGCGACGTTTGAATTGCGCGGGTTAGTCGCCCATGGCGAGTTAGAGTACCCGCACAGCCGACGAATTATCTGGAGCATCTTGGTAGAATGGTTCTACCGGTGTCTCTCTCCTCTTTGGAGAAAAATCCATGTCTAGAGGATTCTGGGCATCGACGTTAATCGAAGCTGTTTCTGCAGCTTTCCTTGCGCTTATAAAAGTGCAGAGCAGAAGGCCGGCGAGTCAGTTTTGTGTTTGACGCTGGCGATGAGCAGTGAGTCTGCGATAGCGAGTCTTGTGGTGAACAGTGTGACGATACGCTTTGGCGAATTAATTTATCAGTGAGTGGAAAACTGTTCTAACTGAGATAACTATTAAAAGAAGATTATTAGTGATTTGTACGTGTGAACAGAATATTGTTGATAATTGAATAAATAAATAAAGTGTTTAGTGAACATTTTAATTAATGCATTTTGCTTATTTACGCCTAAATAACATAGAAGTAAAATTGAGGTTATCTCGGCAAGTATTATATTTGGGAATGTCTGCTTCAGTTACATTGCTGTTAAATTCGTTGAATATTATAGATGTAATTTCTTTTAAAATTAGATATAATCGATTTTATTTAATTATATACTATTGGATATCGGTTGGGCGAAAAGTGTCGGTGTGTATTTATACACTTCCATGAACACTTGTTTTGAGATTATTATCATTAATTTCAATATGATACTCCGTTTTCACAAATGTTTGCTTCATTTGCATTTGATTCTAATTATGAGAAAATGTTCATTTAACTGGCTAATCCTCTGTTTATTTATTCGCATTAGCTATAAATAAACTTGAATGAGAATGCTATGTTGGCACAAACTTTCATTTTGAATGTCTGCAGTCGTGCAGAGTACTTTTTAAAATTAAATCGAATTGTGAAACAGAAATGCAAAATTGGAAGTACTTTATACGCAAGAACGTGAAATATTCAAATACAACTCATTCACTGAGATTTTAATTTTTTTATAGCTTAAACAGCTCATTAATTTTTTATACTTTAATCTATTGTTCGAGCTATGGGTAAGTGTAACCATATCAACAATTACTTACGTTCAATCAGGGATGCACGTATGAATTAAAAAGACAGCAAAAACCGCTAAGATTGAAGGTACTCCATAGTAATTTCTTTTACCGACTAAGCAGATTGAGGTTTTCCCCGTTTTATTCTACCGTCCAGCCAATTCGGGCGACTGGATTTAAATTTTATAACCAGAATAGATTTTGTATTTATCATAATTACGTAATATCCTGTAATTAAATAAGAGGATATGGTCCAGAAATAAAGCCGCATGTTGCTATGTTTTTAACACCACTGCTAAACAATTTTCGATATTGGTTAAAAATTATCTATAACTAACAATGAGAAGTATATTAGTAACAGATTATGCCTGAAGGGACGTATGTATATACCCCATATGTGCACATTTACCATGTGCTGAATCGGGTACTTCCCAGCGGGAGATTTTTAACCAAGCTCATTTAACTATAGATATCAATCAGTGACAAGTGGTTAGCACATCGCGTCAACGAGTCTTCTAGAAGGCAACCGAGGTATTACTTGGATGGATGAAGTTGATAGGATTTTTCACAGATATTACATTTCACGCTTGCGGTTCTTTTACACGCCTGAACATCTACAATCTCGGGGCCCATTGCTTAAAGTCCCTCCCGGAGAACTTCTCCCTGGATTTTTCCACACTAAAATCCATCGACCCTGACCCGGTTTCTACCCACGACCCTCGGCCTGAACGGATTGAAATATAATATTTCAGTTTTAAAAGACACAAAAGTAAAACTTTTCAATTCTGTATGTAATAATATATCCACTGAAAGTTCTTCAGGTTCGGGTTCTTCTTTGATGTGTTTTAAAAATCACCTATTTGATGATGATAGCGGCTACTCGTCTCTAGTTTAGTTATAATTGACATCAAATTTTGTAATATATTGTTTTATATTTCGGTGCTGAAGTTTATGAGTAAGTTATTTTTTATTAGAAGAGGTTACCAGCCTCTAGCCAAAACCCTCATCCTGGAGGACAGGGAACTGCAATTTCGGAGTGTTCGTCTCCTAGAGAAGTTGCCTTCATTGATAAACCTTATCATACCAGAGCAAGAGATGTGGGCAGACCCAGAAAGAGATGGGCTGAAGTCGGAAACGGGTCAACAGACCTAATCCATGAATGCAGATGATGATGATGATGATATTTCGGTGCAATTCCATATAATCTTGAACGGATTTTCTTGAACGGAAATAACAAAAATTACCAACTGAGAGCAGTGATAATATCCAAATCTTTCGTCATGTACTTACTATGACTATTTAACTTATCCCCCAAATGGTAGTCAATGACAAATCACATTTCAATGAATTTTGTTTTACAACAAATGACGGTCGTGTTTTACCTCGATATTTATCAAATTTTGTTTACCACAATAAATAGAGCTTCTCCTTTTTAATATTTGGAACAGGTCAGAACATTATTTTGCAGTGACCGACTCTCTAACAAATACGTTGAATATAGCAAATAATGAACGGAGTCTTTCGAAATACACATTTTATAATTCTGTGTATAATGTTCGTTATAATATACGACTTTTTTTCTCCACTAGGTTGCATTCTTAAAATATTGCGATCCTATTTGTCAATAAATAATATTCAATTGAGTTGGTGTTTACTTAATGAGAATCCATATTCATTAATTAAATAAAAATAAAACGTAGTTTTATTTGATGTTCATATTTATTATATAATTCAGTGACAGCTGTTTCGGTACACTGTACCTTCTTCAGACATGTTAACAAATTAAACTAAGTTTTATTTTTATTTAATTAATGATACATAATATGATCAAGTTGCACAGATGAACAAATGAAACATAATCAAACATTTCTCATTTATTTTCAAACATCGCCGTTAACATTAAATATATACATATTTTAAAAGAACTATATTTAAATAAGTATTTAAATAATAATTTGTGAGTAAACAGCTTAATTTTATTCGTTAAATAGTCCAAATTTTCTAGATAAATTATCTTCTAGATAGAATTTATCGATGATTGGAAAATCATTCGTGTGTCATTACCTATGATAATTGCGATGTAAACTAATAGCAATATTTATTTCAAAATAACTGGAAAAAAGTAATCTCTTATGTCAATGCATCATAAAATATGAATAGAAGGTATTTTTATTGATTACTAGCGTACCCGGCAGACGTTGCCCTGCCCGAACTTTCAATTCTCATGTCATGGGCGGACGATAAAAAATATGTTACTTTTTACCATAAAATTTAGCAATTAGGACATAATTAGATATTATTAAATAAGTTCGCAAGAAAACCTCTTACTGCCTTCTGTTGCGGCTCAAGAAGTGTGAATGATGATGTCACACAGTCATGAACATTAGAATTGTACCCTCCCTTGCAGATAAGTTAAGAACCGTCATATAACAATTATATTAGAGTGAAAAAAAAAGATTAATTGATGAGAGTGAGTCAAAACAGATTTTTTTCCAGCTAGATTTCATTTCTGACCCACTGTGCACCAGTCCCATACTGGCCGACAATATATGAGAAAATTTCTTCCCCCGTAGAGACTGGAACCAGCGTAAGTCCCGTAGTTCTGCGCCAAGACTTCTTGCCTTAACCACACGGTTACGGCGCGAGACTCTGGTACCAATGAAAGACAAAAATGGTTATTGTGAGTTAACCGTAAGAGATAAGTGACTATTGGTATCAATGAAAGACAAAAAATGGTTTTTGTGAGTTATCCGTAAGAGATAAACATATGCTGTCGCGGGCTTTTTTGTAGAGCTTTTTGAGATATTCAATTCTGTGTACATTAATTTGGTGTATTTCTTATGGTTCAGGCAGCTTAAGCCATTTAAACGTCCAAAGAACTACTTTTTTCACGTTTTCCACAACAAAGGGCGATGTTTAAGGGTGTAGGAGTTGAGTATCACAACTCTCTTATAGCCTATGTTCATCCCGGGAATCTCCTGAACATTTAGCAAAAAACCCCATCACAATCGGTTCAACGGTATGGCCGCGCATAAAGTACGAACAAACAAATATACAAACAAACAAACAATTTTATATATAAGATAATTTAAAGAATTTATCTTAAAATATATTTTAATAAGCCAACAAATTTTCGATTTCAATAAAACGTCCCAAACTACTAATTCCCTGGGAAATGGAATTTATTATAGTTATAGAATAACAATGAAGGCAGAAAATGCTATTTTCTCTGTTATAAATCGGAAATGTTATAGTAAATCTCAAAATTTTATTTTTCGATACGTTCGTTTTGATCCCTTCATTATTTCACTTATTTGAGGTCTCCGTAAACCTAGTATTGCTCTCAAGTACCCTAGGTCGTAATACTGAGTTTATACATGGGTTCTTTAGTTTTGGCAACAATAGTGTGGAATCCAAATAAAACTAGAGTTGACAATTCTGTATATTGCACGTGTAATGTCAGTGCCTACCCTCCGTCCGAGCATATAGATTCGCCTCACCCCCTTACCCTCCTCATGTAACAATGGGCCGAAAGTTATCAGTATAGATCTAGGCGTCGCAGTATAACGTAGTACAATGTTTTCATAGCAGGAGCTGAAAATCTGGTTGAAGATTGAATGTGCTAGAGGCAGAAACTCACTACAGTGTCATCACGAATTGCGAGAGGTTTGTGGGTGCAGATGCATTGCCCTATCGAACAGTGGCAAGGTGGGTACAAGCCTTTAAAGGAGGACGCGAAAATGAGTCATATATGCCTAGATCTGGTCATCCACCGATAAGTGAGAATGACGTGCATCAGTGGCCGCATTAGTGGAAGCGGATCGGAACTGCACTATTCGAGAGTTGGCCGCAGATACTTGATTGGCACTTTTAACTCTGCATCGAATCCTTAAGATCCGCCTTAGGATGCGAAAAAATGCTTCACGATGGGTCCCACATGAGTTATCGGAGGTGCAGTAATTTCTGCGATATGAAGCTGCTCGTACGCACTTGGAACGCTATGAGATGGAAGGAAAGCCCTTTTTACGACGTATCATCGCCATTGATGAGACCTGGGCGAAAATTTATGAACCACAGTTGAAACGTCAATCGTCCGAATGGCGTCATACAGGGTCAGCGCGAAAAACAATAGTTTGGCAGACCGCTATGAATGTGAAAACGATGCTAATCCTAGCCTACGATTGGGATTGTGTTATCTTAAAAGATGTCGTTTCCCCAAAGCAGACCGTGGATGCAGAGTACTATTGTAAGTTCCTGCGAAACAATCTGCGAGCAGCGTTAAGAAGAACCCGACGACACTTCATGAATATTCCACTCATCATTCTGCATGACAATTCAACGGTGCATGTAGCAAGAGCAGTGTCTGATTTATTCAACAGCTGGGATTGGGAGGTGCTCTACCACCCACCATACTCTCCGCACATAAGTCCCTGCGACTTCGATCTCATTTCTAAGCTCAAGGAATCACTGCGTGGGAAGAGAATCAGAACAGTGGAAGACATTCTGAGTGCAGTTCATCAGACTCTACGCACCATCCAGAGATTAGGCAGTGGCAACGGCATTCGACGGCTACCACATCACTGGGAACACATTGTACGCAATGCTGGTGACTACATCGAAGGCCTCTAAAACTTACAACCATGTATGTATGCTATGTATCCAGAAAATAAATAGTTGCCCAAACTAAAGAAACAACGTATGTATATGTATACTCCATTCTAAACTATTTTAATTTGCAAAATGTACCGTACATTCATTTTTATTTGTAATTTCATTTTTAAGTAATGAGCATTCAAAGGGATATGGGCTTACTGAACAATATCGTATCTAATATAGATAGAAAAAAAGAATCATTAAATCAATACATTTATATAATATAATAATGAGATTCATTCAGCAGCTAATCAGAGAAGCGTCTGTTTTAATCTCTCATTCCCTATGTACTTAATATATGATGGAAATATGTTGCAATTTTTAAATCCATTGATGGTAAAAGTATTACCTGAGGTAATCCAAAATTATTATAGTTATTCGTGTTTTATGAATCAGTATTACTTCTGTGATATATAAATTAATGTGACATAAAGATTAATAAATGTAGAATGATGATAAAATAATTATATATTCAAATTAAGTATTTCCTAGTTCCATCAATGAATTGGTTATGATTCTTATTGTTCCATTTTGCAGATTAAAACCTAATGAATGTTTTAATATTACTGTAGGTCTACTGCACAACAATAACCATATGAATATGAAAGTATGTAGATATATACAATTTTAATATACTTTGCTGCGATAGGGCGTTTTGTCGTACTTACAGCAATGGCAACCATGATTGAAAGTTCAACTTCCTACATTTTGGGGTTGCCAACCTAAATAAGTATACTGTAATAAAATAACCATACTGTAATAGCCTATTACAAAACGCGTGTGGGTAGTGAAACCACTCTCCTCTAAGTATGATCTGTTTTCCAATCAATGTAGCCTATCATTTACGCTGTAAGATTTAAAAAAATATTGTTAATGAATGTCCGCCGTTTCTTTGTGATATTGCATAACACATGCATATACAAAAAAAAATATCCAAAAGGTAGTGTTAATATACATTACACGAAACAGATCACTGCATTCTAAATTAACTGAACATTATTTGAAAAAAATGTAGAACAATAAATACGTACTTGCGCAATTTTATCACTAATTGGTGTCACGGCCTCCTGTAGTTTTAACTAATAAGCATTGCCCACATTGTTAATGTTTGTCAATTGTTTATAATGAACGCAAATATTTCCAACAAAGATGTTATTATTTTACTATTATTTATTATTTTGAAAACACCATCGCGCAAAAAATAATGTACAACGCACGTTTGTTAAGTGTTTTACAGAATATCGGAAATTAAGTACCGAGCGATAGCGAGGTTTTTAAACATCTTCCTCGAAAAACCAGTCCCGACCTCTCATCGTAATATACTAATTTAGGAAATTAATTTTAGATCTACACGAAAATATGTAGTTCTGATTCGATTGATAAACTAACTTGTTATGATGTATTCCAATCAATATAACCTACCATTCATGCTGTAAGATTGTTACCTTCTTCTTCTTCTTCGTCACGTTTTAGGCTTATTTACTAGCCTGTTCCGGCTCCAATTTGCTGTTGTTTCCATCTTTTCTTTGGTCTTCCCACACTTCTTCTTCTCGTGGTGAATAGTTGTATGCTGCGTTTGGTATTCTATTCTCAGTCATCCTTATTAAGTGTTCTTTCCAGTTTGTTCTGTATTTCACTATTGTTGTGTTTAATTCCTCTACCTTTAGTTGTCTTATTTCTGTGTTGTGTTTTTGTCTGTTTTTGATATCCTGCTATTGGTCTGAAGAATTTAATTTCAGCAGATTGTATTCTGGCAGACTGTTGTGTTGTCACTGTCCGGATGTCATGTTTCGGATCCATAAGTAATAATAGGAACTGCCATTGTCTTGTATAATTTCATTATAGAGTTTTTCTTGGCTTTATTTTTCAAAGTTTTTTTAGTGTTCCTGTTATATAATTAAACTTATTTAGTTTGTTATTTATATCTGTTTCCGCTGTGTATGATATTTCGCAACGTAGCAAGTTATATCTTACCACTTTTTCTATTGGTTTATTTTGAATATTACCTTTGTCCGAACAGGATGAGCGTCCTGAAAGCAATTTTAAAAATATTTTTCTGGTGATATTTCCATGTTGTAAGGATTTTTTATAAATTGTTAATAAATTTCCGCCGTTTATGTGTGATACGGAGAAGTGGATTTAACGGACGTAGAGGCTTTAACTTGATACGCTATTACTACAGATTCTACCGGAATACTAATAAACAATTACTACGTTATATGTAAATAAACTTGTATATACAATTTCAATTAGTTTCAGTGAATGGAGAATACGTTAGTGAACGATGCCAATTACCAGATATTAACTTGTTCGAGTTCCATTATGACGCGGGATAATGCAGACTGAATGTGAACGCATTGAAGTAGTGAGCCAGTGTAAAACCGGGAAGGTTGGCACTATTGCCCTCGATCCACTCAATCTTGAGCAAGAAATGACTCTACAACGGCTGCTAACGTTCTGGGGCGGGGGTCAATGTTCAACCCCTGCCCTTCCTTGGGGAGTAGACCTCGCCCACAGCTAAGAAGAGTATGATGTTAAAGGGAAGTAAAAGTGAGAGAGTTTGGGGGTTAAATGGTGACTTGAAATATGAGAATCACTTTATCTTATCTTGAACTCTCCACCTCCTCCTCTTCCTCTTTAAACCCGCCACCGAGACTTAGCAAGTTTCAAAACCCTGCCTATGTTTCTTCTTCTACTTTTTAAGATGGAATGAGAAAAGAAAAGAAGAAATGGAGAGGTTTTGGAAATTTCCGTCGATATTTATAATAGAAGCAGTGCTTTGCACATAAAAAGTTGGTGTTCTGGAGCACAGGAACCTATATTACTTCAAGTTGGGTAGAATTGCCTTAGAGAATTTTTCTAACTTACAAAAAAACTTAACCGAAAACTGTATATTGAAGTGTTCATTCGACTTGGCGTGGAATTGCTAGGTGTATAGACTATAGCTATATTTTTTATTACAACAGCCGGCAATGTCGTTATATTGTATTGTCTTACAGGAAACTTTTCCAAATGGCTTTCCGGAATTAGGTTCGAAACCATGATTACACATTCAGGTGAAATTTTACTATACATGCGGTTCCATGTCTCTCTTCTTTACACAATTCTAACAAAATATTATCATGTGTAATTTATGAAAATTGGAGATTATAATTTTTATCTTCCTGTTTCTTACATAGCCCCAAGGTAAATATTTTCAATGACTGAAGTAGCAGCAAGACGGCAGTTTTCAACTATCTACTTCATGCCATTATTAACTGCATTTCCCAAAGTAACACACACACACACATATATATATATATATATATATATATATATGCGATTATCGATTTAAAATTGTCGTAAAAGTAAATATTCAGCATTAAAATTGAAAGATTTACAATTAAAGGTAATTTTAAAGACATTTTGGATGAGGTAAGTAATAATGAGATTTCGTGAATTACAGATATTTAAAAGTTTTGTATTCCATTACATCAGATTCAGTAATTGTGTTTATTGTCTCAAGATTTTTAAAATACATCACAAAACTCCATTGAGGTCCCAATGTTAAAATTTTAAGAAATATAAGGCAGTACCTGAGATCTCAGTTGTCCTCAAAATCAAAACTAAAGTTAAAATTACACAAGACTGTTGCTAAAATATTTTTTAACAAAGAATGTGTCTACAAGAGTACACTGCTGATTATTGAGGACGACTGGGATCTCAGGTACTGTTTTATATTTCTTAAAACTTGAATATTTATTTCCTATAATACCCCTCTGGGCATGCATTTGTGAACAATACAATTTATTCTATGAACAATAAAATAATCTCCTAAACAAACTCTCCCTCTCTCTCTCTCTCTCTCTCTCTCTCTCTCTCTCTCTTGTGCTCCTGAAGATTATTAGTTTAAGTTTAACTTGAAATGTTAGTTAAATTTGAACTAGACCAGAACATATTAATAAAATAGATGATCTTAAAATTGGTCCTAGAGCTGAAAATATAGATATTGAAATAATCAGATTTTTTTCTCTTCTCGGTAGAGTGATAAGGTAGGTACAGAACTCAAATTAATAAATGATTAATACGAAATTCGTATATAGTACTACGGTGCAATTAAGGATACTTTTAGTATTATTAAAACAATTACAATAAAGATGAAAGGTTCACCCGAATGAGTATTATTGTTTGCTATAATCGGAGATCGATTTTTTCCCCCCCACGGCACTAAGTGATATGATATCGGTTGCATGTCTGCCCGCACAATTCACACATACACAATTCGTCGTTCTGGGTATGCAATGTCTTGTTTTTACATATTTTGTGGAGGATGCCGTATATGGTGTGCCTCTCCTCCAGATTCTCTTTGGTCCAGTTGCGGTCGATTATTGTAGTCGTCCCATAGAAGTCGATGTCTATCTCCGCTCTTTTCATTCTTCTCCGTTCTAGTAGTTTGTTGCTGGTTACGGTAGATGGTAGGCTGAGTCTCAGATCTTCTATGTAGAAACTTTCCTTGGCCAGCTCATATGCTAGCCTTGATGGTGCATATTTTCCCACTCTAAGGGCACATTTTACGAACCGTGCCTTCACTTTCTCAATGCGTTCTAAGTCACTGATTGTTCAATTTTTCCCATATTAATTCGAGCCCATACGTGATTATTGGGGATATTGTCGTGTCCAAAAGTCTAGTGGCTGTCTTTAGTGATAAGGATGCAATATTCTTCCTTCTATATATCGCTTACGTGGCTTCCGCTGTCCTTTCCTGTATGTGGTATCTGAACGAGTTCCCTGTTGTTTCTAGGATTACGTCTAGATATCTGAATATGTTGGCTGTTGTTATGGGTTCGTTGTGTAGCATCATTATGTCTTTCATTGATGTTTGCCCTTCTTTTCTGAATGTCATCAGACAGATCTTTTGTATATTGTAGGTCAGTTGGTTTTTCATTACCCAGCTTTCTAGTTCAAAAAGTGTTTCTTGTAATTCTTCTCGGTCGGGGGATCCTAAGGTCATTTCATCAGCAAATATGATTAATGTGGTTGCAGTCTTCCTTTCGAGTATCTCCACTATGTCTGCCGTCGCTATGTTAAACACTAGCGGGCTTATGGGGTCGCCTTGGAGGACTCCATTTTCTGTGTGTTGATCTTTGATCTGGTGACCCCATCTTCTATTTCGATGTAGTTGTATTGCAGAGCGTCTACTATTATGTTCACTAGTAGGTGGTCTATGCCGATCATGTGTTTTATTCTTTTGATCAAGAGTTTTCTGTTCAGTGGGTCGAATGCTTTGGTGTAGTCTATGAATAAAGTATAGTATTTTCCTTTTGGTTTTCGTAAGGCTTCTTCTATTTCGCCCATTAAGTACCTGACGGCTTGTTATGTGCTTCTACCTCAAGTGAAACCAAATTGACATTCAGGGTCCCTTTTAGAGGGTTATACAGTAATGAAATCTAGGAGTATCACAGTTGAAGAGGATAAAAGTTTAATTGACATGTCAAAAAAACATTAGAACAATAATAAGGTTATATGTTACTAACAAACTAACAATGTAATTTTAAATAATATAATTGAGGATTAATTATTATTATTAAAGGAACCCAGTTTTTATTTGGGTTAAAATCAATTTTTTTGTTCTTGTTTCAAAAAATCCAGAAAGGTATATTTTATCGATGTGTAATATTATGTGTGTAATTATATGTGTAATCAGTTTTCAACAACATTTCAGAAATGGGGTTTGAAAATCAACAAAAACAAAACAGAGTATTTAACAAATGATCCAGATGAATTATATATTGATGGGGTAAATATAAAGAAGGGCGATCGTTTCTGTTATTTGGGATTAATTATGGAGAAAGACGGAACATCAAATAAGGAAATAGCAAAAACGATTAATAATGGAAGAAAAACCATAGGAATGTTAAACTCAATACTATGGAGTAAAAACATCATTAACAGAACAAAACAACTAATTTATAAATCCATAGTAGAAAGTATAATATTATATGCATCGGAAGTTTGGACAACGACACAACAACATGCAACAGAATAACTTCAGTTGAAATGGATTTTTGGAAAAGAGCTGCCAGAAAATCTCGACTGGAAAAATTATAAATACAGAAATTAGAAAATGGATGAATGCAAAAAGAATTATAATGGATGAGATTGAACACAGAAGACTAAAATGGTATGGACACGTAAGACGAATGCAGGATGGAAGACTACCAAAGGCCGCTGTGCATGGAAAATTGGAAGAAGGACAGAAAAGGAAGACCAAGAACAACCTGGAAGATCAACATTCAAAATTCAATGAGAAAATTTAGTGTAACACATGAAGACACAGAGGACAGAGAACGATCTAGAACTTTAATTAAGATAAATTTCTGAAAGTTTGTTGCAAACTGATAGTCTATAAGTCCGCAGTCATTTATAAATTATTACTTTTTAATTTATGTTGATTATTAAGATTGGTTGGAGAAAACCTTCAATGATGAGGACAATTATCAAAGTGAAGTGAATATTACTTTTTCTATTTTGGACATTTGGACCCATAAAAATTGATTTTTGAAAATGACGTCTCCATGTTCTACTAATGTGCAAACTTTTTTTTTGTTTGCATTTTCCCGTAACTTCTATTTTTCATATTTTGGTACACTTTTCTCTGAAACTATAAAATTTGGAGAATACTTTTTGTCATAGATATGCCGTTTAGAGAGCTCTATATTAATAAGGTACATTTTTCTTTGCGTTATTGACAGTGTTTAAAATTTAAAAATAAATATAAGGGAGATTTCTAACAAAATAATTGTTTTTTTTAAATAAATCACAATGCATATGTGAACACAAGGAAACCTTATTTTTGTCAAATAAACTATGAACAATAACATATTAAATTTTGGAAACAATATGATGAGTATTTTTTGAGAACATTGTAGCAAGACAATACTTTTAAGAAGTTGAATTTTTATTTTTATTTTTTTGTATTTTAAATTGCTCATGAAGAAATTGGTCTAATACGTTAACCAGAGTGTCATCATATTCAGGAAGACGTTTGTAATTAGTGACAACATTTTCATTCTCTTAACTCAAGAATAAGCTGAAAAAATGATTTTTTTAGTTTTATTATTTTTATACCAAATTGCAAGGAAATTGGTTACGGGTGCCCTTAACTACAAATTGTAATTATCTTTATTAAGCATGAACTTCAATTTAGTGATGAAAGTACGATTATTTTAGTTCATTTTTGTATAAAGAACCAAATATAAAATACTACAATCTAGGGAAATTAACATTCAAACACAAACCTATAATAAACTGTTCCATCTTCATTAACTTTACTTCTTGCATCAATGAATTACACATCTGACTGAAATTACTTCTAGTTTAAACTTAAGACACAATTATATGTGATCACACAAACAGTAAACTTAATAAGCATACTTGCCAAAATTCGAATGTAAACGTATTTTGTTACTGCTTTGTATTTTATCAAAACTTCGTTAGTGATCACTTGATAATTGTAGTCGGTGCCGAATATTTACAGCCGCATCAGACTAAAAAATAATGTCTCAAAGAATATTTAAAAAAAATTAATGATGAATAAATGACTTATAAAATCTATTTTCACTCATGCATCTGACATATTGCCATTATCAAAGTTAGAACATTATCACGTAGGCTATATTTCTAAGAAAATTGTTTAAGCAAATTGCTTGTGGAACTACTAAGGAAAATGGATTATGTTGAATGGTGTGTAACTCTGAACTGTACAAATTATACAATGAATCTGATATTGTTAAATTTATCAAAAGAAAATTAGCTGGACATTTGGTGAGAATGAAGAATTGAAAACAAAGTTTCCAAATCAAAGTCAGAAGGAAGTAGAAAAATTGGTAACCATTGGAGGAATCTGTGTTGAATGACATCAGTACAGAGGCGGAGCGTCTTATATCCAATGGTTTATTGAACTCCAAAGAAAAGTTGAACTTACGAAGAAAATAAATACTTGTAATAATGAATAATATCCTTGTATTTTTTCAAGGTTTTTCTAAAATATTCAGATTTTTTAATGACGAATGTATTTCAGACGTGGAGATCTCGCGTAGACAAGCTGCACAAGTAGGCAGGTGCGTTTTGTGTGATTGAACTCCTTGGATATGAGTTTCCTGTTTGCGCGTGCGCGCGAGAGTCGATACAACATGCCCTTTTTTAACGAATCTTGGGGCTCGCGAAACGTGCAGTTCCAAAAAAATTAGAGTTGGCAAAACGTGAACCTCAAAAAAAAATAAATGAATAAAACAAAAAATAAAACAATGAAAAAAACCTGGCAGCATTGGACGAGTCAATCAGAACGTCCAGGTTCTAGCATTTTGAATTTTGCAAACAATCGAATTCTGGTGGAACCGAATAAGTTAATACAAAATAATTGAATTATACTGAGCACGTATATCGACATAATAAATATTGTTTTCAGTTTTAATACATTATTATATATTTAATAGTATTTATTCTGCGCGAGATGTAAATATTATTTAGTTTTCTTTTCATTTCAAATGTTTCATTATAATTATTTTTATCATTATATAATGAATAGTGTTCGTTTCCTTCGAAAGAACAACTCTTCAAGTTTAAGTTTATGAGGTAAGTCTAAAATAAAGGGGCTTGACACACTGTTACCTGAAATAGATTGAAAACAGGCGCAGACCAGCAAAGGTAAGACATTTTGCAGGGCATTTAGCTTGAAGATTGATGATAGGAATAGTTAGATGTGTGGCTCTGAATTTACAATTAGACTTTACTGTTTCCCATGTTCAGCTCCCTGGATGTTCACGAAATTCGACTACTGATGGCTGAGAGGGATGCTGCTTTTCGAAAATATAGACGGGACAAAAGTGACGCTAACTTAAGACAATATAAGACATTAAGAAACAAAACAAATCAAAACATTAGGAACGCTAAGTTGCGGTATGCTCATAGTCTCATTGATCCAAACACAAATGCAAGTAATATGTGGAAACGTATTAGATCAATGGGTCTACGGCAGCCGACAACCAAAGGAGAGAGCATCAACATATCACTGGACGATCTAAACCAACATTTCACATCGCATGCCACACTTAACATAAACACTGCATAATACATAGAGAAAACATTCCAACGAGAACAAATATACTGGAGGAAATCGCAATCCTAAGAGAAATCAACAACAACCTGATTCTCAATGAATACACACCTAATCCACACAATCATCTGTAAAAAATTCTCATAACCAAGTCAGTGTTTCAAACAAGGGTCACCAAGAACGGACCTAATGCATTCTGCTGATGATGGGACTAGTCCCCGAAAGGCCTATAGAGTTTCAAAAGGAACATAAGTTGAGGAGACGGATCTACAAGATAACTATTTTATAGTTTTTAACCGTACATTATATTACTGTGAACTAATACCTCAACGGAAAATCACCATGAATTTTACTAGTATCGATATATTATTATTATTATTATTATTATTATTATTATTAATTATTATTATTATTATTATTATTATTATTATTATTTGCATTGGGTAGAGATATAAGCTGGATGAGTACTGGTGTGGTAGATTTAAGCCATAAAAACAAATGTGCAAACAAATTTGCTATAGTACAAGTATAGGCAGGGCACCCTGTGACTCCAAGTACAGCAACCAGTGCACACTCGATCTGTATTGAGTCTCAAATTGACTCGTGACAGAGCGATTTGCCCAACTATTCTATAAAGTAAACAATATACATAGTATGGATGTAAAAAGACTTCACTATGCTGTCGTATTTACTCCTCTTATAAGTACAGTCCAATTATGGTGGAAAAAGTCAATGAAGCTCAAGATTTTTTTATGTTTGGAAAGACAGAAGTGTGTATCCTCTAAAAACAGGATTGTACATGAATCCACAGATAAACTTCATCGCGCACCCTCGCTGCACCATGCATAGTATACTTCATTTCACTATTAATTTCTCAGTTATTATTATTATTATTAATATTATTATTATTGTTACTGTAAAACATTATAATAAAACAGAATATCTGTCATTGGATACAACAGGTGAGCTAAAATGTAATTCGGGAAGAATGCGTAATGTTAAAAGTTTTAAACATTTAGGGTCTATTTTAAATAAAAATAAGAATGCAACTACAGAAATTTAAAGAAGAATAAATGACTGGAGAAGAATCATTAGTATGTTGAACTCAGTGCTTTGACACAGAAATATAATATACAGAACGAAGGAAAACTATATTTCAAAGCATTTTATTATACAGGTCCGAAACCTTGACAGTAAGTATAAACAAGCCAACAAGCTATTAGTAGAAATGGATTTTTGGAGGCGATCGACAAGAATTTCGTAGAAGGGATAAGGTCAAAAACAGCACAATAAAGGAAATTATGCAAGTTGAAAAAAAAAATTTAGAATAAATAGAAGAAAAACGTTTGAATTGGAATGGGCATCTCATACGAATGGAATAAGAGAATACCAAAGAAGATCCTTAATTGGAAAGCTAATGGAAAAAGTTGAAGAGGCAGGCCTAGAGAACGTTGGATAGGTGGAGTGAGAAGAAGTATGAAAGCTAGAGATTTGAAGGAAGAAGATGCTCAGACAGGAATCTCTGGCGACAAATCATTTTGGGTTGAAGCAGAAACAACTGTATTGTGGAATATTTTTAATAAAAATATCATCATCATCATCATCATCATCATCATCATCATCATCATCATCATCATCATCATCATCATCATCATCATCATCATCATCATCATCATCATCATCATCATCATCATCATCATCATCATCATCATCATCATCATCATCATCATCATCATCATCATCATCATCATCAATCATCATCATCATCATCATCATCATCATCATCATCATCATCACCATCATCATTATCATTATCATTATCATTATTATTATTATTATTATCATAGTTGTCGGCCGCGGTGAACTAATGGTTATGTTCCTTGCCTCTGGTCTCGAGGGTCGCGGGTTCAAATCCGGCTAGTATCGTTGGATTTTTTCCGATTGAGGGTCTTTCCACTTTTTCAGCGGTTGCCCTTTTACCAGCCGACTGCTGGCCCTTCATATCCACATGTGTCAATCACAGAGGTAGATGATCAACAGCCAGTGTAGGGGTGACATGTGGTTAGCATGTCGAGTCCCCCAGCCGTTATAGCTGGTTCCTCAACCTGGAGCCGCTACTTATTGTAGCTACCCAATTGCCTCACGATGCTGGGTGGGCACCGGTCCCCATACTGGGCCGAAATACCATGAGAAAATTTCTTCCCCCATGGAGACTCGAACCAGCGCAAGTCCCGTAGCTCTGCGCCAAGGCTTCCTACCTTAACCGCTCGGCTACGGCGCGGGATGGAAAAAATCCAAGACGTAAGTCCTCCGGGAGGGACACTAAACCGTGGGTTCCGAGCCTGAAGACTTTTCAGGCTCGTAAAGGGTCCTTAAACTTGAATAAAGAGGCCTCTAAGCAATATTTACCAATCTTTTTCATCCTAGTAATTCCTTAAATGCTTACTAGATGTCTCATTGGGTCGGTATGCTGACGGCATAACATTCATGACATCTTTGTGAAATAAACGTAACTAAATTAACTTGGTCTAATAGCTCCTAACAAAGGAGAAGCTAAGGCCCATATTATTATTATTATTATTATTATTATTATTATCATCATCATCATCATCAATATAAATCAAAATGATTAAGGGATGTAAGAAGACCTAATGAAAGATGGAAGGAATAATTGTGAATTCGGAACAGGCGAATCGCATAAAACTTGAAGATGATGATGATAATAATAATAATAATGACGACGATGATGATGATTATAGTTATGATTATTATTATTATTATTATTATTATTATTATTATTATTATTATTATTATTATTGTCTTATCTCATACCGGCAAATTGTGAATGATAATTAAACATTTTGAACCTAAAAAGAGGACGACTGACTATAATCTTTAATTCGGTATTTAGGAATTCAATCCAACTTAAATTGAGCATTCAAAAGGAACTGCCTTCACAGTATATAAACTGCTCAAAAAAAAAGGTTTGGAACTTTAACAAAAGAGAAATCATTACCATTAGATCAAAAGAGAAAAAAGTTTACAAATTTCAGAAGTTATCCGACTGTCCACTTAATTCTCTTCATCAAACGAAAGTTTAATGTCTAAAGTAGTATCAGTAATGAAGGAGGAGCGGTAAGTTGTAAATCATTTTGAGTATCTATGTGTTTGGAAGATCAGAATAACAATCGAATAACAATTATCAAGTGATGAAACAGTAAATATGTAAATTACTGTAAATGCATATTACTAAATAATTTACTGTATAGTGCCAGCGAGTTAGATTGTTTGCATATAGTTTAATTATCATATGCGAAAATATGCGAGAACAACAATGTGGCGCAAAACATTAGACATTCGTTTCCCACTTCTGGGCTTGAGTTGGCTTCATATTGGAATTACCGTTAACAATTCATAACCATGAGAGTTTTCTCTCATTTTTCCACGTAAAAAAACATCGTTCCACCATTTATTTACGGTAAAGTCAACCATTTAATTTATTATGGTCCTACGATGGTGTGGTAGGTCTGGATACCGGATCACTTTTATACCTGTAACTTTGTAAATAGGGGATTCATCTCATCTCTGACCTCGATCTGACATTATGCCTAAAACGAGTTGAGGTTTAACTTGTACTAAATGTGTGAATGAAATAGATGTTCCTAGATTATTAATTTTACGTAAAGTTTAATTTTTAAAATATAAATAAAAGTTTTAATAAAACGTGAATATTTAATTATTTTTGTATGATGTTTACCACTAATGTTTCACTAAAATTATGTAGATATTTGAGCTACTTCAAAGCCAAATTTAAATTTCGATACTAATGTCCAGATTTCTTTTTAAGAGCGTTGTCTAATAATCTACTACTAATTTTATTATTATTAATGTTACTAGCCAACACGCACACACTATTGAGTAACACTAAGAAATTAGGACTGGAAGTAAATATTAGTAAAACTAAATATATGGTCACACGTAGAAATTCAGTATATAATGGAAATGGACCAGCTAATGACAAATGAGGGAAATTTTGAGGAAGTGGCTGAATTCAAATACCTAGGAAAAATAATCACTAATAGGAATGAGATGCACAAAGAAATTAAACATAGGCTAAATCTGGAAATGCATGCTATTATGCATTGCAGAGGCTTTTGATGTCCCAACTCATTTCAAAAAACGTTAAGCTGAAAATATATAAAACTGTTATTCTACCAATTATATTATATGGGTGCGAAACATGGACACTTACTTTAAGGGAGGAAAGGAGATTACAAGTATTTGAGAATAAAGTACTTAGGAAAATTTTTGGATCAAAGAGAGATGAAGAGACAAGTGAATGGAGAAGACTACATAACAATGAACTACATGGTCTTTATAGGAAGCCAAATATAATAAGAACAGTTAAGTCTCGTAGACTGCGATGGGCAAGGACATGTTGCGCGTATGGGGGAATGAAAGACGTGCATGGAAACTTCTAGTAGGAAAGCCAGAAGGAAAACGCCCAGTTGGTAGACCAAGAATGAGGTGGGAGAACAACATTAACTATGATTTGAGGGAAGTAGATTATACAGGGAATTATTGGAAAACATTAGCTCAGGATAGGGATGTTTGGAGAGCTTATGTCCGCGCGGCAATGAACCTACGGGTTCGATAGTGTCAGTGAGTAAGTGAGTAATACTAATACCATCACTACTATTATTAATACTACTACTGATAAAAAATAATAATAATAAATATAATTATAATAATAATATCACCTCAGTGGAACCCACGTCAATTTCCGTTGCTGTTGACAAATTAAGGGAATTTAAAATAAGTTTCAAAAATAAAATTAATAGAAACAATAGTTATAAACAGGAATGAAGTATAGAAACAAATTAGAAATGGGTTAAATTCTGAAAATATAAGCTATTATGTATTACAGGGATTCTTGTCATTCCAAATTCCCTCAACAAACGTTAAACTGAAAATATATGCCTATGAAACACATATTCTTTCAGTTATTTTTATATAGATGTAGAACATGGACTCATACTTTAAGTGAGGAGAAAACATTAAGAGATTTTGGACCAAAGAGAAACGAACAGAGAGGTGAATTCATAATATTATATAACAAGGAGCTACATGATTTTTATGGGAAACTAGATGTAATAAAAACAGTTACGTCTCATAGGCTGCAATGGAGAGGACTTGTGGGACAATTGGTTATGAAGGAGGGCCATGGAAACTACTTGTATAATAAACAGAGAGAAAGCGTCCAATATACAGGTCAAAATGAGGTGGGATAACAACATTAACGGAAGTAAATTGTACAGAGCAAGATTGGAAAATATTGGTTAGGGATAGGAATGTATGGAGAGCTTATGTCCGAGCGGCCATTGATCTCCGGCTTGATTAGTGATAGTGAATTAATAACACTAGCCAACAAAATGTTACTTTTTTTCTGTAACTGGCATGGAAACAGCTAATTTTCATGTTTTCGGGTGCGTTGATAACGAAAATGTTAATGAAAATGAAAAATTACCTCTCGTTTCGAAGCTATACTAACTTAACGTTATTGCTTATATGAGCATATGATGTTATTTACCTTGTTGTTATACCTTGGAAGAAGCTCACTGAAGGCGCAACCGCTTTGCCTGGCATTTGTAATTCTCTGCTGGTGATTTCCTAATCAATGTCCAGCTGTAATCGGCTAACATCGATGCAATCAACTTTTCTTGGTATCTCTATTTCATGTTCGAAATTTGCTGGTGGAAGCGTTCCCCGTGCTCCTTTACTTAAGCGGCACCTACACGTTAAATATTAATGTCAATATATTGCACAATATTTGTACAATAATATTACTTGGTCAACCCACACGGTGCAATACCATTGCTCAATAAATTAGTTTGCGGGTAATACTTATGCAGTTAACATGTTTATTACAACACTGTTAACACAGAACTGAACTAGTATTGCGCAATATTGCCAACAGACGACGTAATATTTACTAGATTGCACAATAAAAATCAAACTGTGTTTAATTGACTCAATATATTGCGCAATCTATCAATGTGATCTACAGACGCTAAATATTATTTACGATGTCAATTATTGACGTAAATATTCATCGTGTATGGGGCAGCTTTACATCACCACAGTTGTCAGGAAAAAAGTCCAATTGCGAATCTAAGAAATGTAACTTTAAGGAAATGTTACACCCCAGTCTATCGTAGCAGTGGACAAGACTTACCACAAGATCCTTATAGTTTTCTGGCCTCTTATTTGCTAGAAAGTTTGTTGACACTTGATCAAAGGCATCCCAAGCTAACTTTTCATTACCTGTCAGGATGGTGT
Source organism: Diploptera punctata (assembly GCA_030220185.1). Classification (NCBI taxonomy): domain Eukaryota; kingdom Metazoa; phylum Arthropoda; class Insecta; order Blattodea; family Blaberidae; genus Diploptera; species Diploptera punctata. The sequence goes on along the minus strand of JASPKZ010007281.1, from coordinate 6,382 downwards.
TGATATGCTCATCTTTGTACATTTTCCGTATCTGGGACCCGCGAAAATTCCCTCTTTTTTTTTCGTCTCACTAAATTGTTGAAATTTGTGGCACAAATAGATTAATGCTACCCTAGTTGTGTCCATGGCCTTAATGAAGTTTTTCATCAGCCGCAATTTTACATGAAGGGCAGGGAGAATTACGTTCTTGTATTCCACAAGTGCTTCCTGCATAATATTGTGAGGTCTGGTTCAAATGATTATTACTTAGGCTAATCTTTCTTTTTATAATGAAGTGCTATGGCGTGGCTATCCCAGTGGCACAGGAAGCAACAGAACTTGGTATAAACCCTGTTGTAGCCAAAGTACTATGCCTATGATTTTCAGATCCCCGGAAATGTAATTTAAACTTGTCATAGTTTAATCGCAATAACAACTGATTCATGTTAACATACGTTTCTTTCATGTAAGGCGCGTACCCAATCGAAATAGATGGTAACACGTTGCCATTATGCAATAGGACACACTTGAGACTTAGTTTACAGGACTTGATGAACAAAATCCACTTAACACTTTTATAGTTAATGCCCATAGCTGTCATTAGTCCCAAATGATAATAATGTGAGTATTGCCTTTAAAATTTTGTTAAAGCTATTTACTTTACTTTTTTTCAAGCGTGGATGCATTGTAAAACACGATATATATAGTAATACGCTCTTCTGCATCGTGACATAGGGGGAAATGATGTCACCACTTCGGCCTTAATTTTGCACATATAAGTTTTAAATTTTGCACACACATTGCGTGTACATCTTAGTATATTTCAGTTGATTTTGAGATCTGTGCGTTAACACATCCTAGGATAAATAGTGATGTTACAGTAGCTGCTTGCCTGAAATTAACCTAAACAAAATCATAATTTAAAAGGGTTAAATGCACCTCCTTTAACTTGGAAATAAGAGATAATTCGAGCTTTTCATTGTCGTTTTCGTTATTAGTGTGGTCGATATACTTACGAATATACTTACTTCATTCCAGTTACATTTTCACTGTTGGCTAGTGTAATTAATAAAACTTACTCCATGGTTTCACAGCTCTTCGAGTCTAGCCTTAGCCGGTCGTTTGTTAGGAGTTTCTTGACCAAGCTACTCTTATTTCCCATCAGATGTCATAAGTGGCATGTGGTCAACAAACCGACTCAGTCAGACATCGGTTAAATTTTCCCAAGAAATCTCTTTTCATGCTCGGGGTTCTTTACCGACATGAAAAATTTTCGGACTCGAGATCTACAGCTGAAAGTCCCTCTAGGCTAGATGCAAGGAACATAACCATTAGAGCATAGGGGCTGACATAATAATAATAATAATAATAATAATAATAATAATAATAATAATAATAATAATAATAATAATAATATTAATAATAATAATATTAATATTAATAATAATATTATTAATAATAATAATAATAATAATATTAATAATAAGAGACAACAAACAGAATATTATATTCTGATATTATAAGCAACAAGAGGCATAACACAGAGGAGCCAAGGAAGTACAGCTTAGTTGTTAAATCAAAAAACAATCAATCAACGGAATACATTAAAACTGTAATAAAAACAAAAGTAAATCCAGCAGACATAAAAATAGGTATAAGCGGTGTCAAATCTCTCCGGAATGGGAACCTGTTAATTCAGGCAGGTACTAAACATGAAGTCGAATGCAATATGGAAACAATCATCAATCCGACATGCGGCGATGAAATGGACGCAACTGCACACCCAAAGATGAAACCTCGTCTAATCGTGTTTCAACGTGCCCAAGGAAGTGGACCTGGATAGCTGGAAAAATTCTATTCATAGACCAAAAACGAGGAATTAAACCTGCAAACAGAGGAAGTGGTACCAAAATTCAATTTCAAAGATAAGAAGGAATAACATAAACTTGGTTAATTGAAGTTACATCTGAAGCTAGAAAGAAACTATTAGGCAGAAAGATCAAACTAGTGTGGGAGCATGAGCACAACGGTCCGACTATTTAACAGTGAATAGATGCTTCAATTGGTAATAAATATAACCATAAAGCTGAGGACTGCCACAAGTGAACACACTGCCTCCTATGTCCGGGGAATCATAAATTAAGAGAATGTACAGTCGCCAAAGTACGAACATAAATGCATAAACGGCATAAACTACAACAGATTTATAACCAAGCACAACCTGTGGATGTCAAACACTCAGCTTTAGATCAAGAATTTGAATGTTATAAAATATCCCTCAAGAAATATACTGACAACATTGATTACGGAAATGGATTCCTCAGCAACCAACCAGAAATTATATGACACACAATAAACCACTAAAATGTCAACAGATCAATCTTCAACATTCACGAGCAGGCAGTTAGTAACCTGATTCAGCAAATTTGCGGAAAACAAGCTCGATCTGATATTCGTACAGTAGCCGTACATAATTCACAACAATCCAGCAGGAATTCCGAAGTCAATTCAAACCCTCGTAAAGGGAAATAGAAAGAAACGAGCAGCTATTCTTGTGAACAACGACTCCTTAGACCTCATAAGCAAATAATCAGCTCTCAGACGAAGATTGGCGTATTTGCAGAAGTCCCTACACGTAGGAAAAAAATGTATATTGTGAGCATGTACTGTGATATTGAAGAAGATATAGAAAGTAGCAATAAGTTAAAATAGAATCTATAATGAACTACGCTAACGGAACAAGTGTCCTATTGGCTGCTGACACAAATGCGAGGAGTAAAATGTGGCATGATTCAATCACAAATCACCGAGGAAAAATATTAGAAGACTTTTATAACTGGCGCTAATCTATTCATAAGTTAATGAAGCACATGGAATTCCAACATTCTAGTCTAACATAGTCAAGAGCTACATAGATCTAACGATCGCCGAATGGTGGAATGATTAATAAGATAATAAATTGGAGAAGTGGAGAAATATAAAGTTGCCTCGGATCATAAAGCAATAACATATATCGTTATAATAGACAGCCTAAACGGAAACTCTGAACCTGATAGCACTCATAGCATAGGTATACGATACATAGTTAAAAATAGTAATATTCCTGGCTTTTCCTAAATTGCACGAAGGAAAGAATTCATAACACAATTGAAATGTGGATATCAACGGCAATGATATTAATTGTATTCTGGATTACGAACTGTCGTGCAAAATGAATAACCCAACAGAAACTGAATTATTAATCGAAACCTTTACCCGTTGTGTAACATCTGCATGTAAAACAGTATTTAATTACTCATTACAGAAGAACAAACCAGCGAAGGGTAGAACTGTACCGTGTTGGAATGAAGAATTACAACTAAGACGAAATAAGGTCCATGCTATGCGGCTGCGAGACCAGAGAACACGAAATAACGAAGCCCTGAGAGAAGAACGAAAGTCAGAGAGTATCTACAGTAAAAGGCGACACTATCATAATGATCGTCGGAAAGGCACAATGAGTCTTTTTCTTGAAATTATTTTGCACTGTGAATGATGGCTCAAATCCCTGGAACAATGTTTACAAGATATCAGCAGGAAAACTCCGAGAGAAGACCGGTCTTATCTACAATACAAAAACCGGAATGGAACATATACTGAAGACCTTCATATCACCGTGAGATATATGATAGACCATTTCATTCCTGACGATCAAGAAGATGAAGACACTGATCATCAACGGAATATAAGAATAATGGCTAAGGAACCTCCTAATACTGATAACGACAAGACATTCACTGACGAGAAATACGAATCAGTACTCAAGATTTTCAATCCCAACAAGGCTCCCAGGTGAGGATGGGATAACAAGCATAATCATCGTGCAAGTGTTTAACTGCTTTCCATCCTTGCTCACTGCATTGTATAACAACTGTCGTTGAAAGAAGGCTGTGTTTCCTAAACCAATGGAAAAAAATCCAATATATTACCTCCTAGTTAAACCTGGAAAACAGCATAGCAAACAAGTTACCAAGTACCGGGCCAATTTAGTCTAATAAGATGTGGCCAGGAAAGGTCATTGGAACAACTACTGATCAATAGGATATTACATTGGGTCAACACCAACAACTTGATGAACTCAAATCAGTTTCGGCTTCACACCTCAGAACGGAACAGTCGACGCATGGTATGGCTGTAAAAAAATTCACAGAGGAAAGGCCTCCGCAACAAAAAAATTTGTAGTAGCCTTTAGTTTAGATGTACGTGGTGCTTTTGATTCTGCATGGTGGCCACGCATTTTTTGCTTAATCGTAAACAACATCAATGCCCTAGAAATCTATACTTGCTGATAAGCAGCTACTTCAGTAACAGAACAGCGATCTTACAGACAAATGATTGCATTATCACAAAGGAAGTTACCATGGGATGTCCACAAGGCTCGAGCTGCTGGCCCCTGGTCGATGGAATATACAGGGTATAATTCAGTCCTCAACTTGGAACTAACAAACCATTCAAACGTTAGTGGCATTCGCTGATGATTTCTATTACTGCTTACTAGAGGTAACAGTAAAAAAGAAGTGCAGAAACTATGCAAACTCAGACTTGAAAAAAATCGAGATCTGGACCTAAGCAAAACAAAATTGTATTTACTGATTCAAAATCAAAGGCTCTACTAATTTTCGAGAATAAGAAAATCCTTTGAAATGAACCAATCAGGACATATTTAAATTACAAACTCCTCGAACAGGTCACGGAACGCCGATAGCTAGGGATAACCTTAGACGAAAAATTAAACTTTAACAAACAGATTTAAACACAACGGAGAAGGCTCTCTTACCAACCAACATTTTAAGCAAAGTAGCAAAACTTCAGTGGGGTCTTAGCCTACCAAGCTTTAAGAACTATCTACAGAGGGGCGATAATACCTGTACTAACATATGGATCACCTGTCTTGGAGCATGCACTAGATAGGAAAAAGAATAGGAAAATACTTCAAAGAACCCAGAGCATAATCAATATAAGAATTGCGAAAGCACATAGAACTATATCGTTTGAAGCCTCGTGTGTGGGGTGCTGGAGTGAAACCTATCTACATAACAATAGCAGAAACAGCTGAAACATACAAGATAACACATGGGATGACACCTGATTCGACAGATTAGGATGCGCCATTAAAATATAGCAAACTGGCCACATCCAGCTGAGAGATTACCTATGGGAAAAGTCAAAGAAGACAAATATTATGAAATAGAAATATTCACAGACGGAAGTAAAATCCAAGGAAAAGTCGGAGCAGCTGCAATAATATTTAAACAAGGAGAGGTTATTAGTAGAATCAAAGCTACATTACATGATAGATGTTCTAATAATCAGGCAGAGCAAGTTCAATCCTTAAAGCATTAGCAGCGCTTGAGGACATGGAATATGTATGCAAGAAAGAACTACTGCAGTTTTATATACAGACAGCAAAAATTACCGTGGACCTAATCCAAAACAATTCTAAGCACAATAAATTAATAGAAGGAAATTCAATACAAACTCAGACGACTCAAGGAACACCAGTGGATTATACATTTTGGCATGGATAAAAGCGAACGTAGGATATGTTGGCAATGAAAAATGGCTGACAAGCTAGCCAAGGCCGAATGCACCTTGAAAATGGAACAGGATGCGCATATGATAAAAAATCAAAAACGGTTATCGCTAATGAAATCAAAGAACAAGGGATCCAGAAGTGGCAAGAAGAGTGGTCTAACCACAACAAAAGGAGCAACCTGCAGGGAGTTTCATCCCATCAGTAGTTCAAAGACTGAAAACACAAATAATTTAAATTTTTTCACTAACAGCTATGATCACGGGACATGGATTAACTAAATCATATCTACACAGGCTGGGAATAATACAGGACCCTATTTGCATCTGCCAACAAGAAGAACAAACTGTAGAACACCTCATATATAGATGCTGCAAACGCAATCAACAAAGACGACGTCTTGAAGAAAACCATAGAATTGAAACGCTACAAATGGCCAGTTACTAAAGAACAGTTATTTACAAACAATGTAGGAGCTTTCAAAAGATTCATAAACAATATATAAACTTGGCGTCATTAAAATAAGAAATCATTAGTGTAAGAAGATAGAGTGAAGTGACAAGAATAAGTGTAAGTAAACAATAACCAAGAACAAGTTCAAGATACAAGACAGTAACACTCGTGTAAAGAATTAATATTGAGTAGAAGTGACTAGGATAATTAAAAATAACATGGACATGAGATAAAAACAGTTAAAATAGTGTAATGTATATAAAACAACATTTATATGTATCAACAAGGCATGTAAGTATCGCTTTTGGCGATGGGGCATGTATATTGTAATGTACTAAAAAAAAATAATAACAAAAAATTAATAAGAATAATAATAAT